>JARHVA010000323.1:5625000-6042609 GCA_037957365.1 Torreya grandis
CCTCTCTACTATATATTTATCAATAAATAAAGTGATATGTATGATTTAAATAAATTTTAGAATTTGATGTGAAAATAAACCGATCCCAAATCTTTATTTTCCTATGAAAGGAGTGGTTAGAGCTGCAATGGAATTTTTTCTCTCTTCTTGCTTCTTTCCCAATCAGAGAGGGTTAGGAATGAGGAGTTTTTTATGAACTTTTGGTGTAATTTTAAAAGGTTTATACATGAAAAATTTACTTATATTTAGTTGGGAACTCGATGTGGAAACCATAATACTTTTTATGTGTAGTCTAACTCATAATTTATTTGTATAATTAAGCTACAAAAGTTATACAACACATGGTTGCATAATATATGGTGTATAGTTTTTGGGTCAATGTGTTTTTTTTGTACAATCTCCTTTTTAATCCCTTTGGTAGATTATAATAAATTATTTTTCATCTTTTTTTAATATGAATGAAAGGGGTGGGGAATCTTGTAACCCTATTTTACTGATAAAAAAGTAAAAAAAATCATCTTTGTAGAGACTATTTAAGAGAACATTTGGAGACAATGAACCTTAAGCCAAATTAATTCACAACTAAAAAATAATTACCATGACTAGGCTTAAAAATAGATAACACCTTTGGCTTCTTACTTATCTAAATTTAACAAAAACTAATTTACCAAAAATCACCCTATAGATCCATGTTTGTGTGTTTTTCTTATTTGTTGCATTTGTGTTAGTCTTACTGCATTTGGAAATATTGTCAGCATGGTTTTTTCATATCACAATGCATCCTTCCATGTGACATAAATAATAAGGTTTCTCAAACAATTGACATTCTATGAAATATTAGCAGCATGTTCCATCACATCAACAACACCCACTTCTAAACAATCATTTATTTTAACTATCTATCAATCCTCACTATGTGTACATTATAAATAATTATATAAGTAATGCCATCCATCACATCATCACATAAATCTATGTAAACATATAAAATCCATCATTTCATCATCTATCCACATAATTGGTTAAATCCTTGATTTTACTTTCACATTCAAATAGTTAATCACATAAAAGCTCACAACTTTATCAAAATATATCAATACCAATCCATCCCCCTCATAGATATCATGGATTGGGTAAAATAAAAAAAATCAACACATGAAAGCTATAGATCAAGTGTGTTAATCTCACCCATCCAAAACATCCACAAAGACATATATATCCATCATCACAATACTATACATGAGACACAACCCCACTTTATTCATCCCCATCCCTCAATTTTAAGCCTCATTCTTCCATTTAAACCTCTCTTATAATTTAAAAAATCCATCTATATATTTCATCTCCACATGCCCTATTGAGGGGGTATCACCTCTAACTAAATAATCACTCCTTAATCCATATCCATAACCATCATGCCACTAGGGGAATCCTCTTGTGCTCAAATTTCTTCTTCTACATTCTTTGAAACACAACCACTTCCTCTAGTTACAATGCTATTTCAAAGAGGGAAAAAATGTAGACACTCTAATTTTGACACTTTAATTTTGACAACCCACTTTCAAAACCCCACATTAACATCATCCATAATTATTCCTAATCCACCATAATCCCATCATCAACACATCCCTAGACAATCTTCTCTAACCACATCATCCCCCTGATAAATTAATGACACTATCTTAATTATATTATGACCTTACCTAATCCCACTAACATTATACTTTGATTAAACAACTAATTAACCACTACTTGTTATTTATTTAACATTAATAATAAAATCTATGCACACATAAAATCAAATAATAAATAAATAACATCATCCATATCAAATCAAATCATCCTAAATCCCATGTCGAAAATTAAATCAATCAAACCCATACCTATAAAACCTAAATCATTAAATACGATAAATCCTTCATTCAATGAGGATGTTGACTCAATCTTAGCCATCCAATTCACATCCAATCTAACCATCTATTTACCTCATAAAAAATCTATAAATTGAACCCCTCTCCTTTATTTTGAATAAGACTCCAGAGCTCAAGAAATTATATACATGGTGTGAAAAAAATAGAATATCCAAAGGATATTATTTTATTGTGAGAATAATCCATTGACATCATCCAATCACTCAATCAATCAATCATAATCAATCTAAGGGACATGCTTTCAAAATTCTTGCATGAGTAAAATTGAGCATCCACAATCAATCAATCAAAGACAAAATTGAAAAAAAAGGAGGTATTCATTGTAAGTGGAGGTAAAATCTCTCCTTAAATCTAAATTAGAGTTATTTATTCTTAATTTAGAGTAGGAATCAGTTTTATAGGTTGTTTTTATTACATAGCTCTAGGTTTTGCATGTGTACATTTAAGCACACCTAGTGGACTAACCCCATTTTATTTTTCTTTTATTATTTATATTGAATTTTGTTTTAAGTTGATATAATTTAGAGTCCTATAGTTTTTAAATTTAATTCAAATTTTGTTCTATAGTTATATTTTCTAGACATTAGCATTTACCTCGTGTATAATGATTTCATCCTCGTAAATGACTATACATAAGAAACTTTAACATATACACTTGTCATATCTGATCTAATATATTTGTAGGATTTAACATATATAACTTATATTTCACATTTGCATCCTATAGTTTGGTTTTTATGACATGTTGTTTAGAATTTCTACTCAAGGATTTAGCATATGTGCCCTATCATTCAACATTTTCACCCTATATTTTATCATCTATGCCCTATCATTTGACAATTTCAACCTATATTTTGATGTTTTCACAATGCCATTTAGTATTTTCTCTTTACTTTTTGAGTTTTTACAACCTATATTTTAAAATATGCATCTTGTAGTTTACTATCTACATTTGTCATATTAAACCTAATTTATTTTTAGGCTTTAGTGTCTACATGTATATTTCATTTTTTTCACCCTATCTTTTGGAATATACACCCTATTATTCAAAATTTGTAACCTATTTTTTAATGTCTATGCCATATAGTATGGCATTTGCACCTTGTAGTTTGGCATCTCTACCATGTAGTTTTGAATCTATGCCCTATAGTTCAACATTTGTGTCTTATATCTATCAATGTCTACACTATATAGTTTGACATTTTCACCCTATAGTTCAATATTTGTGAAATATTTTTTGGCATATACATCCTCTATCCATCAATGTCTAAGCCCTGATATTTGGCATCTTCACCCTATAGTTTGGTATATTTGCACTATGTTTTAGATTTTCACCTTCTATTTTTCTCACTTGTAGGTACCCATGTGAGACAAAGACTAAAATTAATCAAAATAATAACACTTGTATTTCAAGTTCACTTGATGAAAACTTAAAATAAAACCAATATCATATTTAATCATTTAATCTTAATCAAATAATATTATTGTATCATATTTTGAACTTTTTCTTGTGTGTGTATTTAGATTATGACTGTGTATGCTCTTTCCTCACATCATAACATGACCTTGGAAAAAAATGGTTTCATAATTTATGTCTCCAAAGGAGGATCATGCATTCTCTTTCCTGACACTAAAAGGTAATATTTAAAATAAAAAATGGTTCAAACCTTTTATTTTTATTTTATAGGGTCTAGGTAACTGGATTTAATCACCAAGTGTTAAACAATGTCCATGTTTTGATATTATCAAAATTGTCACTTATTTTACTAAACCATGAAGTGAGGTGGTTTCATCTACCAATACCAAGGCTTTAGACAACACCCTTGCAATCACATAGTTTAAATTCATTATACCAAAAGGTATATCAAAGACTCCCCTAGTTATCTAGTCAAAATTAACATAGGATCATCTAGCCACATATGAATAGTGGTGTTGGGATCACAAAATTCACCAATATCACTCACAAAATACCCTATAAGTATCATTTTTGGGACATTTTATAGTTGTAATTCCACTTGAATAACTTATGTTATTCTTGTGTACGTGTCATTGTATTCCCATTTGTGAATAACTCATCTAAATCTAAATTTAAACCAAACCAATCTATACCAATGGTATTCAACACAATATTTCAAACCCAAATGAATCAAGACCTATACAATCACAATATTTTTTTATCAAAATCAATTCTATTACATTGACAACTCTATCTAATGCCATGCAAATATCCCATCCACTAGTTACAATCCAAATCATGATATCCCCCATGTTAACTACAAAAAGGAACCAATTATAGCATTTCTATTCCAAAATAAAATCATAATTGGCCAAATCTAATAGATAAGATAACTATTGGTGACCCTAGCATCCCATATCCATCCTTTAACATCAATAAATTCATCACCTAATCAATTTCATAACAATCAACCAATAACATTCTCAATACCCATCAGGCCCTTGAGTTATACAAACCCTACTCTTTAATACCATTATTAAACAAACCCAATAACCATAAATCCAACTCTTCATGATCTAACCATCAACCATCCCATACCAATACAAATCCTAAACTATGAAAACTACAATTTTCCTAATTTTGGAAAAAAATTGATGAATAACAAGCCTAAAATTTATAATTCTAAAATCAACCACAACCCAATTAATAATCACATGATAAAAAATCACCAAACTAAAATCCTACCAATAAGGACCTTTAGCCAAAACAATAAAACTATTAAAAATATGATACTAATAGGCCCCTAAGCCACAAGATTCCAAGTCTATCCTATTATTGCCATTTAAATGAACATCACTTACTCCAAACCTAAGTGCATATGCATTTGATAATCAATAGCTAGAGATATACAAAGATTCCTTTTTAAATCTAAATCAAGATCTGCCATATATAAATCAATGTCAACCCATCTTTGAACAATATATCTTTGATCAACTTATATTTTACCAACATATCTTTTATCAACTCATATTTTACCAACCCGCCTTTGACCAAACCATTATTAACCCATCACCCAATCTTCCCTCACATGTCACGACCTTCATCATCATGCCTAAAGTGAAGAAGGTACTTGTAGACAACAATATTAAAATTGTCTTCCAGATATATACAATCCCTATCTCTCCTACAAGAAATGACATGACCATATTTAATATGACTAAGGAACCAAAATTTTATCAATTTGATACAATATCATTCATCAAATTTAGTCTCTTTATAAATGAGAAAATAGAAAGTTATGATGACTCATAACTATACAATGATGAATTCACATACTATTTTGAAAGCGAGAAGTATCTTATATAAATATAAATGTGTATGATCATGAATTATAAAGGCAAAGGACTTGGACTTCATGACCAAGGAATATGAGAACCTATCTATGTATACATAAATAAAGGATATCATGGCATTGGTTACAAACCCCTTAGTGATCAATATGGGGATGTTAGTGACATTTCCATGATTTTTAAGGAAGCTTATTTTGATAATGAAATAGATTAAATTCATATCCTCTATGAATATCTTACTACTACTAGACTTTTCAATGACACCATTGTCCATGCCATACATCTTGACCTACAAGATCTTGAACTCATCTATGGGGACCAAGAATATCATAAGATATTAGACCTATTTAAAAAGGATGATATAATCATATAACTAATGGGACTCTGAGATGACATCCAACCATGGGATCACAATAAAAGATTTGAAATCAATCTTTCTACATAAACCTACTCTGGGAAGCTAGAATGGTTCCTTAATTAAAAAAATATAAAAATATAAAAAATATAAAAACTAAAAAATCAATGTTCCCTAGTGAAAACCTATTTGAGGTGATATCAAACAAGAAAATTCAAAATTAATAAAATAAAGAAAAGTCTATTTGTGTGAACCTTTCTAAGGTGGTAATAGACAAGGTAATCAATCTCCCTCTTACACCACTGTAGTTGTAGGTGCCTCCACATCACCTGTTGAAAATAATATATATATTTTTTTCAAAAGCCTAGTAAAATTTTTAACGTGATTGGCGGTGCTAGCTAGACACGCCTAATACTGGTACCACGGGGCAGGGGGAGACTAGAACTTGAGACTAGTAGATCCACAATGCAAATACTTAGCTAACCAGGATAGGGCCCCTACCCTATTGAAGATAATATTAGAACAAATAATAATCTTTGATTTATTGAACTAACAACTCTTATTCCCAAGGAATATATATACAACATAATCCTTATTAGTAAAAAACAAATATATATTTGAGTATGCACATAATAAAAAAGGGTGTGTGATATTGTTGGTCCCAATCCTATTTAGTATTGAAAAGTTTACACTTACCTCCATGATCAAATAATCCCTCAAAATACTTCACATAATCATATAAAATACACAATCTAATACATATCCATATTTACCTTCCTTGGTGGAAAATTATATCATAGGGGATATGGTGATACATTGTTAATATTAGAGGAAGCCAACTCATAAAAAAAATTCTTGTAGACATATATGGAGTACATATTGGAAGGTTCACCTATTGATGCAATAAATTCAAAAAAAAAAAAAAAAAAAAAAAAAAAAACATACCACAAAGGAAAAAAGAAAAAGAAAAAATTGTCCAATGGTGAAAACCATTATTTTAATACCTTGGGAAGGTACCATGATGAAAACTAGTTTTTGGCATCATTCATAAATCCTTTATCTATAATTACCCTAAACTTTGGGGCATATCTAATCCATTGATCCACCATTTACATCGCAATCCATCTCCTTAACTAGTCTATTATTCTTGTCCTTCTTCCAACCTTTGACCTTGATGAGGACATGAAAGAGTCATTAAGACATGTTTTAGAACTTATTTATGTATTGGATATTATTTAGAATGCACTCTAATTCAATGTTTTAATGGAACATAAATGATTTGGCACATGGTCCTTATGTGACATGATCCTTGGAGATCCCATCTTGAATCCCTAAATCATCCTATCTTTAATCCTTCAACCATTCAATCAACTATCACCACTATCATCATCTTGATGATAGAATATGTTTTACCTTTGATCATCACATTCATTATAAAATACCTAAAATAAATAACAATATAAAATCCAAGTAATCTAAAATGTAAAATCTAAAAACAATTAAAAATCCAAACTTAACTTTATATTTCTTAGTCACATTGATTTCTACACCTTTCTTCACCCAGCCCAAATATTATGGAATTGGATGATTGTAAGTCTCAAAACCCAATTTGTATACCTATTCCTTGGTTATCAAATTATCTTATGATTAAGTATAAAAAATATCAACAAATTTTATTTTCTTCATTTAAATTTTAATATTAAAATCCTATAAAGGTTAATCTATTGAGCACTACTACTACCAAAACATATATATCTATTGAAGGATTTACAACACATAGTGTCATTCACATCAGAACTATAACCAAAATTATCACCTTAGAGAGTGATCATAACCTTCTTCTTGTTCTTGTTCTTGTTCTTGAACAAATTTATTTACAAATAGAACTTCCAACTTTGATCCTCAAAATGAATATCGAAATGATATATCCTATAGTATATTTTAGTACCCTTATTAGAAATGGAAGTAGCATTATTATTACATTTCCATTCACCATTACCATTTTTATTAGAGATTACTTATTTTTTGGAAGTATTTTGAGAACTATATGGAGCCTTCTTCTTATCCATATATAAGTAGTGAGTTTGAGAAAAAACTTCATCTACATCCATAGGCTTGGCCAAAAGGAAAATTATCCTCAAATAACTGTGTATTCCACCTACATACTTCATCACAATGTCAAAATCTACTTTAAACTTTGCCCATTTTAATAACCTTATTTTTGGAATCACTTTTGTACTTATACATGCTTTGGCCTTAGTTTTTCCTAAGATATTTCCAATACATGAACCTCTCTTACTCATAACAAATAGGATATAATTTATTCTTGATTAACATATTAAAATCATCTCACTTAGTGATATGAGACATCTTATTAATAAATAAAGTATGAACATAGCTCTCAAACTAAGTTAAAATATGGCTGGTTAATTTTAACTGTGCAAAATAAATCTATTAGATTTCATTAATTTGATCCAAACCAAAATATACCTAAATTTGAGCTAGATAATGGTGTAGTATCTCCACATTCATGTCCTCATCATATAAATGAATCTATATATTTCCCTTAGCATTGAATGGAGGTAGAGTTTGGTTGGCATGAGGTTGCTCTTCCTTATTCTCATGAATCTCTAGAACATCCTCCTTTCTTATGTTTAGAGACTTAGTAGAGACACTAAGATTATCCATGAAAAGATCCATGATATAATCCAACCAATCAATCTTTCTCATATAAATATAAATTATAGATACTCTTTCAAGATTGTGAAATTGCTCTTATATTCTTTGAGCTTATTATTCATCAACATGGGCCATACTTGTGATATTATTTCCACTTCCTTATGGAAATATCTGCTTCAAAGGGAAATATGATACTTTAAAACTATTGCCACTCACTCTAATGATACGCATAAAATTTTAATGTAGTCATAAACATATAAATCCTCACAAATGAGTGACACTAAAATAGTTACCAATGTGATCCATAAAGAAGGTGGATATTTCACTCAGAACTTTACCAACATGGATCTCATGATTCCTAAATAAAAAATGATTGGAAAATGAGCATTCAAAGATATTTGTAATTCTAAAATAGAGATAAAAAATTTATAGAAATAAAATGAACAACATATTACACATGAAATTGAATCATAAGAACTCAAAAATCTCACAAAAAACATAAGAGTTATCCTAGATAAACTTAATGTGGGAAAAACTCTAGTGGGTGAAGCAATTGTACTCCCCTTACACTATGTAATTTATGAAATGTACAAGGTATTATAAAACATGGAGTTCATGGAAATAATTATCACACTACACCATCCAAAACATTCACACAATATTTCTTTGAAAATTTTAGACACTTCTCAAAACTCCAACATTTCTGAATCAACCACCTAAAACTAGGACAAAATGAGACAATAAGAACAAAATGTGAATCTAAATTCAATACTTATCAATATGATTTATGATTTATTTTCATTACACAAGATATATATTTATGTTCTCTCATCTTTGGAATCTACCAATAAGCTCAAACAAACTATCACTAAGGATTTGAAACATTTATAACTATTATCATTCTTGGGATTTATATTTTTTTGAAAATACTAGTATATGTAAACTAATTATTTCAAGACCAACAAGGTATTTATGCAACCAACACTTATAAACATATGTGGTTATTTAACCACCATGCTAAAAATAATGATGGTTTCACTATCTGTGATGAATATATTCATTTCAATAGATGAATCTTTTTTATTTCATCACTATAAATATTATTGAACCACCCACATAGTTTATTAACCATTTTAATATGTCTCATATGATGTTTTGAATATGAAATGTCTCACAAAAGAGTCTTATAATCATTAATTTCATATAATTAGGTATATTGGAAACATCTAGTATATATGACTAGTACACAAGGATCCAAATTTGGATCAAATCTTGTATGTATGAATTAAATGTTTATACATACTAATTGAGATTATTTTTAAGTTTAGTTTCTTCATATCATAACCCCAAAAAATCAAGATAATAAAAAACTTGACTTATAGGGTTAAGGGAATCAATTTCAACGATAATCTAGTAAACTAACAAGGTTTAGTGAGAAATCAATTGCTTAATCAATTTTAGATATAAATGATTATAAACAAATTTTAAAAAGTGTTCCAAGTAAGCATATTATCATTACTAAATATCTTTAGTTAATTTAGTTCAAATAATGATAACAATTCTTTAGACAATTTATAACAACACATATAAATACAAATGTAGTCCATAGTTTAAGAAATAATCACAATATATTAATTCCTAATGTCATGGTATATATTAAAATTAAGTAATTCTTAAATTAACATGTATTTAATTAATCATATATTTATTTCAAAGGGTGATTCTTCAACTTTCTCACTTAAACATTTTTTAATTTTGAACCCTATGTTTGTATCTTAAACAAGAAATGATTTTATTTTCCTCATGATCATTAGGTGAGTGATCCTTCGCTTGAGGCCCAGGTGTATACCAAATTCACTCATTGAGCCAATATTGATTTATAAATATACTATTTTAATTTTTATTTAAACATAATTGATCATAGGATAATGGTGCAGGTTTACCATTCCAATCGAATAGTTACTACCATATAGCTAACAATGGAATATTCATTTATGTAGCTTGAATACCCTTATTCATGAGTATTTAACACAAATTATATCAATATTACATTCATTAAATACATATTACAAAATTACACAATTGCATGAATTAATAATTTAGAGGTTGTCTAGAATTGAAACATAACCTTTCTAGTCCTTCATTTTTTAAATTTAGAAATTTAATAAAAAATATTAGGGATAAAATGGTGTTTAGAAAAATTTATTATTTTCCATACATAATAATCCATAAATAGGTACTCAATTAATAAGTAGAGTTAATATAAACATTAAATGAGTAAGAACCATTAGTGTAGTTAAGAATCAAGATCGTAAAGTCAAAATTTTGTATCCAATTATATTAGATAGGAAATTTATCCCCTATTGTCTAAAAATTGAGTAAAATTAATGATAAATAACACTTAATATTAATAAATTATTAAAAAATAACCTTTTCAATTTTATATTTAAATTACAAGTTGATTAAGAAACTTTTGAACTATGCAAGCTATGAATTTATTAAAAAATAAGAAAAATTCATCTTCATCATTGCCCACAACTTAATTATTAATAATGAGTAGGGTAACACATAACCAATCAAAATAATCAAGTTAGTCATTTTTATTTGTGATAAATTGAAGTAATGCCTCATACCTGTGTAAAATCTAAGATTTTTATGAAAATAAAACTATTCCATTTATACCACCATGGCTTTATACCATTTAATTTATTTTGAAGTCATTTTACTTCCACACTAAAACATATCACTTTTATAGTTATGTTATAATTAATACCTATTATAAATTATTAATCAATTATTACATCTACAATACCCTTCTCAAGTATAATTCTCAATGATTCTTGAGTTAACCATATAGGCTATAGTAAGTGAAACAATATTTGTAATGAGTAATTGTTCATTACTCATCATTAATACCATCATTCACATTAAATAGTTTTGATATTAACCTTAATAACCCTATTGGTTAATTATAGTGACATTATAAAATAAGACTGAAGATGAAATGAAACTCTTCAAGCATATAATAACTATAAACAAGACAATGCACTATTCCATAGAACTCATAATTAAATTAATTAATGCATGTATGCTATGATAACATGCTACATAATGGATATTTTGTATTGGTGATAAGTAAAAATTCATTACTCCTTACCAATACAACTATTTATATTTCCATATTTGATAGTGTTCCTCATGAACACAACATTTTATCATTTATGCCAATATAAAAAAGAGATTTAAGATTTAAATGAAGATTAAAACTATTCCAATTCCCCTTTTTATACTTAAATTATAAATAAGACAATATAAATGTCATCTTACTATAAAACTTAAAATAACAATCTAAAGAACAAGATCAACTTTTTTAAAAATAAGTTGCTACAATAGAACTGTCAAGGCTGAATTCCAAACATAATATTGTTAATATAATTATCCATACTATCATGCCTAAACTACTCCAATCAATAGATATTTTTTAATAATAATTATTCCTCTTTGAAATACAATGGAATAACAAGTTTATACTATAAATGATTATTCTTAAAAAAACCATGCTCAATTATTAAAACTCATTTAAATAGGTTTAACCAAAAATGTTCACAAAGAAAAAATATATTCATAATTATCTCTATAACTAGTATGCTTTAACAAAATTATGAAGGAACTAAATATATAAAAATTAAATATTTCCCATCATCATGCATTAAATTAATCAAATAACATTTTAATGAGTTGACACTTCATGTTACTGTGAATGAAACCAAATTTGTACAACATATATCCAATCCAAGTCTTTAAATAACTAACAATTTGAAAGAGACTATTAAAAAGGGTTTGACCTTTTTTTGTTTACATATTTAATTAACCACAAGATAAAAAATAATGCCAATATCAAAAAATAATTTAAATAATTATTAAAGTCACACTAGTACATAAACAATAACTATTTAGGTCAATAGAACCTTCATCATAGTGAAATAAGAAGACTAAAGATTCACTCCTTAACCCATTTAAAATAACAAATAGATAATGATTTCAATGTAAACTATGAAATAAGGATTGACACGTTTGAGTCTTATTCTTTTTATAAAACTTAGAGTAATAAATTAAAACAATAGTAAGACTTTATGTAACTTATTTTATAGTAGATCTAGGATATAAAATCATAATTAAATACATTCACCATTTAGGAAAATTAAGACCTACATTATAGTGAAGGATAAGGAAGCTAATATTCAAACAAGAAGGTTCATCCATTATAACAAATAACATAAAATAATTTGGTTTGTGACTCCTACACATAATGAGCCCAACGATTAGTGGGTCACTACCCACCCCAAACCATCAGTTAGAGAGGGTAACACACACCCAATGTTGGATCTAAAACATACCAATATATAATTAAATTAGTATCTAAATGAGATCCATAATGGGTTCAAGGTTTCACACAAAAGGCACCAAAAATAACTCACAGTCTAAAAAATCAAAATAAAACAAATAGTAATGCCATGGCATACACAAGAAACCCAGCCAAAAATAACCCAAACACAA
This sequence comes from Torreya grandis, assembly GCA_037957365.1. Classification (NCBI taxonomy): domain Eukaryota; kingdom Viridiplantae; phylum Streptophyta; class Pinopsida; order Cupressales; family Taxaceae; genus Torreya; species Torreya grandis. The sequence goes on from JARHVA010000323.1 coordinate 5,637,829, forward strand.
TCATGCATTGGTCATAAATACCCTTTTTACATAGTTCATATTTATGATATCTAAGGGAGAGATCAAACTCAATAGCCTCCCCCAATATAAGATACCCTTGGCCACTATGAAACTGGTTGTAGGTATTTTTGGAAGAATTACATTATACTTCCAAACTAACTTGCTTTACACACAAATTAAAACATATATTTAAATTTATCTATAAATATAAATAAGAACTTAATTTTTTCTTGAAGATGTCATGACCAATTGGAAACCATCCAAACCTTCCTTGCTTTTCTTATTTCCTATTTTCTTTCCAAGCTTCACCATGTTTTTATTCTCCCCAAAATAGACTATTTAAGTAATTTCCTTCCATATTTACTAAATTTATAAATAGGAGAGAGCCCCATTTTATCACAACTACAACTTCTATCAAGTACCCTAAGAAATATACTATTTCCATGGTAATCCATTATGCATGCAAAACAACAAGTTCTGGACCCTTATTATTATCCATGCAAGAATAATCAAATGCGAGTCATGTATTTGAGAGCCTTATTATTTATAAACCCTAATTAATGATTATATTTCTAAAAGTTAATCGAAAATATCATTATCATTGTAATGTTCCAAGTTCATGGTGGCCCTTAATGTTATCAAGCCTAAGTCCTATAGACTTAAATTTTATTTTTAAGAAGGGATATAAATCACATGATATGGCCATGTTCTATGGATTCCTTTCATTTTCCTAGTCTTAATGACTATGAACCATCAATAAAATGAATTTCAAATAGTTAAAGGTCCAAACAACCTCTAACATTTGCATATATAACTCTTATATACATAACTTGATCTTTCATAAATTTAATCCTTGATTTTGTCTCATCAGTGTTAGAATGAAAACATTATTAAACTATGACCAAGGACAAATTATTTCAAAAATAAACAAAGTAAGTAAAAAAAATATTTCCAAATAATAAGAAGTAAAATTGACCAATAGATAAAGTGGACTACATAAAACATAGGAATCATGGTTAAAAAAAAGGCTGCATATGAGAATAAAATAAAAGGTAAATGGGTCTAGGTTTTAGGATCTCATTCAAACTATACCTTAACATATACCTATATACCTTATATTTGCCACTAAATGGTGTGCTCTGATTTCCAACCTAGCTCATATAAGGAAACACATGTAGTCATATAAATGAAATCAGTAGTACCTATGTGATATGTCATAAAATATATTAAACATATCTCTAAATTTAATCAAATTAAGAAGTCTAAAACATAACAATGTACTAAAAAACTACAATAATTATCCAAGTTCTTTAATTAAATTATTATTTTATCTATGCCTCATTACTTATCTCTTAGTCTAAATAATGTTATTCTGGTGACCCACACATTCTATCTTTCCCAGAATGCTATAAATGAGATTATCATCCATTTCTACAAGTTTTAAACATAGACCTATTTTCCAACTACCCAGACACCTACATCCCAATCAGATGCCTATGTCGATTTAAGTTTTCTATCCCAACAAGTGTCTAGTGCCCTAAAGTCATCCAATTTGAAAATGAAACATATTCTTATGGTTAACCAATGTGATTTAATGTAATAAATTTTCCAAATGGGATTAGTATAAATATAAGATCAAACCTCACTCATTCCTTACCTAGCATAGACCAAAAAACACTCAATCAAATACTCAAGTGAGTAAAGATTCTCTACTTTATCCTATTTACATATCAGCCACAGGGATAACATATCTAGAAGTTTTAAGTACTAAAGTGTCACTCCATGAATCAAATTTTCCAAGTTACAAGATATGTCACTCTATGTACTTGTTTATCACATGTAGGGGAGAATGACATAAGTCTAAGGCCCTCTTTGGAGTATTGGATATGTAGGTAGTTATCATTGAAAAAGGGTTCTTTGGGGTCACCTTGACACTATTTTACCATTAACCAATTTTACCAAAACCAATATGAAGATGAATAACTAGGGTTTTATCATTTGACAAGGAGTGATAATCTATGACCCAAATCTAAACTTACCAAAGTGAAGGTGACACAAAAGCCAAAATCATCTAGGTGGTGGCATCCAATTTTAGTTGGTATTCCATACTAGACACCTACATATGATTTATATAGTAACATCAATGTAACCATATTAAGTCAACACAAATGTTAATAGCTATAGAGATATAATTCCCAGAATTAGACAATTGATCTAGAATCTAGATCTAGTCTACTTTCTGTTGGTTCCAAATTTAGATCTGTATTAACACAAAACTAACTAAGTATATTTTTTTCATTATCATTTCAATATCTAACATATTTTTAATGTTTATCTTTAGTACCTCAACATAATAAATTTAGTATATGTTTATCTTATTTTCACAAATAATTAGCTTCCTTTACAAATAATCTACCATCCTTATGCCCTAGGCCATATCTACCCCTTTAACCATAGATTCCCCATATATATATTTTAAGGTCAAACATTTTGTTAACCCAACATCTGATCCTAAAAAACATAGATGTTAATTTAAGGTTCCATGATTATCTATTTATGATTTATGGTTTTTGATTTAATGAGATTTAACAAATTAAAAACCAGATTTCATTTTCTATCAATATGGATGCATGTGTAGATCATTTGATGTTACAATTTATAATTATAGTGAAAATTTACTATAATAATATGATAATACAAAGTATAATACAAATACATAAATAGATTTATCAACATAATGAGAGGGTTTTAAAATAAAAATAATACTTAATCTCTTCATAATTCCTTTTTTAATACTATAGAACAAGTATCTAGATGCAAACATACATGCTCTCAACCATTTGTTCCACCTATATCTTACTCGATTGATAGCTACCATTCCACACCCATTATTATCCCATGGATTATATTGGATTTCATGGTTCATTATGTCACTACTTAAAAAGGTGAAGGTGTTCAACCTAATCTTCCACCTGTTAATATACAATAGGTACCTCCTAAGCCAAAGCTTGTGATCAAATCTAAGTGTTATGACCTTATTGACCAACTAATAAAAACACATTATAATATTTCCATCCTTGAAATTATAATCAATCTACCATATACAAGGATATCTTATATGAATCATTACATGAAACCCAAGTTATGAGTGATATTCCATCTTACCTTGTAGATATCATGCAAGATCTCAAAAAAATGTAAAAATCATCACCTTTGATCCAATATATTTACCATATAAATATGTTATTGACCAAGAGTTACCTTTATTCATACAAGTAACTATGCATAACAAGGGTATAAAAAGGGTACTCATTGATAATAGATTAGGCTTAAATATTTGTAGAATGAATATATTGACCACCATGGGTATTGGTATCAACCTTATTTGAAATTTAGTTATCCCTATCAAAGGATTTGATAATTCACATAGTCCAATAGTTGACCAAATAACATTGGATGTGACATTGGGGCCAAAAATGGTTACAACCACTTTTTAGGTAATTTCTCAATCATTAAATTATAATTTGATTCTAGTTAGATGTTAGATACATACAATGTAGGTTGTCCCATCTAATTTATATTAGTGTGTAAAATTCATACATGATGGGACCTTATTGACAATGCCTACCAATGATGAAACTTTCAAAAAATGTAAAATTGTACATTCTAATACAAAAGAAATTCCTATAGTGGTTCCCCCTACATAATGTATTCTTCTTGAGAGTATATAAACTTATGAAATGGGTGAGTAAATTATAATGGATCCATTATCTCCAAAGATAGATAAGGCACTAAACACTAAATTTCACATAAATGCATATCAAGAACAAGAACCAATACCAAAAGAATCAATGATACCAAAACCACAAGCATATATAATATTTGAGCTTCCTTTATTAATAATTATTGAGCAACAAGATGGACATGTTTTATATTTAACCATGATGATGTTTCCTATGATATGATAGATGAGAAAATATATAAGCTAAATAATGATCCACTTGAGCATCTTTCACATAACTTATCTAAGCCTATAGGTATAGTTACATATAATCTAAACTCATATGTAGAGGATACATAACCGAATTAGGATCAGGGAAAGGCATAAATAAAATATGATCATGCCAATGCTTGTTATTATATACATCCCTCTTGGCTGCACACTTTGAGTCAACCTTACAAATGTCAAATGTAGTTACACCATGTGAACAATGTGGAGGATTCTTAAAAAAACTCCACAATAGATTATAAAATTTTTATCAAATTAGGAATTTTTGGATACAATATTTTATATGTTACTTGAGAATCACATGATATCTTTACCTCTTAACAAACACATATTAAGAAAAAAACTTTTTCCTAAAGAAGTATTAACATATTGTAACTATCATCAAATTAGTGTCATTATAAACATTTATGTAAGGCATTGAAGAACCAAATTCAGATGTAAAAGAATGAAGGATGTATATAAATTACATCTAAAACATGGAAGTGACCAAATATTTATAATCATTTAAAACATAACAATCCTTCAAATCAAATAAAGCATGAGAATCTAACCATTATTACAAATATTGATGGGGTCCATTGTCTACATCTTAAGGTTGATGTAAATAATTGGGAAACAAATTGTAGTATTACCACATTGCAATAATTGGGACATAATATATATGAGATACAACACTAAAAAACTTTTCCATAATTTCTCTGGTATATAATATTACCCATTTCATATGGCCCAACCTCACTATATGGGTATTGGACTAACAACCATAATTGAATTTGCACCTTAGATAATAATGGTCAAATTATATGAAAGTAGTTGTTAGTGTTACAAATCAGTGTCTTATTTTTCAAAATGATAACAAGCAAGTTCATATACCATATAATTAGTATGGGGGACATGTACCAATGATTGTTGGTAGTGAGTTACCAATAGGCACAACACTATTACCATTTATGCAATATAAATAATTTTGGAAAGCAAGTCCACCACACAATATCTTGAATCCTAAATTTTAAGACTTGTTGGATCAAATAGTTTTCAATATTATAAAAATACCTAACATACATAAAACACAAAAAAAATTCAAAATCAAAAAATATGTTCAACATTTACAAATCTATTAGTTCCTTGACATATATGTTATTGGTTTCATTTTAGTAGATGACATATTAGTATTTTTATATATACACATGTTTCACACATCTTTTTAGTATGATACATGAATATATAAATCAAGTGCACTTTTGGATGTTGTGTTTTCCCTCTACTCACATCACTAAACATTGGGGGAATCTACCTCTATGATCATGATACATCAAGGTTATATCATTTTATAGTAACTTTGCATTATCTTGTTTGAGATCATATATCTACTTACACATGCCTTTATTAATGCTTATATATTTTGTAGTGTACTTTATATGCTATTTAATTAAAAAAAAGTCTAACACATATGATCCATGGACTAGTATGTTATGATTATACTAGTTGCTTATGCTTTCATTCATGCACTTCCTTGTTTTTCTTTTTAAAATTTGAATATGTCAGTGTTTGTTGTATGTTGACATTTAAATATGTCATTCCTTGCTTTGTGTACATTTGACTAAGTCATATCTCTTTTATTGTGCAACATTTGAACATGCCCATCAATTGATGTCTCCTTAGACCATTATCTTTTAACTTGATTTTGAGCATTCTTGTGTGTGTATTTGATTACTTGTTAAGATTTTATTATTACTATCTAGACATTACCATGATTTATATCATGCATCTTAGGGTTTGATGTGATCACATTTGGTTAACTTCAATGACATATCTACCTAGACATTTTACCTTTATATGTTACATGGTATATTCATAGTTTACATGGTTATTTTATCCTATTGAGGTAAGGTAACTACTAGTTTCTACTTTCCCTAACCTCAAAAAGGTGGGCATACTAGTGGGGGAATGCCATTGAGGCATGATTTCCACATTACTTCATAGATTAATATTATAATGTGAACATGTTCTCCACACTTATTTACTATTTAACATACCCAAATTATAATGGGGGCATGTTTTGAAAACATGTTCTACACACTTATTCAATATTCATCTTACCCAAATTATAGTGGGGGCATGTTTTAGAAACATGTACTCCACATTAGCATTTACACCAGCTCTCAAATTCAAATTTTAGTGAGGGAATGTTTTATAAACATGTGTTTCACATTTACACCAATTATTAGATTCATATTATAGTGGGGGAATGTTTTATAAACATGTTCTCCATAATTACACTAATTATCAGACTCTGATTATAGTGGGGCATGTTTTAGAAACATGTTCTCCACACTTACACTAGTTTTTGTGTTACAAATTATAGTGGAGGAATGTTTTATAAACATGTTATCAATGCTTACATAGTTTAAAATTAGCTAAATTCACAATTATATGATTCAGATACACATTTGTGGTAGAGTTATATACATTGGTACCATTTATATATATATATATATATATATATATATATATATCATGAGACACATCTAGGGGCATATTATATGAAAAGGGAACCTAAATTAAAAATTCAAATTAGTTTCATATTTCAAACACTTTTAGGGACTATAATCACCCACCAAGTTGGACTTTTATGGAATGTAATAAGCCAATCTACTAAAATAGTTAGTTTAATTTTTGGTATGGTTGAGGTGATTAAATCACTTATCCTTGAAAATTTTATAGGTTTTACTTGATTACACCATCCAACCTCACCAATTTTATAGTGTGAGTAACTTGGTTCACTCATACTCATTAGGTTACAAGTATGATTGGATTTCATAGTTGAGCTAATCTCAGCTACCGAGTGGCAACTCACCTTTTATCTAAGGTTGGGGGAATGTGTCCTCCAATATCTATCTATATATTTAGATATATTCAATTTAAATATTTTATATTTTTCCTAATCTTATCTCTAATGATTCATAATGATATATATTTTCAAATAAAATTGATGAAATGTAAGATGGTTGAATTGACATGTAGGTGTACTCCTAAGACTTTCTCTCTTTAAATTTTAATCATTTAAAGACTTTATATTTTAGATTTTATGCACTAATTATGTATTTTAACATGCTCTTAGTTGTATCTCAATCATCAAAAAATCACTCAAGCTGGACTTGAGCAAAAACAAGGTGTGTTATAGACACCCAGATATACATTCCTTTTATTTTATACTATAAATTTCATTACTAGATTAAAGGGGAAAATGTAGACATTATTTATAAATTATATATAACCTTAGTCTTCTACACTTAGAAAATAAATATCAGGGAAGTGCCTTTAGCTTTGGGACTTTTCCCACTTCTAAAAGACTTGCCTACAATATCTCTTTATGCCTCATTACTTATCTCTTAGAATGACCAATGATATTCTGATGATTTAGGGATTTTATCTTTCCTATAATGATATAAACCTAATTATATTCCATATCTATAAGTTCTAGACATGTACCTATTTTTCAATTTCCCGAATACTTGATTCTTAGTCAAACATCTACATTCATGCAAATTTCATATCCTAATGCAAGTGTCCAATGGTTTAAAGCCGTCTAATTTTAAAATAAAATGTATTCCTATTGTCATCCTAAGTAATTTAATGTAATATATTCTCTAAATGGGATTGGTATAAATATAATATCAAACCTCATTCATTCCTTACCTAATATAAATAAAAAATCACTTAATCAAGCACTCAAGTGAGAAAAGCTTCCATATTTTCTTCTATTTCCATATCAGTCACAAGGACAACATATATATAGGTTTGAAGTACTAAAGGAACAATCCATTAGACATATTTTCTAAGTTATAATATAGTTCACTCTATATAATTTATTATCACACATTTCATTATTCACACACAATCCAAAACATAAGGGAGAACTACATAAGTCTGACGCCCTCTCCAAAGTATTGGATATATAGGTAGTGATCATTAATAGATGGGTATTTGGGGAAGCTCAACATCATGTGAACACTAACCCACTTTTTACAAAACCAATGTGAATATGAGTGACTAGGGTTTTATCATTTGACAAGGAGTGATAGTCCATTACCTATATCTGAATGTATCAAATCAAAGGTGACATAAAACCATGAAGCATCTAGGTGGTTACATCCAGTTTCAATAGGTATTTTTATTAGACACCTAAATTTGATTTAGATAATAGCATTAATGTAAATATACTAATTTTACACAAGTGTTTGTGACTATATAGGTATAATTCCCATAATTAGGTGACTAATTTAGAATCCAAATCTAGTCTATTTTCTACCTATTTCAGATATAGATCTATATTTGCATCAAAACTAAGTGTATTATTTTCATTATCATTGAAATATATAACATAGATGTAATTTATATATTTAGCATCTCGACATAATAAATTTAGTATATGTTTATCCAAATTTTATAGATAATTGGCCTACTTTTAGAGATAGTCTACAATCCTTGTGCTCTAGGCTATCTCTACCCTTTAACCTTATATTCCCTATATATCGATTTTAGGGTTAAATAATATAACACCTAAAGATTATTCTTATCCATAATTTGAGACAAATTTAGAACATATTTACTTAGTAAGGCTACATGAAAAACATCATGTATTCTAGATAGATATGGAAGAAGAACTAGATGATAAGCCACTAGGCTGATCTTTTCCACTATGTCTAAGGCATCAATAAAACATGGAGAAATTTTAGATGCCTTTCCAAAATTGATAGATATTTTGTGAGATCTTACCCTCTAAAATACTTTATTATATTATTCAAAATTTCTAGGTGATCTTTTCAAATCAACATAGATTTTTTCCAATTAGAAGCAACCTTTAATATTTGGCAAATGAAAACCTTTTGTTCATAAAACTCTTGAAAAGTTTCTTGGCTTAAAAGCACTTAGTTTTCCAAAATTTACCAACCTAAATAATTTTTGCATTTTCACCCATGTATTGCTTCAAAAGTTGCCATTTTTATTGTAACAACCCCATTAGGTTTCACTAGAATAGGGTAATGTTTTCTTTTTTAATTAAATACTCAAATTCAAATAACAAATTTCACCACGATGAAACATAACAAAGTGATATTTAACTAAATAAATTATTTTTAATTAATTTTAAATGTCACATCCTAATTTATCACTAAGATAATTTACTTGATTATCCATGGATTATTATAGTTGGTAAATTGATTTATTATCTAAGTTATAAGTCATATGTTGGTACGGGATAGTTGCATATTGTTTTAATTACATGATTTCATTGTTATGGGTTAAATTTATTGTATATTATTTACATTATGATCATGTTTATTAGTTGTTACAATAGTATTTTATGATATACATACATACATATATATATATATACATATATATATATATATACATACATACATACATACATACATACATACATACATACATATATATATATATATATATATATATATATATAGATATATATATATATATATACATACATGCATACATATCATGATGCTATGGACTAACTACCTTTGTGTCATGAGTGTCATGTAGGAGAGATTCATCCCTTAGAGCATCATGGAGGGAGAGCATCATCAGAGAGGGTGGAATAGATGGAGGTGTTGGGGGATGAAAGAGGAAAAGATTTAACCTATGCACACACCATGTTATAAGGCACTCTTAATATGTATTTTTTGATTTTTTAACTTTAGTACGTCTTTGATGTTATCTACATTTAGATAATTGATTATCTGTGTTAGTTGTGATGTAGTTTAGTTTAATGCTTATGTGGAGTTAATCTAGTGTGATTGCATTATGAGTGTTGTACGTAGATTGAGTGTATAATGTTGATGTATGATTATGTAATGTTATTATATTCATGATTATTAATGTTTTTTGAGAACGTAAATATGTGTGAATAGTATTTAGTTACTATTATCTATAGACTAGCTAAAATATATTTGTAATGTTTTATAACCTTAGCTAGTTATCATTATAATATTTGGGAAATACTAGTATATGGATTAACTCCTTAATATATAAAGATAAAAAAGACATTGGATAGTATATATATGTAACGTAGTAATAAAAATGATTATGTTTTTATAATAACCATTATGTTTTGGTATAATAATGTGTGATTTATCATTTTAGATAAAATAATATAATTGAATTTTTATTAGTCACATTTTTATTAAAGTCATGATATATATATACATACATACATACATACATATATACATATATACATACACATACACATATACATATACACATACATATACATATACACATACACATATATATATGTGTGTGTGTGTGTGTGTGTGTGTGTGTGTGTGTGTGTGTGTATCATGATGCTATGGACTAGCTACCTTTTTTTCATGAGTGTCATGTAGGAGAGATTCATCCCTCAGAGCATCATGGAGGGAGAGCATCATCAGAGAGGGTGGAATAGATGGAGGTGTTGGGGGATGAAAGAGGAAAAGATTTAATCTATGCGCACACCATGTTATAAGGCACTCATAATATGAATTTTTTGATTTATTAACTTTAGTACATCTTTGATGTTATCTACATTTAGATAATTAATTATGTGTGTTAGTTGTGATGTAGTTCAGTTTAATGCTTATGTGGAGTTAATCTAGTGTGATTGCATTATGAGTGTTGTATGTAGATTGAGTGTATAATGTTGATGTATGATTATGTAATGTTATTATATTCATGATTATTAATGTTTTTTGAGAACGTAAATTTGTGTGAATAGTATTTAGTTACTATTATCTATAGACTATCTAAAATATATTTGTAATGTTTTATAACCTTAGCTAGTTATCATTATAATATTTGGGAAATACTAGTATATGGATTAACTCCTTAATATATAAAGATTAAAAAAGACATTGGATAGTATATATATGTAACGTAGTAATAAAAATGATTATGTTGTTATAATAACCATTATGTTTTGGTATAATAATGTGTGATTTATCATTTTAGATAAAATAATATAATTGAATTTTTATTAGTCACATTTTTATTAAAGTCATGATATTTTTTTATCTTTACTAAGCTATTGTAAAGATTGCATTATATCCTAAAACTATCCTATGAATTAAACCTAGTTAAATATTTGAATGCATAGACTATGGTGATGTTTGAAGTGCTAGTTATCATTGGAAATTATGTAAATAATGGACTTTTCTAAAGTTGGTATTCAACCATGTGACACCAATAGACCATGTAGGAAATAAAAGGAATAAAATAATGATTAATGAATTTTGGGGAAAGTTAGATAATGTTGAGTTTTTTGTTGTGCCAAACTAAGGTTAACTTAGTTAAGTTAAGATATTGGTGGCTAATGAATTTTTTTCATGAATGGGAACTATGATATTTATGCAAGAAGTTTCATGCATTGCATGAGAAAGGAAAAAAGGTTGATGTAGAAAGGATAATAAGGGAGTTAGATAAGAGAATGGATGACATGAAAAGGATAAAAGAGACCATAGTGAAGGAGATAAGGATTTTCTAGTTCATACAATTCCAAGTAGAAGCTTTTATAAGGTTGATAATGCATTTAAATTCTTGTGTGTATGAGATTGCATAGAAAGGGTTTCATGTAGATACCAGTTGTTAAGATATAAATGTATAAATATTGGGCCCTGTGGATGGGTTGACCATCTATAGAAACCAATCTATATACTAATAAATCCTAAGAAAAACATAAACCCTAGGTCTATATGCAATTTTTATAGTGCGAATTAACTTTGTGTAGACAAGCCATAAGGTAATATGAAATGATGTTGGGTTGTGTTAAACATTAGATTGTTGTTTTAAGAGAAATTTATGAGGATATATATAAAGGGGTAGGTATATATATACTCTATAGGTCTTTATTGACTTGGAGTATATATATATATATATATATATATATATATATATATATACATAGAGTATATATATATATATATACATAGAGTATATATATATACACATACCCCTTTATATATATATATATATATATATATATATATATATATATACCTACCCCTTTATACACACAGACACAGACACACACACACACACACACACCCACTTATATATATATATATATATATATATACATATATATATATATATATATATATATATATATAAGTGGGTGTGTGTATATATAATATATAGGTCTTTATTGACTTGGAGTACACACACACACACACACACACCCACTTATATATATATATATATATATATATATATATAAAGTGGGTGTGTGTGTGTGTGTGTGTGTATATATATGAACATGAACATGAACATGCCAAATTTAGTATATAATTATACAAATAGTTTGATTTCAAATTATAGTGACAAACATCATTCAAGCTTTGAATCTTGGTAAATGGAAATACCAAAGTATATTGTTTGGTCTTATATACTCTTTTTCACATATATGTAAACCCAGACTTAGTATAGTTAAATTATAGACTCTTTGTGGTGTGTTTTGTGTACATATAAGATTGTGCTCTAATTTATTATATACTAAGTGTTATGTATCAAAAAATAAAAAATGTCTATGTATTGGTTATAAAACTTGCAAATATACATTGGGAGTTTGTCTGTGAGTTATATATTGTAACCTATGTTATATATTGTGTTTTATAATGAGATAGAAAACCATCATTGTAAGTTTAGGTAATTGGTTAGGTAAGTTTAATATCTAATTTTAATACATTACTAAGTATTTTGGTCTGATTATTATTAGTTATCATATAATTTAGAATGTTGGGTTGAAAAATAATATGAGTATTATAAATACTATAAAGCGATTGATAAAAATAAGTAGGACAATTAGATTAAGAGTTCTTATATATGAAAACATTTGCATAATGATCCTCACTTAATATACTCAAATAATATAAAAGAGATAGTGAATTATGAAGTATATATGTGAGGATAGTATGTAGATAAAACTTAGAACTTGACAATAAAAAAGAATAGTATATAGAGATGACTATATCGACTTCATTATTTGAATGTTTTATTATTATAAAATAATTTATGTAACATTTAGAGATTTATATACATTTTTTGATTTATAAATTATTTCATTTGTCTTAAACTTAGAAAGTAGAACTGAGATAGAAGTGTGGTGTATACCAAAAACACCTTCACTAGTTTTTATTTGTGTATTTATATAGAAAATAATACATATGTATTAAGACACTGAACAAGTATTATGTGTCAACCCTATATGTATGTGTTTAATCTCAAATACAAATACAAAATTTAATATTTATATGTAGTCACTAGACCGTGTTATTAAATATGTTTGAAAATAAATGAGACATTTGAGTGAGATAAGTTATTTATAATATATAGGTATAACTATCAATTTAGTATTCATACTTGTATACAGATATACCTATATGGGTAAATTAAATAATGTAAATATATATTGTAAATATATGACATGTGGGAAGTATGCTTGTAATTATGGTAGATAATATAATTAGTTATCTAATTTGGGATATAGATTTCCATAGTTAATTACATATAGCTCATATATGTATCAAAGGATAACATGAAAACTAGATAATTGTTTAAATTAGAGCATTAAATGGAATTAATGACTGATAATTATATGTTGTAAGTCATGCTTATGAAAAAGATATGAATTAAATGTTATTATCTTAATAGTTCTAAATTTGAATTACTTGATGATTAGTAGTTTATAAACAAAGTATAATCATACTCAGGTGGTATGTCTTATGTTGACTATACTTGTTTACATATATTATTTTTAAGGAAAATAATATGTTTGGTATTCATTGCATATTTATGATGGACTAAATGTATGTATTTTGATTATTTCCATACTTAGCATGCTTTATGCTTGTTGATAGGAAGTAATCCATATGAATCTCTTGGTTATATATGTATTAACTAGATCTTGCATTTCTAGTACTAAATAAGTGAGAGATGGACTTCCCCAACTTACTTAACATCACCAATGCCAGATGAAGGTAATCCGATCAAGTGGTGTGTATGAATTTGACTAATCCTAGAGATCATTAACTATGAGAAAATTTTGGCCAAAGTATTTTTTAGTTAAATATTATCATTTCATATGTATGATTTACATATTTGTGTAATTTCATGTTATAACATATTTATTTATGGCACACATCATGTGTTAGAAATCTTATAGCACATGGGTATTAGCTTGTCTCTTTAGATTCCCACACCATCACTATATACCTATTTGTAAAGGGAGGGCTATTACCTAATGGAGGATTGTGTAGGGGATCAATGGTTCATGGTTGGTATGGAAAATTGCTTGGATGATAATCTCCCTCCCCACAACAATACTTATTTGGATACTACACTTCAGATTACCATAGATACTAGAGTTCAGGGAACTCATGCTCTATGGAGCCTTATATTTTGTATTTTATTTATTATTATTAAAACATTATTCCTGATAGAAATGTAATTAATTACTCATTGTACATTGATAGTAGTCACTATATTATTGTACTAGTCATGGATATAAATATGTAATTACTCTCTATATGTTGTTATGTTTTGTTTCATATGATGCTAGTGATCAATAAATAATAGATGTTACATGTTTACTTATGGTTAACATACTTAGTATGTTATAAATGGGCCACTAGTTATATTCTTTTGGTGTAATCTAATGAAAGAATATGTGGAATTTAATTTAAAATAAAATTATTATGTTATTATAAGTAAATCCCAATGAGGATGTTATATTACAATATTCTATAACTAATACATTTAGCTATTGATCACCATAACATATAATATATCAAAATAGGTATAATGTTGAATATACAAATAAATCATGAATTTATTTTATAAAATTAGTATTACAAATTCAACCATGACTGATACAACATTACAACCATTGTTATAAATTTACATATGAATAAAAAGTACAATTTTAGCAATAACAAATGTCTCAATAATAATAATACAATGATACAAATCTCCATGAAGCATTATTCAAAATGAACTCAAAAGTATCTAGAAGTAATTTCAAGTGTAGTACTACTGTGGGGAGGGAGATCATCATTCGAGTGCTTTTCCACACCAACCATGGACCATCAATGCCCCACACTATCTCCAAACAAGGGAGTGGCCCTCACTTCACATATGGGTAGATAATGATGGTGTAGGAATCTAGAGTGACAAAATGGAACCCATGGGCTATAAGATAACTAATACATGACGTATACAATAAATAAATCCATTATAATATAATATCGTACAAACATGTAAACTATATTAAACACATGAAATGATAATGTTTAACTATAAACATTACTTTGGTAAAAGTTTTCATATAGTTATTGATCTCTAGGATCAGTTAATTTCATACACACCACTTAATTATATTACACCTCATCTATGCATTAGTGGCACTAATTAAGTAATTGGAATCCATCACACTACTTATTTAAGGTAATTAATGTGATATTTGGTTATATATATAATAATATAAAAACCAACATATTCAAATAAAATATTTACTATTAGTATAAAACAAATACATACATTTAGTCCATAAAATTTAATTCAATGAATCTTAATCATCTAATTTACTATAGAATAATAAATATATTTCATAAACAACCCTCAATAGAAACATACCATCTGAGTAAGAACATATCTAGCTTTCAAGTTACTAAATATCAATATGTAAATTCAAATGTTTTAGATTAAGGTAAAAATAGGTTTTGAAGGGACCTCGAAACCCTAAAATAAAGGAAGAAGGATATAACAATAACGTCCACAGGAGAAACCTAAAACCAACTTCTAAGAAGTGTCAAAAATAGGTTTTACATGGACCTAAAACCACCATTCATGAACATCAAAAGACAGACCCTAGGTTTTACAGAGACCTAGAAACTCCAGTATGATAAGAAAACCAAAAACCAAAAAATGGAACCAAATATTACATCCAACTAAAAGAACCAAGATAGTAAGAACTCAAAGGACCTATTCTTCTAATTCCAAAATCATCTTCACTGCTTCTTACCAATCATAGCAATGTCCTATATGGCAACAACCACCGACGTAGCACCCTCTTGCATTGATTTCTTTCTTGAGCTCTGTCTGGTTCTCTTGCTTGGCCCCTCCAAGGATTTGATTTCCTCATTTGCTCATTTTCCAATGTTTACAGCAGCTACACATATGCTAGAAGTTACCTCCTCCATCTTCATTCTACTTTCCTTAATGAGTTCCCTAAAATTGTTCTCATAGTCTTTGAGTTTGATAGGAATATCCCTCATCTACTTTTCCATATTATTGATTTTATTCCAGTTTGCTTCCTGGTTACATTCCAATATTTCCATTTTCTTCTTGAGGCCCATTATCTCCTTGTGCATCCATGAGTCAAATTGAAGGATAGCATCTACTTTGCATTTGGCCAATCTCATAAGGGGGTACCTCCCATCATTCTATCTTATATCACTTAAATCTTCCATGTTCTCTTTTGTATTGTCTTCATCCTTTTCCATATGATCCTCCCTTTCCATTCATTCCTGTTCCTTGGTTTCAATAGGGCTTTCATTATGAATAATATCATCCTTTACTTGATCACCTGTTTCCATTACTTGATTGGCATCCTGAACTAGATGTTCCTTCTCAATTTTTGAGGTAGGGTCCTCAAATAGAACATCCAAATATTTTTCAATTTCCCCAAGAACTTATTGGTTTTCCTCAAGATCATAGTTATTGTTTTCAGTTTTTTGCTCTATAGTGACCCCTTCTTTCTTATTCTTCCCTTTATCTTCATCTTCCTCGCTGGAGCTAGATTCCCCACTTTCTGTTCCTTCCTCTTCCTCCATACTCTCCTCCTCAGAACTTTCAGTGCTTTCCCACTCTGTTTCCTCATTAGCAATCTATTTTTTGAAGCTGGAGGATTTGGATTTATCTTTTTCTTTCCCCTTTACTGTTTCATTCTTATTACTCTGAGAGTCCTTATTTTTATCTGAATAAGGATTCAGAATAATGGCCTTGTTTTTGTAGTGACCTTCAATTATTAGAATTAATCCCTCATGCAATATAGGATGAGTCTCCTTTTTCCTATGAGTGAACAAACTTTGGAGCAAAGAGAAGTGCAAATAGAAAGGAAAAGAGATTCTTACTTTGTGTCTAAAATGATTAAGAAATACAAAGTGAAATTTATGGACTCTTTTGCTTCTTCCATCAAGTATGAAATACTCACGAATGCAGCATAAGATGTCTCTCTAGATTCCTTTAATCTGCTCCAGGTCAAAAAAATCCCCACTCTTTTCCAACTGCTGCTCCTCAGCGTCCATCTTTGGGAATTTACTAAAGGCCTCATTAGAAATGCTGGTTTGCTTTGAGAATTTTATTCCCTCCATTAGAAGCCTTGTGACCTCTGCTATGAATTCCTCAGTGAGTTTCACTGTGATGCCATGGAGGGTTACCCTATCGTCAATCCAATTTTTGAAAAAAGCCATCATTATATGGGGTTTTGAACCATGTAGCCATTCCAGGTAGCTCACAACCTTCCCTCTCTAAATAATCTTCCAAACATCTTGTTTTTCTTTCCAATCTTTGCATTTTTAGGCTCCTGTTTCCTTGGTTCTCCTTTCATTTTGTGAGCCATACAAATATCCAGTAACACCCAAACACTGAATACTGAGCAATGAGACCAACTATTATCAGTTTGTGATGAAACTCACCTATTTTCTAGCACATTCATAATCCACTTCACATTCTCTAGAACATTATTGTTTAATGAGTATGATCCTTCCTCCATGAGGCCACTCTGCCAAATCATTGATTTTCTATTCCAAGCAAGTCTTTCCCTCCTTTGAATGAATTGCATCATGATTAATGAGCGCTCTAAGATCCACATTCTTATTTAATGTATCCTACCAACTCACCTTGTGTCCTGTTCAGACTGCATAATTTGCTATCCAATCAGTAACCCCATTGGCTTCACGATAAGTATGGGTAATAATTACTTTCTCAAATTTTTGAATTAAGGTTTTCATTTCCAATACCATTACCTCTATAGACCATGAAATAGAATTTTTGTTATTTAATATATTAATAATATTCAGGGAATCCCCTTCCAACCATAATTTAGAATATCTTGATTTAATAGCTAATTTGATGGTTTGAAGGGCTGCAGAAGCTTCAGCAATATGACTATTTGACTTACCAATGGGAATAGCAATAGCATCAACTATGTTTCCCACATGATCTCTCAAGACTCCTCCGCATCCTACATTTCCCGGGTTCCCTTTAGAAGCTCCATCAAAGTTTCCTTTTATCCACCCATAGGGGGGACATTCCATTTAACACCTAATCTTGGATTTTTAGTTTTCACATTAGGCCTTTCTGATCTTAAGGAATTATCAATTTGAAAGGTTGGATTAGGATCCCTTTGCGATGAGAAATTCTCTTTTATTTCTCTAATAATGTTCTGACCCAACACCCATCCTAAAAGTTCTTTACTTCTAAAAATTTGATTGTTTCTTTCTTTCCATATACCCCACCAAATATGGGGAAGAGTTAATTTCCAAAAAAAAAGAACATCAGGATTCTTAGAGGGACAATACCAGCTTTTAAAAGATAGTTCCACACTTTTTTTATGAACCCATGCAATACCCCAAAGATTGAGGATCTCTTTCCAAACTTGTTGCGTATAAGAACAGTTCAAAAACAAGTGATCTCTATCTTCAAAACCCTTTTTACATAGAATACACCTGTTCACCACATATATTCCTCTTTTTTGCAAGTTGTCAAGAATCAAGATTTTGTTTTGAAATAGAGTCTAGTAGAAAAAATTTATTTTGGGGATGAGCCCCTTGATCCAGGCATGCGACCACAAAGGTCGATTACCATTTCCATTTGAAGTAAAAATAGTAGATACTTTAAATTGTCCACTAGGATCATCATGCCAAATAATCTTATCCTCAAGATTAGGATAGAGAGAGGTAACATTGAGGGATAATTGTATATTATTGAAATATTGATCAAGATTAGTTAAATTCACCCAGGAATTGTTCTACCAGTATTGATTTACCATTATTCCATATCTTTGCTTACAATGATCAATTACCTCTTTATATTGGAATTCTTTTATCAAAGGGTTTTCTTTTAACCAAGCATCCTCCCAGAAATTCACCTTTATTCCATTACCAACTTTCCATGAGCATCCTTCTTCTAAAATTTGTTTAGTTCCCTGAACTATCATTATAAGTATAATAGATTTTGGTATATGGAAAATTAATTTAATAAACATATAGTCTTGTATAGACCCAACTAGCTGTATAAGGATGGATTTGAGTAAAAACACATGGTATACTCAAATAAAGTGGTTTCTATAGTTTCACACAGTCATTTGAATATTTTCCAAAGATTTATTTAATTATACAATACAATTGTATATATAAATAAATAACCAAAACTCTAACATAGCGAAGCATATATATACATTTGTGTGTGTGTGTGTGTGTATTCTTAGGTCATCTAATAATTCTTTCAAGACCTATATCTTGTATATATTTATACACTTATATAAGTATACCATTGACTAATTTAATATAAAACTCATAAAATGAATTTAACCTAGACCTGGTAATAACTAGAAACCTTACCTTTCCATGCATACATACAATTTTAGAATGAATAGTTAGGACTATAGTAGAATAAACATCCACTATAATCATTTAAGGTTTATATCTAATAAGTAAATAATTTAACATAAAACCCAAGTGTAAAACAAAGGTATCTACATTGATGTATTCATACACAAAACCCTTAATATGGGAATGTGTTATTTTATGAATACATCCATGTATATTACTATTACTTATTATCTATCTATATGTATACTATAGAACCTGTTGTCCTAAAATAGATTTAAAATTTTGATTTATACAACCTTGAAACATATCTAAAATCATCTTGAACTTATCACTAAAATACCTACACTCACAGTCGTGCCATATAAGTGTTTAGAGAGTTGACCTGGTTTATTAAAAAAATTAATTTTATATCTATGCATAAAAAGAATGATATAAAACTAGTTATGTTTAATTTTGAGTTATAATTTCTAGTTTCCCATTGATAATATTTAGACCTAGTATATTCATATTAATGAATCAAAAGATTTAATATTAAAATAACCATAATGAGTTTAAAACTTGAATTTTAATTTCAAAAACCCTACTATTAAATTTAACACAATCCTCTTTTTTCCTAGGGTTTCCATTTGTCTAATTTAAACATAGATAATTCTTTCATTCAAACCTAGAGTTTTATATTTTATGATAAAGGATTCACATAGTCATAGATGTTAATACTTAAGGTTATAAGTTTGGTTTTGTGGATGGACAAGCCATCCACATGGCCAAACTTTTAACGTATAGATAATTTCAATATAATGAAACTACCCAAAACCCTTAGGAAAATATTTACTAGAATTCCCCAAAACTCCATAAAACACACATATGAAATTTTAATATAAAACCAACTTGGTAATAAGTTTCAACTAACACTTCTACAATACTTTTCCAAAATTTCTCCAATCTTTTTCTTCTCCTTTCCTCTACCATCGAGTCATGTCATTCTAGGCCTTCCTTATCTTCCATTTAACCTTTTGTATGTCAATATAACCCACTTAATCTCTCCAACCAAAATGATGACCAAATCAATGCATGTAACAAATAACTAACAAAAACTAGTAGTCATCATCATTTTCTTCATGGAAAAATACAAATACCCTATGATTGTTTGCATATTTTCCTACTATCTCAAGTCCACATCTAATACATCCTTTACAATAATACCACCTCTCAAAAATAGAGGTGCCCATCTATGATCTCTCCACCAGGCTATATAGGCATTAGTAGATCTTAAATCATCCACACATGATATGACAATCACCATATCCTACTCTATCAATAGAATCATGGCTAAATTTTTAGTTGATGGTTTAGGACTACTACTTATCCTAACTATATCTCAAGAATTCCTCAACTACACCACTAGCACTAGGGGCACATCCTAAGTAACACTACACCAACATGTCACCTAATCATACTAAAACCTATCATATACATTGACCTAATGGTCATGAAACCAATAACTCACTCAAACCCATCTCAATTTGGCAAGTTAGGCCATCCCTCATAGCCCCTGTAAGGTCTCTAGATAATTCTCTGATCATTAACCTGTTTAGCACTTGTTAACACTACATCATGCTCCTCCTGGGCATGTAGGTCATCTAATTCCACCTCTCTAAAAATTGTTGTGTATGGTACCAATAACCTTGTAGAGGTAGCATTAGCCTACTCACTATTATATTCTCATATTCTCAATAGTGTAATAGTGTGGAAGATCCAATACCTTCACCACACATATCTTGCGTAAAATGGTATAAGTCCTAGTACAAATGGGATAGCATAGTGTGACCCTAAAAAAATATGGTACCATGGGTAGAGAGGATTAAAAATCAAGTTAGTCAAGCATTAGTCCATAAATAATGAAACATTCATAAAGAAATAACTAACCAAGCCTATCTATTCCTATGGGAATTACAAAGGATAACAAGAAACAAATGAAAGAAAGAAACACCATATTACCTTCTCAAATGGATTCACCATATCCATGTGGCTCAAAAACATGTTCTCCCTTGATCGATAGTCCTTGTCTTTATCAACAATGGTGGTAAGCTCCTCCAATGCCTCAAGAACACTCTATAAAACCTAGGCTCATGATTCCAAATCACTAAACTAGCCTATCAATGAAGCTTACAAGAAAAATCAATGATCAAATGCAAAACCTTGTGGAAACAATTTAACATTATAAATTTACAATATTCAAGCTTTGAAGATATTTGAGCATAATAACCTTGCACCAAAATAGCTTAGAAATGATGTTCATGGCCTCTCTATTTAAAGATTTTTGAGATTAGTTAGGATCAACCATGACCACCCATCTCAAGATTGAGATGTGTGGCCATGGATAATCCTAATATTTAGAATTAAATCCATAATTATCTTCATCATGACCTTGGAAGAAGTGGCATTGAAGAGGCATGGGAGGCATTAACTAGGCATGGGTGACCCATAATCATGATATTTGTGGCATTTATGGCCTAGGGATGTCTCTTAAGAAATGATGTCACTTGATGATGTAGTTTATAGGAATCAATTTTCAAAAATAAATATTCAACAAATCTAATGGAAAATCCACTTAAGCTCTTGATTTGGATTAATTATCCTTAAACAAGGTTAATCAACATTTGTGTAATTATTTGAAAATTTGTCCTTAATTAATCAAAATAGCCAAAAAATCATATTATTGGGTTGTAATTTGACTCAAGAAGAATTAGAAGGTGACATTAGATGATTTGGAACTGTATTCTCATTTAGGATGTTTCCAACACAAAATAACAAATGTACATGGCATGCACCAATGAATTAGAAGAAAAGAGTGATCTAGAGCATAAAAGGCAACATCATCATTTTGACTCAAAATAAATTGATCAAAGTTAGCTGGCCCATAAAATGCATTGCCCTATTTAGGGATACTTTGACCTAAACTAGCACTTATAAGTGACAATTTTGAACCATTTAGGGTATTTTATGGATTTTGACCTAAAATGTGCATTTGAGTGCAATTTGAGTAAGATTGACAATTTCAACACAAATGGTGTTAGAAATTGGATGTCTACATTTTATCCCTATTTGAGAAGGTGTAGCAAGACATTAAAGTGAAGCAACATCTTTTCAAATAAAAGAGTTACCAAGAATAAATTAGAATAGACCCATGATGCCCCTTTGAGAGGACATACTAGGATGGAAGAGAAGGATGGACTCTTAAAAAGAGAGAGAAAGTGAGAGATTAACCCATGGAATAGATCACATCCAAATGAGCTAATGTTTACACATGTGATTACCATCAATGATCAAAATATAATTAGAAGTATAATAGGCCCTAGAGATAGGTTGAATGGGAAAGATACAATCCATAAATGTAAGGGACACACTGTAAATATACCCAATTTTAGAGTATAAGCTATGCACTTATGACATTGATTAATCCCGAGACAAGTTGCACACTAAAATATTGCCATCATGGGTTTTAATGTGGAGAGCTTGGAATTAGAGGAAAAGAGAAAATGTTCAAATTTAAGAAGGGAAACACCACTAGAATGGGGTATCCAAAGAGAATACAATAATAAGTACTCTAATAGAGCATATTTGGTCATGATAAAATAGTTTTGCCCTAGCAAGGTGAATCTTGATCATTGATAAAGAATAAATAAAGGATAACAAAAAATAAATGAAAGAAAGTAACACCATATTACTTTCCCAAATGGATTCACCATAACCATGTGGATCAAAAACATGTTCTCCCTTGATCAAGCATCTTTGTCTTTGTCAACAATGGTGGAAAGCTTCTCCAATGCCTCAAGAACACTCCATAAACCCTAGGCTCATGATTCCAAATCAATAAACTAGCCTATTAATGAAGCTTGCAAGAAAAATATATGATCAAATGTAAAACCTTATGGAAACAATTTAACATTATAACTTTGAAATATTCAAGCTTTGAATATATTTGAGCATAACAACCTTGCACCAAAATAGATTTTAAATGATGTTCATGGCCTCTCTATTTATATATTTTTAAAATTGTTCAGGATCAACCATGACATCCATCTCAAGATCGAGATGTGTGGCCATGGATAATCTTAATATTTGAAATTAAATCCATAATTATCTCCATCATGACTTTGGAAGAAGGGGCATTGAAGAGGCATGGGAGGAATTAACTAGGCATGGGTGACCCATAATCCTGATATTTGTGGCATTTATGGCTTAGCGATGTCTCCCCAAGAAATGATGTCACTTGATGATGCAGTTAATATGTATCAATTTTTAAAAATAAATATTCAATAATTCTCATGGAAAATCCACTTAAGCTCTTGATTTGGATTAATTATCCTTAATCAAAGTTAATCAACATTTTTGTAATTATTTGAAAATTGGTCCTCAATTAATCAAAATGGTCAAAAAGTTATATTACTAAGTTGTAATTTGACTCAAAAAGAATTAGAAAGTGACATTATATGCATTGGAACCATATTCCCATTTAGGATGTGGCCAACAAAAAATAACAAAGGTACATGATGTGTACCAATGAATTAGAAGAAAAGAGTGATCTAGAGCACAAAAGGTGAAATCATCATTTTGACTCGAAATGAATTGATCAAATTTAGCTGGCCCATAAAATACATTTCCCTATTTAGGGATACTTTGACCTAAACTAAAACTTGTAAGTGACAAGTTCAAAAAATTTAGGGCATTTTATAGATTTTGAACTAAAATGTGCATTTGAGTGTAATTCAAGTAAGATTGACAATTTCAACAAAAATGGTGTTAGAAATTGAATGTCTAAAATTTTCCCCTAATTTAGAAGGCATAACAAGACATTCAGGTGAAGCAAAATCTTTTCAAAGAAAAGAGTTATCAAGAATAAACTAGAATAGACCCATGATGCCCCCTCAAGAGGACATACTAGGATGGAAAAGAAGGATGGACTCTCAAAAAGAGAGATAAAGTGAGAGATTAACCCATAGAATAAATCACATCCAAATGAGCTAATGCTTGTACACGTGATTACCATCAATGATCAAAATATAATTAGAAGTATAATAGGCACTAGAGATATGTAATGGGAAAGATACAATCCATAAATGTAAGGGACACATTGTAAACGTACCCAATTTGAGAGTACAAACTATGTGCTTATAGCATTGATCATCCCTGAGACAAGTTGCACACTAAAATATTGCCATCATGGGCTTTAATGTGGAGAGATTGGAATTAGAGGAAAAGAGAAAATTTTCTCCTTCAAGAAGGGAAGTACCTCTAGAATGATGTCTCTAAAGAGAATATAATAAGTAATCTAGTAGAGTAGATTTGATCATGATAAAATAGTTTTGCCCTAGTAGGGTGAATCTTGATCATTGATAAAGAATAAATAATGATTTTCCCCTATAGAGATAATTTGATTCAGACATGGTTTAGATGTTGTGCCTTAGTATGGGTAATTCATCAAGGAAAATAGCTTAAGGATATAACACAAATGATAGGTTAAAGTGAGCAGGCAAAAATGTGCATGTGATGGTGTAATGGCTTAGAAATCAATATAAAATCAAGCATATGAGAATGCACAAAGTGATGAGAGAGATGAAAATAAAAAAGGAGATACTTGAGCTGACCTCAATAGAAATTAAGCACTACCTACATAGTTCCATGGACTCATGTTCCACCATAAAATTTAATCCAATGTAGTTCACCCAAGTTTGAGAGAGAATGGAATAAGGAATGATGAAAAATAACCAAGAATTTATTAGACTTACAATTTATGCAAAGAGATGCACATCTAAGCATAAACAAAGAACCCTGAAATGCATGTTACCTAGATGCCTAATTTTATATCATGAGCTAAGGTTTTGCAAAATGTTCTTGAGAATCATTCATCAGAGCTGATGTTGATGTTAAGACTTTGAGACCTGAGCACAATGTGCTTGATATAACAAAATAAATTAGGCATCATAAGTATGAATAACCTAGAATGACATAAGACTCTCATTGCACTGAGCCAACTCAAATGTGAATATCTATAACTAAGGATAATGGTAAAATAATGACCAAAACTAGAGTACAATAATTTACATTTAAACAAAAAAAAAAAAACAAAGAAAAAGATAGCCATAAATGAACCTAACTTGGGATCAAGATATGATCTCAAGTAGGAACAAAATGTTTAAAAACAAAAGTAAAGAATATCTTAACAACATGAGACCAAGATATTAATAATCAAGATCCATGTGGACTATCAAGGCATTCTCAAACACAAAAGAGAAAAGCAAAATTAAATATAAAAATTAGACACCAACAACATTCAAATAAACAAAATGATCCTAGAAGAATGTAATAACATAGGATCAAGATATAAATAATCAAGATCCATGTGAATCATCAAGATATTTTGAAACAAAAAATAAATAAGCAAAACCAAACAAGGAAACATAAGACCAAGATGAGACAAGAAGTACTAAAAAGAGAATGGGAGAAGAAATAAAAGGAGAGGTGAAAAAACACAAAAAAACACCAAGAGAACTCAAATAAACACACACAAACAAAAACTAAGTTAGTGCAGTTTAAATACAAATGTTCATGTATGTGCGGTAGAGGCATTAGTTTCTACCACATCATAACAAAGAACAATGACTTGAAAATTATTCCCTAATTAAAGAGGAACAATGATAGAAGAAATGGGGGAAGGGAATAAAAAGGAAGGGGTTAGCCAAGCTGACTCTAGATGTTTAAGACAAGTGAATGCTACCTACATAGTTCCATATATGCATGTTCCAACATAAAATTTAGGCCAAATGTAGTTCTCCTAGGAAATAGGATAGAAGAAAAATGATGATCAGACCAGCATGATTAATATTATAGAAGAGATGGAAGATGTGACAAATAAATGAGAATGGTTTGGAAAATAAGAAGATGATGAGATGAGAAAGAATGATCTTTCAAAATGTCAAGTGTGTGGGATAAGATGAAATGAACTAGTATTTTTGTGCTTGTAAAATGGTAAGAACATTCAAACTTAATTGTTGCTCACAAAATAGCAAGAGCATTCAAACTTAACAGTTGCTCACAAAATAGTAAGAGCATTCAAACTTAACAGTTACTTGCAAAATGATGAGAGTGTTCAAACTTAACAGTTGCTCACAAAATGGTGAGAGTGTGGGAGGATAGAATGGGAATGTAAAAATGTATAGGAGCATGAGATAATGTTTTTGTTCTTTTGTAGATCATATTGTGATGTTTTTGGTATTTTAAAATTATTTCTAATGTTTTTGGTGTTTTTGGGATAAATAATGAAACAAGGTGGGACCATCTAGTCGAGGAGATGTACTACCTGAGAGTAGAGGTTCTAAAAGACAACTAATCTAGCTACAATGGCCCATGCTCAAAAATTGGTGATAGCGAGGTTATTGATAAAATAAGAAAGAAAAAAATACCTATACTAAGAAGATGTAACTGTTGACCTATTTGAAGCTACACAAGATGGTCTTGGCTAAACTTCTTTGTATAACTACTGATGAAGATGTTCATAATGTTCATGAGACATAATCAACATCATCATTGGTTAAGGGATAAAAAATGTTCAAGCTTATAACATGTCTTAGACAAAACAAGGAATATTCTTATTAAAGAGAGAAATCTAGAATGAGATGAAGAATGTGTTCAAAGTGCCAAGGGTTCAAAGCCTTTACTATCAAGATTTATGAAAAGTGGACCAGGGTAGTATAAAATGTGTTCAAGGTAAGATAAAAGGGTGGGATAAAATTATGATAGCACAAGTTACCCTTAAGTCAGGGGTCTTATAGACAATGGTTCAAAGTTGTTCATGCATAGAATCTTGTAAGGTGTATGATGTTCATGGGCTCTAAAATTTCATCACCATTAGGTTTAGCCAATTGATATGCTCCTGATCCATAGTTCACTATGAAAATATATGGTCCTAGCCAATTAGGCTGAAACTTGCCTTTCTTTTTGGGTTTAACATTCATGTTCTTCTAGTTATATTTCAAAACCAAGTCACCAATATCAAATTCTCAAGGGAGAATGCATTTTTTGTAGCTTCTCCAAAATCTATTTTGATAGGCTTGCAAGTTTTCTAGGGTATCTAAACACTTACCATCAAGAAGGTCTAGTTCTTGTAGTTGTGAGGCTCTATAGTCTTCATCATCTTCAATGTGCTCTAATGATATTCTTAATGATGGGATCTCAATCTTGACTAGGATGATAGCTTCAATGCCAAAAACAAGGAAGTATAGAGTAGCTCCAATTGGGTTGTGATGATTGGTTCTATAATCCTAGAGGGTAAGAAGAAGTTACAAGTGCCAATTATGGCCAACATCATTGACAATATTTTTCAAGATGGTTATGATGGTTTTATTTGATGCCTCAACTTGTTCATTACCTTACAGGTTATATTGGAGTGGATTTCTTGTGCTTGATTTTGAATTTTTTAGAAAGAGATTTCACATCTTGGTTTATAGAGGATCTACCATTATCAGATATAATATGAGATGGGATGTCATATCGACAGATGATATGGTAATGAATGAATTTGGATATTTGTTTCTTGATAACATAAGTAAGAGGAATGGCCTTAATCCACTTGGTAAATTACTCAGTTGTAGTCAAAATGTGCTTATGGCCATCTAAAGATGTTGGGTTAATTTTCCCAATGAGATCAAGAACCCATGTGGAGAACAATCATGGTATTGTAATCAGCTACAATGGTAAGGGAGGTGCATCTATCAAGTTACTATGTTTCTAACAAGGAACACACTTATTTACATAATTAAAATCATCTATCTCCATTTTAGGCCAATAATAGCCTATTATGAGAAGTTTCTTTGCTAGGACTACACCATTAGTATGGGCCCCACACATCCCTTCATGAATCTCCTTTAGTGCCAGCTTTGATTCTCCCAAAGATAAATAATGAAGAAGCAATCCATCATAGCCTTTTTGATAAATCATGTTTCCAAGGAGGATATAACATGTTAAGTGATGAAGGAATATTTTTTGTTGGTTGTTGGAAAGGTTGGAAAGAAATACATGACTATGGAAATAGTTATAAAAATCTTGGTACCATGGTAACTTAGGTGAGGGATTAAGATCAACAATGATGCATATCCTCTCTAAATCTAATAGAATATGTGCCAATTGAAGAAATTTTTTAATCAAGAACTAATGCTATTTGCGACCATCATGCATTAGAATCATGAAACCAATTATTGCCATGGTAGTGGTAGATCTATTGTTGACTCACAAAACTTGTTTAAACTGCTAAAATTTAAAATGTCTTTTAAGGTTATCAATAATTTTCTTATAAGGAACAAGATTATCATCTCTTGTTTAATACTAATCAATTATCTTATTTATGATTAGATATGAATCTCTATAGACATTTAAGCTTTGAATATCCCACTGTATGGAAAGATGGAGCCTTATAACCAATGCCTCATATTTGACCATATTATTTGTACATTGAAATTATATATGGAATTCTTTGGGGATCAAATATCCTTGTGGCATGATCAACAATATACCATCTCTAGACCCTTAAAATGTGAAGGATCCATCAAAATGGAGTGCCCACTATTTAGGCTCTTGTAATGCTTTTTCTATTATCATGATAAAGTCATCTAGAAGGTCAGAGTTGAGGGGTTGAGTGGCCACAATAGGAGATTTTTCAAGTTGGTCTACAAGAACTTGTATTTTGATTGCCTTTTGATTTTGGTACTCAATACCAAACTCACTGAGTAGCATAATCCATTTATCCATGCATCCTTGAAGATCTACTTTAGATAAAAGGAACTTGAGAGGATCTACCTTGGTGATAATAATGGTTTTGTTATTTAGCATATAATGTCACAATTTTTGAGTGGTGAACACCATAACTAAACATGCATTCTCAATAGGAATATAATTATGATCATAGGCTACCAATGTGCATCTTAAATAATAAAACACATGTTCCTTACCATGATCATCATGTTGAGCCAAAAGTACCCCCAGTGCATGTTCTATGGCTAATATATAAAGAAGTAGTGACCTTTCTTGTCTTGGAGGTTGTAAGATTGGTGGATTAACCAAGTATGTTTTAAGCTTTGAAAATTCTATCTAACAATCTTCATCCCACTAAAATGCTACCCCTTTCTTTAAGAGATGGGTAAATGGGTGGCACTTATCTACCAATTGAGAAATGAACCTATGTATAGATTGGACCTTTCTTTGTATGCCTCGTAAATGTTTAAGATTATTTGGTGGAGGCATTTCCATAATAGCGGTGACCTTTGAAGGGTCAACCTCAATCCCTCATTGTGATATAATGAACCCTAGTAATTTTCCTGATGTGATTCCAAAGACACATTTCTTAGGATTCAAAGAGACTTTATATATATGAAACCTCTCAAATATTCTTTGTAGAATGTTAGGGTGTATAGCTTTTGTTCTTTATTTGGATATTATATAATCAACATAGTCCTTGATAATGTCATGCATCATGTCATGGAAGATGATAGTCATTGCACATTGATATGTAGCTCTATCATTCTTAAAATTAAATGGCATGACTTGGTAACAAAATGTTCCTCATAGAGTGGTAAATGTAGTCTGATGCTAATCTTTAGGGGTTATCTTGATCTAATTATAACCAAAAAATCCATCCATTAAGGAAATCATCTCATACCCAGGATTTGATTATAAAATCATGTCGATGTTGGGTAAAGGAAAATCATCTTTGGGGCATGCTTTGTTGATATCATGAAAAACATGTATGCCTGGGGTCTTTTTACTTACTAGCACTATGTTAGAAATCCATTTAGAGTAGTCCAATGGTCTAATAAATTTGGCTCCTAACAACTTTTCTAACTTGGCCTTAACCAAAAGGGCGATGTGTAGATACATCTTTCTCAACTTTTGCTTGACTGGTTTAGCATTAGGGTGAACAACAAGATGATGCACAACTAAATATGGATATAGGCCTAGCATGTTAGAATATTCCCATGAAAAGATGTATATATAATCATTAAGAATGGATATAATATGTTCACATTTTACTTCAATAAGGGAAGCTCCAAGATAAATAATTTTGGGATCCTCATGGGTTCCCAAGTTCACTTCTATTGTACCCTCCATAAGGAGTGTAGATCCATCTTATAGAATTGTAGGCAATGTATGGTCATGATCATCTTATTATACTATATATTCTTGTTGTTCCTCCCAAAGATCTAGATAATATGAAGAATCATAATTTTCCTTCTCAGGGTAAGGGCCAATTGGCAAAGACCTCTAGAAACTCAAGAGAAAGATGCTCAAATATTTGATGTTTTTCTAAAGAGATGCTTGTACTAGCTATGGAATTTGGGCTAGATGGACTTTTTATGTCTTGAGGGGATGAGCAAACTTTCCCACTTAGGAGAACCTAAAACAAGTTTTCACTCAAAGGTTTATCTTTTTCTTTACTCTTTCCCTGATCAACAAGTGCCTTAAAGAGGTTTTCACCTGAAGATCTTGATGTTTGTTCTTTATTATGACTAAGAAAGTTTTCCTACTCTCCAAAGTAGGTAGAAGAATTTAATGAAAAATCAAAACCCTGCTTATGATCACCAATGGGGAATGCATCTTGTAGGCCTATGTATTCTACAATAGATTATTCATTTTAAAACTCATTAAGGCATATGACTAAATCCTGTTGATACCAATCTATGAGTTCAGGATGCCAAAGGTATAGGTTATAGTGAGGGTTTTCTTCAAGATAGAAAGATATAATGGTAAAGATATAATGTCATACTTCAAGAAAGGAAGCACCACTAGGATGGGTTTTTTCTTTAGGATAGGAAGCTCCAATAGGTGTTATGGTCAATATGGCATTTGAATCAAACAAATCTAAATCAACAAGCTCATCAAAAAGGCTATAATGGGACATTATGTTGCTACTAGGAGTTTTGTTACTAGTCACTTTGGAAGGGTCACTACCAAATGTTATGAGGTCATCCTCTGGTGGTTTAAATTTGAGATCATGATTCCAATTGACAACTCCAGCTAATAAGGGTTCTAAAATTCTATGTGCCTGTGGGCTAAGGCCTTTCCTTATATATTCAAGATGATCCATTATCTTGTTAGGGATAAGATACTTTAGATTCTTAAACAAACTCCATAAGGCCCTCAGAATATAACCAATCTCCCTCGGTAAAATCCTCTTGATCTTTCTTTGGTGTAATTATAGGTATAAAAACCATAAGAGGTTTTGGTTGCTTCTTCTTTGGTTGCCAAATTTGATTGGGTCTGTTAGGAGTCTAGGGATTTTTAGGCTTACCAAATGTTTTAGGGGATTTTGGTAATTTTTCAATATGGAGGAAATCCTTTAAATGGTATGTATAAATGCATGTGTCTTTAATAATAACCTATTTGGCTAGAGCTATAGGAAATTGATCAATTAAAGTGGAGGCTAGATCACCAGGGTGTATATAATTAGATGGAGATGGATGAGAAATGATGGTTTTATTATTCTTTATAATTAATTCAAAACTTGGGCAATAGTTATAATTATGAAACTCTACTTTAATATGTTTTCAGTATTGGTATGGCTATTGATCAGTAGGAATAGTAACCTCAATCCCATCATAGGGAAACTTAAATCATTAGTGAAGAGTAGATGGAATTACCTATACTTCATGTATCCAAGGATGACCAAGAATTATGTTATAATAAATCTCAATATCCATAATATGGAAAAATGTGTGATGGTAAATAGACCCAACCATAATTGGCAACCAAATTTTATCGAATGACTCCCTCTTAGCATTGCCATAAGCCTTGATTGTAATAGTCTTTGGCTGAATGTCTTTGTCCATGTAACCCAATTGTCACACCAATTTAAGAGATATGATTTTCATCTCTGAACCATTATCTATAAGAACCTGCTTGATCTTGTGATTTTTAATGATTATCTCAATGTTTAATGGGTTATTGTGGTTTGGGCCAAGGGTGGACATGTCCTTTTGATCAAATGTAATTTGTTGAAATGAAGAAAAATGTCTAACTAAGTTCTAAAAATGATTAAGGTTTATATCATTAGGCATAATAGAATCTTGTAAAAGTTTGTTTAAGATGGTTCTATGGACATCAGATGTCTGTAAGAGTTTTAATATGGAAATTTACAAAAGGGTTTTATATAATTGATCCGTTATACTATAAGGCCTTTGAATTGTGGATTAAACTAGTTTAGTCTTTGTTGGGATAGTATTTATCTTTGGAAACATTGGCATAATGTTCTCATTAGTATGGAAATAAGAGGGTGAAGGGCCCTAAATGGTAACTCATGGGTGTCTAGTTATGATTGCACAAGATAGAGGTAGCAAGAAGTTATTATAATTAGAAGAGAGAGGCAAAGGGCCTTGGATGGTGACCTATAGGTGATTAAAAATATTGTGATAATTTTGTGTCTATGAGGAGCCTTTATAATTAGAAGAATGGTACTATTGTTCAAGATTAATAACCCATGCAAATGGAGTAGCAACATGATAATGCAAACTTGACATGATATTACTAGGGGGAGAGGGTGCTAACCCTATAATGATGGGTCTCATGTTGTTAAAAACATGAGACTGGCCACATGGTGTTACAGTAATAGTGGAAATGTGGGTTATAGAAATGCATCCCACAGTGTTATTATAGTCATAAGGTACATTTTTATAAGCCACATTATTAGTGTGAGCATTATGATCTTGATTATACTCATTATGTTTCTAACCTTATTATTGGTTTTAATTATACCTTTATCCTTAATTGTGACCATTTTAATTGTTTTTTGGTGGTGGTGGATAATGTCAAGGAAATGGGTCTTTATAGATTCCCATATCCTAATTTATGTCCTGATTAGTGGCAAACTTAATTTCTAGCTCACCATTTTCAATAAAGTCCTCAATAATATGTCACAATTGAATGTAATGATATGCACTATGACTAGTAACATGATGAAAGTTACACCATTCATTCTCTTTGTACTAGTTTAGTTTTGGCTATTATTAAGGAAATGGCCTTGATACTAGCCACATAATTAAATTAGTTGTAATGAGCTTTTGTAATAATATTTCAACTGATTCTCCTAACTTGCTAAAGGCTCTAAAATTGTTATGAAATTTCTTTTGTGGAGGTTATCTCTGAAAAGTAGGTAGTGGATTTGGGGGAGTTAATTGTACATTTAAAGGAGACATAGCCTATACCATCTATACATATCTTGTTTTTGTCACCCCATTTCTAACCATGTTCTTATTTTTTTCTAAAGCCCTTAGGCTTATCCTACATAACTATTTGAACTAATGATTTAGTCTGATTAGATGCTTGACCTTGCACAAAAATCTTAACAAGGCCTCTAACAACAAGAGCCTTCTCAATCTGCACTCCTTTGTCAATAATTTCATCAAATGAGTTAACATAAGTTAACTATAGATTATGTATAACTTCATGATGCAAATTTTGTGCAAAGATATTAGCCAACTATTTATCTAGGAAATTGTGTTGAAAGTAGCCTGTCAATGCTCTCCACCTTTATAGATACGTATTAAATTTTTCACTATCACGCTTCTTGGCTTTGCATAAGTCAAAAATAATTAATTCATGTTCTATGTATATGATAAATGGTTAATGAATGTTTTTGATAAGTTGTTCCAATCTGTAACTAATCCCTTGGGTAGTTTAAGTAACCAATCAAAAACTTGTCCCACTGCACTTCACAAAAATATTTCTAGTAAGTACTCACTACTATAAGTAACCTCTTGACATAAGATGAAGAACTCTTGTATGTGTTCACATGGATATCCTTTCCCTTTGTACTTGTCAAATTTGGGTGCCTCAAAATGAGGTGGAAAGGGGTTTTGGATAATAGATAAATTAAATGGATATGGGCATATCTCATCAAATTTATACTTTTTGACTCTATTATTCATCTTTAATCTTTGGACAATTTCCTTTATAAAATTCCATTCTTGCATGTTTGGTGCATTTGTGGATTAGATAAGATGCTATTGGGGTGGAATGTACACCTTGTTTTGTTTTTGTTTGGGTGGAATGTGCCCCTAATTTTATGTGGATCTATAGGGAGTGTATACCTTTCGATCCATGATTTGGTTTTAATTCACTATTTGAGTTGAGAACATAGGCTATTGATTCTTGGATTGTAAAACATTCCCTAAATTTGGTTGTTTTAAAATTTGATGGTTTTGGAAATTTCTATGTTTATTTACCAATCTTTGGGTTGGTTGAAAAGAACTAGCAAAATTGTCTTGAGGGATTTCCTCAATTCAAACTGAATGTTTGGGTTCCTGAGTTTGTAAAGTAACAAGAGGTTCTTGATGATTAAAAAATGTATGTTCCATATCAAATGGAACATCTTGTAAGGTCTCTTATGACTTTAACTATTTATTTAGATTTCACTGATCCACTATGGTAATGTTCTCATAAAATACTTATTGCATACTTCCAACCATATCTTCATGTCATTTTGAAGCATTATTGTGAATTGAAGTGGTAACTAGGGAGTCTATTAAGTTTGTGTAAGTTGATCTGCATATCATTGACTTATTATCTTGATCTTACCTAGAAGATCTAGATTTATGGGTTTTGGATCTATTTGTATTTCATTTCCTTTAGAGGAAGAAGGTATGTATATTCGTGTAAAAGCTTTCTCTTGCCGTCATTTTTCTCCTTCTCTAACTAAGGTATGCAATTATTCTATAGGAAAATCAAAAGGTAGTCTAGCACCTGATTCTATTAATCTAAGAAGGGATTCATATGGATCTTCTTGGGTTTGATATTCATTGTAATCATATTTGAATCCTACTATTATGAGGATATCATAAAAAACAACAAGGTTATCTTGAACATCATAAAATTTCTCATCTTCATAACTAAGGCCATAAGAGGCCCCAATATGAGTGAACCTTTGAGTCATGTCTAAAAAGAGTTATTCTGTGTGTTTGACTAACTTTGGATGAATGTTTGGAAACTAATAAAAGTATGATTTAGATCTCTCTTAAATAAATAACCAAGGTACCAATGAGACTATAAAGGAGGGTGGTTTGAAACCATGCATAATTTAGAATCTTTGGTTCATGAGTTTACTCAACCTTTGGTAAAGTTGAAATCATATAGATCGAAAGAGAGTAAGGTAACTCAAAGACCCAAGGTGAAAAATAGTATACCAAAGCCTAGATATTTGTGATATAGCCACACTACAAAAACTAGCTTCAACTTTGACAAGTTGACCCTAGAAGTTTAGAGGAAATCTCTCTAGATTATGAAGAAGACAAAATGAACTAAGCAACTCAAGATGCAAAAACATACATGAATCACTAAGTATAAGGCTATGAGAAAATAGGCAAGATGATGTCACCACATGATTCTAGTAGGATAAAATATGTTATAGTACTCAAAGCATGAGTGATACACAAGATGACTTGAGTCCACCAAGACGATAATGTGATTTTGAGTCTTAATAAATGACCTTCAATCCAAATAAAAAATTGAACCCAAGTTACAACAAGCTTAGTGCACAAATGGTGAACCCACCTTGATGCACCAACCTTTAGAACTCAGAAAGGTTCAATTTTGAATGTGGATTATAAATGAAGGATTTAAACAAATTGGGTAAAATATCTAGACTCAATTAGGTATCATGATTGCGCCAAAGTAGATGACATGACATAAACCCTTTGATAAAAAATTGAACAAGGAAAAGATGAATTTTCTATTTGGATAACCTAACACCTCCCTTGCTCAACAAAATTGAATATAATGTGTTTTGGTTATGTTCATTAAGTTAATAAGTAGTTTTAGACACAAATCAAAACCATGTAAGCTAATGAAATAATACAAATGTCTTAAGTCTAATCTAATAAGGTATGGTAAAGTGGGGTCTACTAAACTAGCAAGGTTTTGATCATTCTAGGGGAATCAATTGCACAATGGATTTCACATCAAATGATGTAAAAGACAAGCATGGAAATTGGGTGACTACAACATTGGCTAGCTATAAAAAGGTCTAGTCTTTTTTTAACCACTACATCCTGTTGTTAACTCAATTTAGTGCAATGTCCAAATGTAGATACATCCCATGTGAAACTCTAAAGGACTCAAATAGAGTCAATGCTAGGAGGTAAAACCTCAAGTCAAAGCTTCCCTAAATATCTCACAGGAGGTAATGATGTCCCCCTCGCAAGCCAAGTTTGCATGAAAATAAAGAAAACATAAAATAGAAAGACTTTGGGGTCATTTTCAAGATCACCTAAACTTTGGAAAGTTTTTGGGGAGTGCTTTAGACAACATTATTTCTAAGCCTTGGACTAGGCTATTTGAAATAGGAATGGTGCTTTTGATTCCAAAGGTTCCCTATAGGGGACAAATGGAAGATCATACATGTAACATTCCTCTTTTTGCAAAACAAAACCTAACTAAACAACTATTACAAACAAGAATTGACAAGTGTGTTTAATTTTAAACCCAAATGAAATGTTTGGTGGTGTTCATTTGACCCCTTGGTCTTAGTTGCAAAACTTTGAAAACATTCACCAAAACATCTAAATTCTTTATTAAACACCCAAAGCAAAGTTCCTAATTGATTTTTAAGCACGAAAGAGGTGATTTAAAAATATTTTTATCAAAGCAAAATCTTGTTCTTGCAGCAAAAATGTCAGCATGTCCTTTAGCTTTGAAGCTCTTTTTAGCTTGAAATAATGAACTTTGAAAAAGTAGCTGTCATGTCTATATTTTTGAAAAAAACATAGTGATCAATGTTGATTATTACCACTGATGTCAATTGCTCTAGCTAATGTTAGCGGATTAGTTCCGCTAACCAACGTTGGTTAAGTCAGTAACCGATGTTAGTATTTCCTATTGATGTTAGTTATTGTGTAAAAATTGTGGCAACCAAAAATGGTAAAATAAAGTTAGAAAATCAATTTGCACTAATTTTAAGGGTCCAAATGGATATTTTAGAGTTGTAAAGTGATATTGTTTAGGTGTGAGATGTGTCTTGTCCCACTAGGCATGCCAAGATGTAGAGAGATTTAAAAATCAAGTTAGTCAAGCATTAGTCCATAAATAATGAAACATGAATAAAGAACTAACTAACCAAGCCTATTTATTCCTATGGGAATTACAAAGGATAACAAGAAACAAATGAAAGAAAGCAACACTATATTACCTTTCCAAATGGATTCACCATACCCATGTGGATTAAAAACATGTTCTCCCTTGATTAATCATCCTTGTCTTTATCAACAATAGTGGTAAACTCCTCCAATGCTTCAAGATCACTCCATAAAACCTAAGCTCATAATTTTAAATCACTAAACTAGTCTATCAATGAAGCTTGTAAGAAAAATCTATGATCAAATTCAAAACCCTATGGAAACAATTTAACATCATAACTTTTCAATATTGAAGCTTTTAAGATATTTGAGCATAATAACCTTGCACCAAAATAGCTTATAAATGATGTCTATGCCCTCTCTATTTATAGATTTTTAAGATTGGTCAAGATCAACCATGACCAGCCATCTCAAGATTGAGATGTGTGGCCATGGATAATCCTAATATTTGGAATTAAATCCATAATTATCTTCATTATGACCTTGGAAGAAGGTGCATTGAAGAGGCATGGGAGGCATTAAATAGGCATGGGTGACCTCTAATCTTGATATTTGTGGCATTTATAGCCTAGGGATGTCTCCCCAAGAAATGATGTCACCTGATGATATAGATAATAGGAATCAATTTTCAAAAATAAATATTCAACAACTCTCATGAAAAATCCACTTAAGCGCTTGATTTGGATAATTAGACTTAAACAAGGTTAATCAACATTTATGCAATTATTTAAAAATTGGTCCTCAATTAATCAAAATGGTCAGAAAGTCATATTACTAGGTTGTAATTTGACTCAGGAAGAATTAGAAGGTAACATTAGATTCATTGGAACCATATTCCCATTTAGGATGTTTCCAACACAAAATAATAAAAGTATGTGGTGGGTACAAATGAATTTGAAGAAAAGAGTGATCCAGAGCACAAAAAGTGAAATCATCATTTTGACTCGAAATGAATTGATCAAAGTTAGTTGGCCCATAAAATGAATTGACCTGTTTAGGGATGCTTTGACCTAAACTAACACTTGTAAGTGACAAGTTTGAACCATTTAGGGTGTTTTATGGATTTTGACCTAAAATGTCCATTTGAGTGCAATTTGAGTAAGATTGAAAATTTCAACACAAATGGTGTTAGAAATTGGATGTCTACACCATGCTCCTCTATGTCTTGTACTATCTCATGCATCTTGTAGGATATTGATACCCCACTGCCATCTATAACCACAAATGAAGCCAATAAAATAGCTATTAACTTCTACAACCATGCAATATATGTTGTGATAATTAGTAATAATAAAATATCATTATGGTTTCCTATATAATGAGTCCCTACAAACATAAAATAAAAATACCTAGCAGCCCACTGTATAAGTCAATCACTAGTATCTTCCTATAATATGTCTCTTTTCTTAATAATAGGTAATCATATGATCATATACACATCCTCAAAGGTACTAATCGTCTCCTCAGTAAGTAACCAAAATGTGTAGGTATCTACATTCCAAATCACACATAGTACATTAATCATGTGTTTATACTAGGGCATTGAATTTAAGGATTCCACGTGACTCAAACTAGCTCTCTATACCGTGGCCATCTTAGCATCTATTATGGGTATACCCTATAGATCCTCCATCATCTAGACACTCTATAACTCTCTCATACATGCATCAACCTACAAAAATATAACCAAATATAGCATTAATAATGTAAAATATAAGATAAATAGATAACAACAATCATACAAAAAAATTCAATAATAACAAGCATCACAAACTAGGCCTACTAGACACTAGCATTACATACAAGATAGTAGCATTGGACAGTAGTGCCAAATCCATGACACTAATGCCATGTCCTAGACACTAGCACCAATATCAAGATAAAAGCAACATATCTCCAAAAATGGCCCTAAACTATCAGATTTATGATAAAAATAGTAAAAAATGTACTAAAAATGACAAAAATAGTAAAAAGTATAGGCTCCTTACTAGGGTAACCTCTTCCCCTAGCTGGATAAGTGCCTCCACCTCCTCATATTAGGTTAAAATCACACCACATCTCCTCAACATACTCTATGGCTCAAAACAAATAATAACTATCAACTCAAATGATTTAAATGAATTGTTAAACTACTAAAATAACTTATTTAAGTAACATTTATCAAATGCCACCTTACCAAGGTTGACCTTGGGTGCCAATTTGACCAACTAATACCAAATTATTACAAGTGTGATATCTATAGAACCATAACTCTGATTTGTGAGCTATTTCTTACATATGAGAATTGA
Organism: Torreya grandis; assembly: GCA_037957365.1. Classification (NCBI taxonomy): domain Eukaryota; kingdom Viridiplantae; phylum Streptophyta; class Pinopsida; order Cupressales; family Taxaceae; genus Torreya; species Torreya grandis. Next base: position 5,677,970 of record JARHVA010000323.1, read on the forward strand.
CCTCAATGTACCTCACCTTATATTGGTTAAACCAATATCCTAATCACATTTAACTCTACAAAATGATAGATCTGATATTAATATAATAAACTCAATATAGACCAAATGTCAATCCCATTACTAATTTCAATAATTTACTTTACCACAATAGACAAAATATTCAAACTTAAAACATCACACCCACTAATTAACACTAACATATTCAATCATTACCACTTTTAGTTAGACACCCTTACTTTAGTCTTAGCTCTCTCACCACAAAGGGGGAAAATACACATAATTACTTTAGATATACACATATTCAAACACACAGGTTCACTTAGATATAGATATTTAGACAAATAGGTTCACTTAGATAAAAATATTTAGACACATAAGTCTACTCAAATATACAAGTTTAGCTCAGATATATATTTTTGATTAGATATACAATTTTACTCAGATATACAATTTGGCTCAAATATACAGTTTGACTTAGATATATAGGTTGGCTCATATATACGATTTGGCTTAGATATATAGTTTGACTCAGATATACATGTTTATGTTGATATATAGTTTGATATAGATATAAAATTTGAATTAGATATACATATGTTTCAATACAAAGCTACAGTACTCAGATATCAAGATTTGGGGGCATAATGCAAAGCACACATCCTTGATTTCTATTTTTATATTAGATTTAGATCATCATTAGGATGTCACCATAATGCCACTAAGGTTTCACCAATTTGGGTCACATGACCATCTACATCAGTTGATCCATAACCTTCCACTACATCCAATTTACATACTTAGATTCATTACACATATCAGAGTTGGAGCAAGTAGGCCTTATTTCTCTACATATCTACTTTACATACCCAGATTTAGTACACATATTATAGTGGGGGTAAGCAGGCTTTATTTATCCATGTATCCAATTTACATACTCATATTTATTCTAGATGTCAAGGTGGGGAAAAAATAAGGTTTTATTCCTCACAATTTAATCCACTATTTAGAATCAATGTAGAGGATTCCCACATTATGGATTTCCTCTTCACATATTTCACTCTAGCTCCTACCTATTTCTCTGCCTAGAAAGTGAGCTAGGTCCATAACACATCCACCTACGTAAGCATAGGTATGTTTTCCTATTTTTTTAACTCTAGAACTTTCATTTCATTACATTATTGTAATAAAAGGGGGGGAATATATACACCCTAATTTTGTCAAATAACCATAAGGACTATATCATTTATTTTTATTTCACAAGGTCTTAGTGATGAATATATCCCTTGTTCACATGGTTATTTTGGGTATTTTTATATTTATTATGTCTTATTTTACTTATTTGGTTCACCCCTAGTGGTCTTGAGTCACCTCCTCCTAGTCACAAGGGTCTTTAGCTTATCCTGTTTGGTCTTAAATTTATTTTAGGCCTCATGACAGTACAATTATTATCAATATAGTAGTGTTATGTGGCACTAGTGTCTAATTATGGCTTTAGTGTTTGACGATTATTTTCCCTATGTTTGGGTCCTAACCCTACCTTGAGCCTTCTCTTACATTTTTATGCCTCTTCTTACAACTTCTCAGCTAGTGAACAAGGTCTTACATTCAAATCAAAGTTTCATCTATATAAAGAGCCTCACAAGGCATTTTTCATTAATCACTTGCTATTTTAGCACATAATTACATAAAATTAGTCAATAATGCAACTCAATACTCTACATACTACTTAGATATTACATTTATACATTACATACTTGATCAAAGAAGGGCTTATGTGAAAGCCATTCTAGTATATCATGTGCATTGCCTATGCACATTCCTTAAGGGAGAACTACATGTGATCTAAAAACCCTATCATTGATCTTAGTGTAGGTATCAACTAGGATAATAGGGGTTCTAATCTATGCGATTGTAATATCACACAACCTAATTTTTCCCTTTCTTTTTCATTTGATCTAGTTATTATTTCATGTGTTCATGTACTCATTAGGATTTTGGAAGATATTAAATGAAAATAGTGACACAAATGATATTCTAAAAGACATAAAACCATCTATAGGTCCCCTAAAACCTTTTTTAGCTTCCCTAAAAGTTCTAGATAGCTCCTTTAAGAGGGACACTAGTGCCATAATTGGAAACTAGCACAAAGTGGTGTTACTATCCACATAAGGTCATAATATTTAAATCTATATTTTAGCTATAGTTATAGAATGAAATGTGTCTATTTATTTTTATATCTTGTTTCATCCTCCTAAGCCACAAAAATACCTATTTTACTCTAGATAAGTGCTCTTTCTCTATATTCTTGTTATTTTGGGAAAGATTTGTCAAATCAATTATTTTTAGTTTTCATTATAGGTTATTTTTACACTCATCCCTTTAAAAACATAATATTTACATACCCTAATTCATAACATTTTAAAACAAACACATCACCCTTTAAATTTTTTTTTTGTGAAACTATTTGATACTAACATATATGTCTATTAGATAGGAATGAAAATATGATGATCTAGAGATGTTTAGTTAAGATATTTATCTAATTTTAAAGAGAATAAGAGGTTATTATAGGTGACTGATATCAAAATGGGAGCTTTAGACTCACAACAAACATGTGGATGCAAGATAATGGTCAATAATAGGCATACATGTGCACATAAGTCATGTATGGTGAAGCTAGGTCAAAAAGTGACATTATCAAGTGTCTAATACCAAATTTTAGTGTCTCCAAATGCCCCCAATTTTATTTTAGTATTTAAATTCAATATAAATACTATATTAAAAGGATAAATAAATACCTAAGTGTGTACAACATACTTTATCTTTAGGAAATGGCTCCAAATGTGCAACTTTACTCCAAGAAAACCTATAGATGAATATATAGTAGTCAATTTTTATATGTGAAATATGAAATCTAAATTATAGTTAATAATTTGATACTTAAGAGAAAGGAATGAGTACACTTATATGTGGGTGAAACCATGTTTCCCTGTAAATTTTTGGAGATGATATTTCCTTGTTGAATCATTGGAGAATGGTTCCTTATGTTGAAACATTAGATAATTGAGGGTGATCAAACCCTAATTTTATGTAACTATGCAAGCCTTTGGCTTGGGAATATAAATACCCCAAACCTCATGAATGTATGGAGTAGTGACATTGAGAGTTGTTATACCTCAATTAGACTAACTCAAGTAACTAATATAGCTCTGATCTTGTAACCCAAGATGGTAAGATGGGAATCACATAATGCGTTCACTATGAGTAATGTCATGTCTCTTGAGTATCATTAAACCTTAACATGAAATACCTCAAAAAAATGAATCAACCATTGTAGATAGACTTAAATATTCAATCTTACTCACTACTCGATGCCATTAAATTATATTTACAAATAAACAACTAAAATAGTGATCACTAAAAAATATGTAAATGTGCATGAACAAGTATCATGCCTCACTAAATCAATGATAACTATAAACTATCATAGTATATATTTACATGAACAATCATCATGCCCTAATTGAATTTATTCTAACTAATATAAAATGTTATGCATATATAAAATATAGCTAATAACTTATATCTGAAATGTATATGTATGTAAAAACTTATAGTTTTTATTCCTATAAATTATGTGCATCTACCTGACATTTTCACTCAAGTATTTATAAATTTGTACTATATAACACATGTCTCCATAAATTGAGTTCATGTGCATGGCATATTCTTCCAAAATATATATTAATGTATGGATACTTGTCTCATATTTGAACCACTCTAAATATCTAAAACCTATATTCTTATCCCAAATTCTGATTTTTCTATTCATGAAGGCTTATATCTATATGACAAACCCACTAATATACCATAATTTTAGGTGAGGGATGTAATCTACAAGTCACTCATCTCAACATAAGAGTTATTTTTATCATGTCATATATAAATATGTAATCATGTAAGATCATGTGAACATGTGGATAACATGTCATCATATTAATATATATGTCATCAATACATGTATGTATTATAGGGCATATAAGTGTCATGTTAATATAGATGTATCAATTAGACACAAATTAGTAACATCACTAATATAAGAACTAATTAAGCCTATGCAGTAAAGAGGTGCATGATCTAAATCAGGGTACCCACACATAAAGCGTAGGTGTTTGATATGCATCAAGACACCTACAAACTTAGAAATCTCAACAAGCTTAATAAGTGAAATAATATCAATAGATAATCATATATTGATCAACTCATATACACCCAACACATAATTCCAAGGGCCATAAAAAAGGGGCATAAATATGTCATAACAAGTATGTCCAAGGGCTACATACAAGAGACATTAAAATGTCACAATAATCAAGACCAAGGGACCAAAATCAAAATACATAAATATAAGACAATAAATTTGGGAAATGGATTTGGATATTTAATTTATATTAAAAATACCCAAATCTACAATATAATATTAAAATTTAGAGTTGATTAAGAATAAAATGCAAAGATAAATGAAACATTCATACCTGCCTTTTATCCTAAAAGCTAAATGCTCCAAATCAAGATTAAAACAAGAAAAATTTAAATGATTATGGATGTAGGATTTCTTATAGACTCAAATTTTATGATAGCATGATATTGTCTTGATGAATAGATTATTTTATCATGAGAGGATCATATATTTCATATTTAGTTATGACTGGATGGAGATGGTATGTTTAAATAGGAAATGGAGGGAGGATTAAAAAGGAATTAAAAAATCCTTAAAAGAATCTAGATTTAGAAGCTTATATAGAGGATGGAGAGAATATAAGTGGATTTTTGAATTGAAGAATCTATAATCCATTATGATCTAAGCAATATTAGTAGGTGGTTAAATAGGTGATTAAGGACTAGGGATGTAGGAGAGCCTAGGAATAGGGTAGGGTAGGTGGGATTAGAATTTAAAATTATAATATAATGGATAAGTGGGATTAGTTAGTGGATAAAGACATGATTATAATAGTTAATAGATTTGTCAGATATTATAAGGTTAGTGGATGAATAATAATGAAGGGAGATGTTAGATAAATGACTAAAAGGGGTGAAATTAGGATAAAATTAGAAGGGATAAATGATATTAGATGAGATAAGTGAAATTAGTGTTGAATAATAATATTATTGATGACAAATGAAGTGAGAAAATTTAGATGTATACATTTTACCCCTCTTTAAAAGTGTATTACAACAAATGAAGTGAGGAGTAATGGTCTTGCAAAGAAAAACCATTTCATGGATGCAGTCTAGTAAATGATATTAGTGGATACATGATTCTCCCTCTATGGGACATGTGGGTAGGAATGATGTGAATGGCCACTCAAAATAATAATAAGGGGTGAGATGTGATGAAGAGAATATGGGAAGGGATACTTTATGTGAGATAAGCGATGAAGAATATGAATGTGACCTGCATAATGAGTTACAAATTTAGGATGCCCCTAGCAAAGACATATGAACATGGAGTGGAAATATGATGATGATAAGATAAAAGGTTGAAAATTTTGACATATCTCAAGCAAGGACACATGGATGGGAGATTTGCATACCAAGATGATAAAGACAATGAGATTTTGGCATATCCTAAGTAAGGACACATGTTGGGAGAGCATTAGTCCAAAGATAAGATAATTATTTGATAAGATTAATTAGAATGTCTAACTCAAATCTAAAAGAAAATGATAATATGAAGGAGATGAGAAAGAAGAATCTATATGATCAAGTAACCCAAATATGAAAGAAAATAATTAGAATGCATAACATTGAATCATTGAGCCATAATGTGTTTAATAGTGGTGATGATCATAACAAGGACACATGTAATTAAGCAACAGATGATAATAAAGTTACAATCTTTGTCATGCCCCAATCAAGGTAAGAAACCATAAAATTTAAATGGTGAATTTATCAATCAATGATAATGTATGATTAATGGAAGAAAATATGGATGCTATTATTTATTAGACCCAATCAATAAGTGTGAGTCATTGATAAAAAGATTAGGGAGATGGTTGTGGGGATGGTGATTGATCAATGTATTGATTGATTAATGATTGATATCATAGCTTAAGGATTTGAGTGATACAAGACTTGAGGATGATGAGGGACAAGAGAGATGTGATGATAAATTATGGGGAAAGAGGAGATAGTGGTTGAGCTAACCTTAGACATGTTATGTGATTGAGCATTGCCTACAAAGTCTAAAAAGACCTCATGCCAATATAGTTTAGAATAGATGATGGGTGATAATATAAACTAGAGGAAGAGGATGATAATAATGATTAGACATGTTAGTGGTTAGATATAAGATGTGACTTAAATATTATACATGAAGATAATAGGATTAGGAGAACTAGTTATATATGATATATTAGATGTTATGATGTAATTGGGTTAGATGTGTGGACCTAGATGATAAAATTGATGATGGGATAAAGATGATTAGGTAGGTGGTAGAGGATATGAGAAATGATGAGTTTAGTCTATTATCAAGCCATCATTACTATAATAAGGCTCATCATAGTCTAAGTAATCTAATAAATATGGAACTTGGTAGGATGCCCCATGATATAAGTATGACCAAGAGGATGTTGTGTCAAAGTGCATAAAATGGTTAAATAGTGAACTCTGCATCATTAAGGGAATTGAAAATCATTATTGTAAACTTCAGTGTCATCATAACATCCTCACTCATTTACCAATGGATAAAAATATTTATGATTAAAGATAGAATAAAAACATACAAATAAATGAAACATAAGATAATCATATATATACATGATAAAAGACATACAAACAAGTTAAAGAACACAAAACATATAAGTAGCACACACAAGTATCTACGTGGAGATGTGTTCTAATTAGTATATTATCTGTTATCTTGATGAGAGTTGATAGGATGAGTGATCAAGTTAGGATTTAGACAAAGTTGGTCATGATGATGTGAATTTGGATTAAGGTCATAGAGTTGGACAAGGATATGGATTTGGAGTAGACTAGTGAATTATATTATAAAAAGGTTATGGATAAGGACTTGGGAGCCATGATTAGGATATTAGACAAGACAAGATGATAAGATGACTAATACATAAGATATGATAAGATGAAATGGATAACTTAGGATATATGATAAAAAAAAACTAGAATGCTCAAGACACATGTCAAGATGACAAGAAACAAGATAAATTAGTTATTTTTGGATTTTGTGGATTTTAAAAAATTTAGGTTTTTTGTAATATTTCAATGTTTATGTCTTTTAAGATATGTATGTACACTATACAAATGGGGTTAATATCAAAGGGAATACCAAGCCTAGTAAATAGGATAATTATGAATGGAATAATAGATGGGATGATAAAAGTATGAGGGTAATGTTGATTCAGGGATGAGATGGAAGGAATAATGGACTACGGATTGCCAAAAACCTTATCATAAAGGAAATAGATGTTTAGTTACTCAAATGTCCATTTGAGGATATGCCAAAATGATTCCAAAACATTTATTAAGACATATTACATTTCCTTTACAAAGTTCAAGACCATAAAAAAGGATGGAGATAATATGATATATGATATGATGATAGATGATGGGTAGGAGGAATGGACCAAACTAAGATGACATGGATGGGATTGATAAGGGATGCATTTTTCCCCTAAGTGTTGAGGTATAGTGTGGACAATAAAATATTTTACCATGATGTTGGAAACCAGTTTTCATCATGGTACTTTCCCAATGCATGATAAGACTGGTTTTCACTATTGGATGAATGGTTTTTATATCATTTTTTTAACTTTTAACATCTTGATTTATTGGATATGGGTTCAAGATGTAAGATTGAAATGATTTATTGATTTTAGCAAATGCGTATTCTATAAATATGTGATTCTAGGATCATGTTGTCAATGATAGATGTATTGATGTCCTTATAACCCTCACTGACTCTTGATTGAGATCTCTCTTGAGATATAGATTGGGTGTGTTCCTCACCCCTATAAGGGATAATGCTTCCTAGGTTTTTGAGGTGTGGAATGGATATAATTTGGGTTTTGATTTGATGGTGGAGTATAGGATTGGATTGGATTGGATGATATGATCATGATAGGAAGGTGTGATGGGTAATTGGGAAGAGGGGCTAGTAGTCACATACATCATTATATATGTTAGACATTTTGTATTTGATTGGTGTCATATGAAAATATAATTTAAGAGTTATAAGACATTTTGACTTTGTGGTTTATCTTTGATCTAATTATTTGGACTATCGACCATATTGATACTACTTTTGACATGGATTTGATCTTTAGACTTGATTATATTTTGACTACCCTTGGTGCCTAATTTTAGGCTTCACCAGAGGGGAATGATCCTCAATTATTTTGAATTTTATGGTTCCCTAGTGCCTCAAGGATGGTTTCACTAGGGGAATACATTTTTTTATTAGACTGATGATTTGACTTTTATTTATTTTAACTTGTTGGATCAATGGTGATTTGATCATTGTGATTGAATTTTTTAATATGGTCTTGGATTTCTACATTTATCACTTATTATGTTACTCAAGGGAGGTTCCAATGATGTATGTTCTTGTTCATCCCTATAGAGGGATGAGATTATATAATAATTGATGGGAAGAAAAGGATCTATGATGGATGAAGGTGGTGGAGATGGTAGGATGAGGTTAATGAGTGGAAATGGGGAAGCATGATCCTTATAGGGGTTATTAAGAGACCCAATTTCAACATCAAATAATATCTCCTAAATATCAATAAAAGGATCACTAAGACTATTTATATTACACACATCTAATTTACTCTAACAATCTTCAATAAATAAATCTTGTAAGAACTCTATTATGAGTTCATCATCTTGATTAGGATCAAAATATATGCTTGGTGATTGGTTGAAATATGATTTGGAGGTACACTCAAATAAGTATATGTCATCATGAGATACAATATCTATGTGGGATGATGTTTTAGACAAAGAATTTGATTAAGACACTAGTATTGAGCATGATCTTGATGCATATAAAACTAGTGTACAATCTAATGATGACTTTGATGTACATGATGTGATGCTTCTAGTATAAGATTTATTTTCTAAAAATGACCTCTCAACAATATGTATTTGATATGATGAGGGGGGTATAATGTATTTTACAAAGATAGGTCCATGGAAGAAAGACTCATTGGAGAAGAGGGGACTAGGTTCATGGGGAACAAACTCATCTTCAATGGAGGATTTGTCAAAGATGGGGGACCATGGAAGATGGATGTGGTGTTTTGACCTTGGATTGGAAAGGGAAGGGATTGATCATGATCAAGAATGGAATCTTGACATTCCTCTTCTTGTTCACCTAGGGGTGTTGAGTCATTTGATTCATTATCAATTTTGATGTCACCATGATCAATGAGGTCTTGGACATAGTTTTATAAATTATAGCATCAATTAATGGTATACCCCTAGGTTCAGTGATATATATAATAGTGGTTATCTATATACCAAGAGGTCTTAGGCTTGGAAAGATTAAGATTTCATATGGGTGGATAGACCATCATGTTGTTGGCAATTAGTTGGTAAAAGAGGGATTCTAGAGATATAAGAAGATAGGGCCTCTCTTCACTTTGTGACCCAAATGTGGAAGCATTGGAATTTGGATCAAATGATTGTTGACATGATTGGGTGGGTGAATTAGTATATGAGGTTTCTAGGATAGGATTCCCTTGGATAGATTAGGAAGGGGTAGACAACTAGATAAGACTAGTGGATGGAGGATTTGAATGGGATTGGGTGGTGTGAAGACTAGGAGTTATCTAATTTGGATGAGTGTAAACTAGAGGTAATGTTAGGTGAATGGGGTCAAAGTCTATTGGATGTGGATTATTCATCTCAAAGAGGTGAGAGAGGAGGACATCTTTATTGTTTATGAGGCATTATTCAATTAAGGTATTGAATAAATTTATTTTATATGCCATGGATTAATATGAGATAAATTATGGATGATGTGGTTTATTGTCCCCAATAAACAAGTGTAAGGGATTGAAGGGAAAGATTAAGGGATGAAGATGAGAAGTATGGAAAAAATTTGGACAAAGCTTTGCTTTAGTCTAACCTCAATTTTGATTAGATATTTTGATGTGATGTAATGTTTGAGAACATAAGATAAGATCAAGTAGATAAAATTAGGACATGATTTATACTTCAATGATTTTTATTAGATTCAACTAGGTGAACTATGACAAACTCTAAGATTTGATAGGGGCTAGAATAGCCCAAGAAACTAATTTTGACTAGGGATTGATTATATTAAGACTATCTCAAGACTAAGATGATTGAATTAAATGGGATGAGATGATTTGATTTATAGATTGATAGGATTGTGATTAGGTGTATGACTCAAACTTGATTAGACATAATCAAGCTAGTGATGAGTACCCTAGTATGTAAATAATTTTATGTCAATGTGTATGAGGATTGATGTATGACCACAAGCTTGACAAGATGATAAGGGAGATGATGAGGTAGACTATTACTATGATAGGTTGATACGATGGTGGATATGGTGACTGTTTTGGACTAGGGGACTGAGTAATTCAAGGTGATGTATGATTGGTTATGTATAAGGTGGATTAGGGATGATTAATGTTAAGTTTAATTGAAGATAAGACTTGATTAAGATATGTAAGTGATGGGGGTAAGACTAGATCTAAATACATGAGATTAGACTAGGGTGTGACTAAGATGAGAGGGGTGATGAGAAAAGATGTAAGATGAGATAGGTTTAAAATTATGTACACAAATATGCAAAGAAAAATATGTACAAGTGGATGAAATTATGATGAGACCAAGGACATACAAGATGATATGTGAAAGAGACCTAGATAGGTATGTATAAGTTTGGGTAAAAGGATGAATTGGATCACAAACATCATTGGTGGATCACCACACTCACCAAATCAATCAAATCACAAACCTAAGATTAGTAAACTAATTAGAAGTACAACATGATGACTACAACATCTAATAGATTCATGGGTGAGGTCATATACTAGTGACCCATTATAGAATCTCCTAAAAACTTTGAATCCTATTTACACATGATGATCACTTGGGAGTTAATACTACCTTTGATAATAAGTTATATTTTATGGCTGATAGGTACTAAGCTAGGTTTACACAAGGCTTATAAGGGTATCCCTAATATATGCAAGGTAAATAAGGCCCAAATCTATGTAAGGTGTTGTCTAATGCTTGGTTTGAATAATTAACTCTTCCCCTTCATATAAGACCTATATGGGGTCAACAACTTAGCTTAATGATGACTTTCCCTAATATTTATACTCTACCAGAACATAGAGTGTGGATGTGTGTGTGGTGGTTAAATCCATAATCATAATCCCTCTAAGACTATGACAAGTACATGGGTATCAATTGCACATAATGTTACCTCTAAAAAATAATAATAGGAGGATTTATTAGTTCTTTTTGAACCTTTGAGACTCAAGGAGGAGAGCATACACCACTGTAAACCTTGATAGAACACTCAAGCAAGAAAAAATATTTATTAATGAATTAATTAAGTGTGATATATATATATATATATATATATATATATATATATTTCAAAAATGTCAAAATATTTGATAAGTGTCTTACAAGTCAAGTGATTATTAATTTTAATTTGGAAATATTGAGGGAAAACATGTTAGATAAAGATAAAAATGTGTTAAAACATAATCTACAAGACAAGTGGTTAGGAAAAATCAAATGAGAAAAAACTATTACTAATTTTACCCATTTTAAAATCAAAACAAAATGTTAGTATAATAAGCCTTAATTAAAAAAACTAAAAAAATCATGCTTTTAAACTATAATTTTATTTTGAATGAGGGGCCATGATGTGAGGGTTTGGGGGTGGCAATCCATAATAGGGTCAAGGGTAATTTCCCCTTGTAGGGTTAAGAGGTAGCACCAAAAGCAATTTAGGACTTGTGGAACCCTTAGAATGACTCAAAATTCACTGAAAATGATCCTAAAATTTGAACTCAAAAAGGATAAATTGAAGGCAAAAATGAATGCAAAATTACAAGTACAGAAGGCAAAATCACTTATACATAGTCACATAGAGTTATATTTTAAAATCGATTCTAGAATAGGTAAAACTATAGCTGATTTTCAAAACTACCTCTGAGAGAAATATGGTTTTGTAGATAGTTAGTTGGCTTTGAGTGCATGGTTCAACAAAAGTGCCTATGTGTAGAAAATAAGTGCTTGTGTCTATCAATACTAAAAATTTTGAAAGGTGGTTTTATGGTTGATAGGAAGGCAAAAATTGAATACAAAATTGTAACTACAGAAGGTAAAATCAATTATACATAGTCACACAAAGTTATATTTAAAAAATTGAATCGAGAATAGTCAAAACTGTAGATGATTTTCAAAACCACCTCTAGGATAAATTTGGTTTTGTAGATAATTATTGAGCTTTGACTACATGGTTAGGCAAAAGTCCATGTGGCTAGAGAAAAAGTGCCTGTGTCTATCAATACTATAGGTTTTGAAAGGTAGTTTTATGATTGATAGGAAAAATGATATATTTTTAAAGTAGACTAAAAAATAGATTATTTATAATTCCATATGAGATTTTATCTAATTAAATCAATTATTTATCATATATTATTAGGTAAACATATTACATAATTATCCTAAGTTAGAATTTTTTATGGATATTCAAAACTGACTTTGCAGAATAATATCACCTATTTCAAGATGCAATTTTACAAAGAATAAAAATTATAGTATTTATGAAATATACATAAATTACTTATGATAATAAATTACCATAAAATTTAGATGCCTAAATATTTATGATTAAATATGAATAACCAAAATGCCAATAGTTATTATCTATTTTACTAGCAAAAATGCCTCTATAGTTGTCAAAATCACCTCGGGGATTTAAAACTGACTATGTTGATAGGCGACATTACAATAGATAGTCAAAAGGAGGATTCGAGGTATGTTTAATGTTTTCTAATAAAAACCTCATCCTCCCTATAAACAAATGATAACCAGATAGAGACAATAAATTATTAGAGAATCAAATGCTCAAGTCTAGTTAGTGATTTTATGTCTAAGTCAAAACCACCAATGTAGAAGAAAAACCACATCTATGATTCAAAACTATGACTAGGGAGATGAAATTTTTATTAATATAAAATACCTACTAATTTAAAGATAACAAATACTTTACTTATATTCTCTATAGTAGAACAAGATTAGTCTAGAGCATAGAAAATAATAAGAAGTCAAAATGACAAGTGTTTGACCTTTATACAATATTAAGTCAAAAATGTAACTAGAATTTCAAAACTATAGATGAATTTTAAAAAGCCTTTATCAAGAGGAAAATTTTCAAAATGATGTAAAACTACCAAAAAATTAAGTAGTTAGCGGTTAAGTTGGTAATTTGTTTAAAACTATAACTGCCAATGTCAAAATCATTTGTTCAAAATTTCCTTTTGTAGAGAAATAATGTCTATCACTTGGAGGATGATATTTTTGAAATTTTGATCCAAAATCCACCTTATATCTAACCTTAAAACTTAATTAAACATATTCAAAGCATAAAATAGTAGCTCAAGAGGAGGGCTCCCACTGTGATCACCAAATGTAAGATGAATTTAGGCAATATATTTATATATGTTAGATTAAAAATACCCAAAACTACAATCTAAAATTAAAATTTAGAGCCAATAAGGAATATAATTCAAATACAAATGAAACATTCATATCTTCCTTTTATCCTAAAATTTAAATGCTCCAAATCAATATCCAAACAAGAAAAGATTAAATGATTATGGATGTAGGATTACTTATAGACTAATAATTATGATAGCATGATATTGGATTGATGACTAGATTAGTTTGGAATGAGATGATCATAGATTTTATAGTTATTTTTAAATGGAGGGAGATGGTGTGTTTAAATAGGAAATGGAGGGAGGATTAAAAATGAATTAAAAATTCCGTAGAATCCTATAGGTTTAGAGGCTTTTAGAGAGGATGGATAGAATAGAATAGGATTCTAGAATTGGGGAATTCTAGAATCTACTAGGGGATAAAAAAATTAGTAGGTGGTTAGATAGGTGATTGGGGAATAAGGATGTAGGAGATCCTAGGAATAGGATAGGGTAGGTGGGATTATAATTTAAAATTCAAATATAATGGATATGTGGAATAAGTTAGTGGATAAAGACATGATTAAAAGAGTTAATATATTTTAGGGATATTATAAGGTTAATTTATGAATAATAATGAAGGAGGATTCTATATAAATGACTATAAGTGGTGATATTATGATGGAATTAAAAGGGATAAATGATATTAGATGAAATAAGTAAAAATAGTGTCGACTAACAATATTAGTGATGATAAATGAAGTGAGTAAATTTAGATGTATAAAATAAATATGTCACAAAAAAAGGCCAAGGTACACACATAATATAAAATCAATGATTATCCTATCATGCAATATTAACAACATCAATGAAGCATAAATCAAGTGACAACTAGTCTACACTATCTAGTATATCAATGTTATAACATAGAAAAGTAGCATATCCATGTATCCCTGTGTAAGATATGAGTAAATATAAAGACATATGTAATAAATATAGCTATCTAAACATGGTAAAATTTCATATAAATATATAACATGTGATAGTTTGACCTACGGAATAAAAGGCCTTGAATATTGGCATGGCTATTAGGTAAAGGAAATTCCAATATCTATTTATCTATGTATGATTTGTATGTCTGAAAACACACTCATATATTATGAAATGCATGTGTGTATAGAAAATAATATGTCATCTCTCAAACATGTGATAAATAAGATATGTAAATAGTGTAACTAGCAATCTTTTCATGTTTATGTCCTAATTTTTTATTTTTGAATATTTTGAACATTTTTTTATTTTTGAATTATTTTATTTTTTTGTAATTTTAAATTATTTGAGTTTTGTATATTTTGAGTAAATATGTATTCTTTTTGAGTATACTATCAATGCAATGTGCCTCTATAAATTCCTGGATCAATGAACTTATTTATATGATTGATTAATGATTGACTTACTATAATCATGCCTTAATTTTGAATATTTTTTTGTAATAACCAAAAAAAATTGTATGGTATCTATGAATTCAATAATAATAATAATAATAATAATATATTTATTTATTTATTTACAAGATTCATTTGAGCCAAAGTGATTAACTTTTTTTTAATCATATATCTAATAAATTCACTTGAATTCTTAGTAACCACATGCAAAATATTTGAGCCATTGAATCTATATGTATTTTATTTTTTATCCCATAATTGAGATGAATTATTTAAAGGCACAATTATATTTAATGGAGAGGGAAACGTACAATTGACACTAGCATGCTCAGGATTATGGATATGTGTAATTTTATCCTTAAGTGATGCAACCTTAGACTAAAGTTTAAATTCTCTTTTGTTGTTGGTTTTAGATAGAAATGCAAGTGTTTATATTATTATTATGTTGATTGTCTTTAATTATTTTTGTCCTTTATTTTTATTATATTTATTTTAAGTAGGAACTTTTGAATTATCAATGTTTTTTGCATATGAATTATCTCGATAATATCTTGGACTGATAGGTGTAAACATATTATGAGATAAGTTATCATCTAGATCAATATGATTTAAATTTATTTTGGGAAAATGATCATATTTTATATCTTGAATATCATTATCATCATCGCTATCATACCAACTTATGACTATGAAAAAAGGATCTTCTAAAATGACAAAAAGAGGGAGATCAGGAATTGCCTCTTTTTGCTCTATAAGAACTTCTTGTGTTTTCTTGGTATCTTCATTAATGTTCATAAATTTTTCCTTAACATATAATTTACTTGATTTACCCACATTGTATGTATGATTTTTTTCTAATGGATGGGCTATGATGGAGGCAAAATAAGGTGTCACATAAAATCTGATTATGAATGAGTCCCATTATTATATTATGTCATTTTGTAATATATGAAAGGTGCATCATCCATAGGTATTAAATATGAGTATCCACCATGCATAAATTTGATACACATATGTAATGTAGATGGTACTGATTTCATTTCATGTATCCATGGTTTCCCCAAAAGTAATTTGTAATGAAAAGGATTAGGCATGACTTGAAATATGATAGGATCCATCTTGGGTCCTAGTTGTACATCCAATGATATTGTCCCAAGTACTTGGCATGGAATGTTATAAAAACATTTTATGATTTGATCTAATTTTTTTAAACTATCCATATTAATACCCAATCATTACAAGAAAATGATGGTGTAAATGTTTAATTCAAAACCATTATTTATAAATGCACATTTGAATACTTTACTTTAAACTTGCACAAGGATAAATAATGTGAGATTTTGATTTATAATATGACTAAGAGGAAATTATTACTTATCAAAGTTAATAATTGTGTCTACATCCTTTAATGTATTGATGATAGAATAAAAATATGTTGATTCTATAATTTTTGGAAGAGTTATCTCATGCAATGCCTCACATAATATGCCTTTGTATATATGTGATTACTTTAATAATTCAAGGATATAAATTTTAGAATAGGTATTATTTAATCGATTAATAATATCATACCTTTTGGATTTATTAATTTTCCTTTTGGGAGGTGGAGGGGGTTGACAAGGAACATTTTAACTACTCTATTCTAGGATACCCTACCTCTCTTAGTAATGGCAACATGGATTGTGAGTCTAAATATAATATTTGGGAAAATAATGGGGGTAAGATGGTAGTTGAGATAATTTATAGGTGTTGTACCCAACATATCTTCCATTATTTTTTTTTAAAATAGGGACCCACTATATTTTTGAAAATGTATAGGCCTATCTTGAAAGTATTCTTCTAAGAGAGAATTATATGTTGCACTTGAATTCAATATTTAGAAAACATAGGTGAACATGTATATAGATTTGGAATAACCTACTAATACTCTTTTAAATTTTTATGCAAGTATAGGTTTTTAGTAGATGCATAATTTCCAAAGTCCCAAGATTTTTAATTTTTAGTAGTTAAAGAGTTTTTTTAAAGAAGGCTTCACAAAATTAGGTCTTCATAACTTTTGTTTAGAAACCTATCTTTGGTAGTTTCTATAATTTCACACTTATATGAACCTTGGCATGAAGTTAATATTTAGATTTTTCAGCTACATGTGTTATTTAGAAATTTTATTTGTATATTATATTTGTAGGTTGGGCCTTTTCAACTTTATTCACCATGTATTAAAGTCTTTACCATTTGTTCTTTCAGAACCAAGTTTTCATAAATGTTGTATTTCAGCATTTACTCTTCGAAGAAATTGTTCATAATTCATATTTCATGATTTTGGTCTTCAATTTAATTATTTGATGAAATTATTTAGAAAAAGTAATTGGTATGAATTTATCTTTGAATAAATTATTTAGATAAATTTTTTGATGAAAGTGTTTAGAGAAAATGTTCAAGATTTTGGTCTTCATCAGTTTCATCTTTGAAGAAATTAGTCGAAGAAATTACTCTTCAAAAAAATTGTTTAAGAATTTTATTCAAAATATTTGTTCACTTCACAAACACTATTTTAATGCAACATCCAAATCCAAAATACCAATATCCTCCATGGTATAGGTAGACCAAATAAAAAAGAGTGACAAAATGACATTTGGAAAAAGATAATGTTGTGGCACTATTTCTACACATCAACAGTGCCTCCATGGAATAGGTAAACCAAAGAAAAAAAGAGTGATATAATGACACTTGTTAAAATGAAATGATGTGTCACTCTTTATAAAAATTAATAGTGCCTAAATGGCATACCCACCAAATAAAGTAGCAAAGTTCAAATTGAACAAACAAATCTAGTTTATAAATGTTAGACATTAATGGCGCACAAATTGGAATTGAATTCAAAATATATATCAATGAATTAGAAAAAAATAATGTGATCATTAATCAAAAAATAACTTTAATCTCACATGATTCCTTACCAATAATCCCTTGTTACATGTGTTTTGATCATATAGTGCATCTAGAAGAGCTGATCTACTAAATTGAAGAACCAAAACTTTTTCAACCCATTCAATTAGCTATGATATCTTCATCCATGAAATTTTGAGAAGTCCTACCCCCATATATATTCTTTATTACAGATTAAATAAAGTACAAGGACACCATCTTTGATCCAACAATGTTCAACAATGACTACTTCAATCATTCAACATTGTGGGAAGTGATTTACTAGGTGGCACACTCACTAAGAAATTTGACATTAGATTAAAGACAATTGGTTACAAACCGCATCCTCTTTAAATGATAAGGAATATATTTCAAAATGGAAAACCTTGAGGTTATGCCATGCATATACTTCCTACGAGACTTATTATTCACTAGTAAAGTGATTTAAGTCACATTTTTTCACCATGTAGAGAATAAATAATCATTGCATTTATATCATGGGATGCATTAAAAAGTTATTTATTTATCCCTATCATATATGTTAAATATGACTTTCACATAGTAGTTTCATGGAAGAAGGAGAACTCTATTGAGAATAAATTAAGTAAGTGGATGATTCACAAGGAGACTATCAATTTGAAGGAGAAGTAGATGATGCCTATAACTAAGTTTTGGATGGGAATCCATATTGGGATGGCTATTATGAATAAGTTATATAGATATCGTAACATATAATTCCTTCACCTTTAATGGGTTCCATTTATAGAATTTATATTGACCTTAGAGTTAACATTATCTCTAGGTGAGGTAATTAGTGTAAAGATGCAAAAACAAATACTACACAAGGATAATAGGCCTTAAAAAGGCCATTTTAATATTATTTACTACCTTCTAGATGTTGTTTTGGGCATAGTTTATATACATAATGGGTCACTCTAGAGCCCATCTCTAGACTTCATTAAAAATTATATATGTGATTCATATTCCTTTATGCACATATACACTTATACTAGGAACATCACTCACATTGTGGAGGATGTATACCCCCAAGTGTGGATGGCCATTCATGAATCCCCATTACCAAGGGTATCCAAGAGCATTCCAAATACATTGATAAATAGGGGATATTACTGGCTATATCTTGAATACACTATGATTATGGTCATGGGCCACAAGGTAGAACCCTTGCATCTCGCCAACTATGTACCAAATAAACTAGAAGAGCAGGACATATTTTACCAACTATGGTGGGTACATATTAAGATATGACAAAGAAGAAGAATAAGAACACCTTACATGGCTCTCATGTCATGATTGGTAGAATGTGTTATGTCAATTTTAAACACTTTTATGAGGTTAGAAGATACATGTAATACTACTCACTAGCCACACTACCACATAGGGATAGAGATCCTCATGGCACATTAAAGGCTTTGGTATTCCATACCAAAATGAGGTGTATGATCATGATTTCCTATTTCTCAATGTCAAGGATGATGCCCAAGTCAAAGAGAGGGAATAAATAATGGTATTGAGTGAAGAGATCCTAAAAATCATTCAAGGGGATCCCTCCATTTCAATTATAGATGCACACATTAGACTCCCAGCCATAGGAGGATGTGATGCCTCTGATTTTTTGGGTCAAAATGGCTTATAATCCATTAGTATAGTAAGGTAAACCTTCACAAGCATTCCCCATGACATTAAATTATGTAAATAAAGAGCCTAAAATGATTAATACTTCACTTTGAAGAGCTCTAGATGATCTAATTTGACTTGATTCTCTAGACTCAGAAAGACATAAATAACCTATTGTTAAATCAACTCAATAGACTGCTATTATGTTTTTCTCAACCATATCCACACAAAATACCTCCCCCATAGCTGATAAAATTATTATTTGTTATAAGAGGAAGTCAAGGGATCAAATCCCTCCATAAATTCCAACTCTTGAAGAAATATCAATAAAAGGACCATCGAGAGAGGTAGTTGGAGGTGAATCTACATATGAGGAGGAGGAGCTAAAAAGAGATAAAGTTTTGAGCCTCCAAGACACCAAAGGATAAGAACCACTACATGGAGAATAATCAGGTGAGGGTGCAACTTCTTCATTTTCTACCACTCCTATTGTGTCTTTTATCTCCCCTTTGTCTATCGGTTCATTTGAGTCTATTTCTCTTAATCTGAGTGTTTTGCCTTCCCTTGTGGTACCTAAAGTAGATTTTGATTCCTTTAAACTTAGTGTCTAACCATATTTGGTTATTCCAAAGGTAGAGGATTCTTCCTCTACCCCTATTATCTCTACTTCCCTAGTAATTCCTACTCCCCCAATTGTGTCTTTTATGTTTATTCCTCTTGTTTCCACCGTGGCTACTACCACCACTACCCCATCACCATTAAAGACAAAAAAATACATCCAAGAAAGATAGGGGAGCATTAGCAAGCCCATAAATACATGTATAATTTACTTAATTATGTTTAATAGTGCCTCCCTCTAGTTATTCTCAAGACAACACAATAATAACATCAAAGAAAGATGGAAAAAAGAAACAAGCGTATACATTCCACCCACTACCTCAATATGGTGGTGTGGATTGGTCTAAGATAATCTATCCTTCCCTTCCTAACCCATTACTTAAAGAAGCATTAAATTAGTCTTTAGAAGATTTATTGGTTGAGACTACAACTCAGGTTAACCAACAAACACAACCCAATTTATCATCCCATAATGGGTAGTTGATTTATAATCATAGGCTTCTCAATGGCCAAATCTTACAATCACAAAGTTGCCCATAATGAGATCCATATTTGAAAAATATATAGGGAGTATCTAAGGGTGAAGAAAAGGAAAATTAAATATAAGGATAGAAGGGGGGTGATTTTATAATAAATACAAGAAGTGTTCACCTTGCTAAGAGAAAGAATATGGAATTGGGGTATTCCTCCTACATTAAATATTTCAAATCCTATTTTGAGACACATAAAGATGATCTAGTCAAGCTTAACAAGGGAAAAAAATTGGCCAAGAAGTAACTTGAATAGGATTTATAACAAGTTATGGAATAGCAACAAATAGTTCATGTTCCCATATAGATTGAAACATATGTGCAAAATACAACATCAAGACTATATAATATTATGGAAGTTGTTGCTACAATGAGGATTGAGTTGGTTCATTAGATAATTGAAAATACCAAATTATTTAATTATTTGAAGCAAGATGAGAATAAATTGAAGCTATTCATTCTTTATACAATAAATAATGCATATGGCCATTTAAATCTAATGACACCATTAGAGGCTTCAAATTCCCTCATCCTGGTAATCATCAAGACACAAGAAGTGAGAGAGTGGGTTATAATAGGTGAGGAAATAATGCCCAAGTATGTAGAGAATGAGAGACTCATTTTTTAGATTCTAGAGGAATTAAGGCTCTTGCAAGGAAAGGACTTTAGGGGTAGGCTAATAAATAGAGCCAATTTTGACCAGCTTATTTAACATGCCTCAACCAACTTCAAGTAGAACCTAAATAGATTGAAAATGGAGGATATTGAAGCTGAGTTGAATTTTTCAAGGAAGAAAGTCACTAAAATGGAAATATTCTAAATTAACTTTAGGAATACTAAATTTGAACATGCACGGATAATGAAACAAGTAAATAGTGTGTATAGACCCCCATTATTGAACATGGATATCATTAGGTAATATCATGATGTCAACCAAAACTATTCTTAAGATTTGGAAGCTAAGAAGAAGGCCAATGCTTCAACTTTCAGTTCATCTCAAGCTACAACTTCAATACCTACAGTAAAAATTAGTGCCATGTAATCACCTAGAAAGCCCTAGTTAAATGCTAATTTTGTATGTAGTCATGAATATAGGACTAATATTTGTAATTATAGTTTACTTACACTTGGTATATAAATGTATAATTTTGACTAAACTATTTGTAATCATGCACACATTGTAGTGCATTATATAGGCTAACTTAATTTTACATAGTTGTAGTTAACTAACATGCACACATGCAATTTTGACACTAAAATTAGAACTAAAGTTCTAATTACTTTATGTAAATATGATTTTGCATGAACTTAGAGGATGAGTTGACCCCTCTCTAAGTCTATATATTCATGTAATCATGCATTCTAAAAGGTTAGAATTTTTATCAATATAGGAATAAATTATTTTTATTGTCATGCAACTGTGTGGATGTACTTTCCCTCCATCTCTATGTAATTATGGTTTTTTTTTCTTTTTTGGGTTATTTTAATTTAGTAATTTCAAGTGTGCAAAAGCTATGCATAATTATTTTTGTTTTCATTGATGTATGATAATTCTAGATGTGTAAAATATATTGAACGGTTAGCGAATACAATTTGTTTTAAGTAAATTGGTTGACTATATTAATATTTGAAAGTGTGCAGGATAATTTTTACTTTGGTATAGTATTATAGGTGTGTGCCATAACTACCATAGATGCCTTTCTAGTTTGATCTGTAATCTCCTAAAAAAGGGTGTGTAATATCTACTATAAAAGGAACAACCTTTAGTTGAGATCATTAAGTTTCCTATACCATTTTTTATAAACTACATAATTGTGTTTATCTATAAGTGTGTAATAGCTATAAATAATAATAATTAGTTTTGGAAACACCTATCCATAAAAGAACCAACCCAGGAAGTGATCCCTTGAAACTATAAAGTATTCTTTTTTGCTTTACCCTTCCCTCCTTTTAAAGTTTATTTAAATAAGATCTACCCACTTTAGAATAGATTTTATCCATCTACCTAACTCACTTATGTTTTGATTTATTTACTAGGATTCATTTCAGTACAATCACACCTAGTTAACAACTAGCATGTTCAACCTATAATTCCACCACAAGGTTGTGTAACCCATACCTACAACTCATGTCCTGGAATGGAGCTTGCCTCCATTAAGATAATAAAACATTAGAGGTTACCTCATTAAATCTGAGGATGTACATAAGACCCACATCAATAGGAGGTATAGGGGAGGAGGAAGAAAAGGATCCATACATGCCTTTTTTTACTTAGTGGTAACAAAAGGTAATGTGAATTGAACATTAAAACAATGTGAATTAAGGAAGGCTAAAATTATTTATTATTAATTTTAGCCTTATTTATGTTTAAAAAATGTTCCATTTAATACATTATTATGAAATATATTACATATTTTAGACAAACATGTAATTATAACAATCATTGCTTATATTTTAAAATATACACTATGAATATCCATCTTAACCACCATACAATGTTTAAAATAGATAACCACCCAAATAAATATGATGAAATTTTGGAAATCTAAAGCAATTTTTGATAAAATAGTAGATAAAATAAACCAATAAATTACTTTGGAAATAGGTTCACCCTTCATCCTTTAGGATGAATTTACTAAAAATTATAAATCATGAATTTTGGAAAATATGTATATTATTTTTGTAAATACAAATAGGTTTTTTATCCACATAATATGACTAGAAGAAAACTTATGTTTGAAAAATAGATTTGTTTTTATCCAAATGTCAACCAATAAAGGAATAACCTTAATTGATGAAACCCTAATAGGTAAATGAGTGTGAAACCATAGGGAAAAAAGATAAAACTTCTTATTTTGCATAGAAGACAAGGGGAAATCAAAATTTGGGTTTGAAAATTAAACCCTACAAAAAAATTTGAAAACCTTAGAAACAAGGATGAAATCCTAAGGATAAACTATGTTTAGCATGGTTCTAACAATATTCAAGCTCACTGATATATTGTATCCTAATTTGGATTATAAAACCCTAATTAAGATAGAAACTTGAATATAATTCAAATTATAAATAATGAAAATTAAGCATGAATCTGAATTTAAAATACATAAACTAATTTGATAAGTAACATGTGTTAAATATATAAAGAACTAAAGAAAAAAATTACTTAGATGTTATGGTTCACTAACTAATTTTGATTGGATTGTGGTAGTGAAAAGGGGTTGGATGTATATTTATGAGTATGTCAGATCTAAAACTAGTTTTATGTGCACATAAGGTCACTCACATCAAGCTAGGATGAAACCATCAATGAATATGACTATAGGTTGAAGTTACCTATCTTAGGATTTTTGAGGCTCTATGACTATATAGTTCATTATATTTTCTTTAAATGGATATGTATGTGTGATATTGATGCATGATTATATTTGCAACTCTAAAAATTAGTCTTCTCCTCCTCAAAATTAGTCTTCTCCTCCTCTTTAAATTTTTGGGAAGTGTAATGGCCTGATTTGGCCGTAATCACTCATGTTGATGATTTATTATTACCTATGTATCCAATACTCCAAAGAGGGATTCGATCCACATGTAGTTCTTCCCCTTAGTGTGAATGTAAAATTTTGTTCTTTTATTATATAAATGGACCTAGTGACCTAGCTTCCAACACTTGAAAATGTTTGCTCTTGACTTCACTTAATGTGCTTTAGACATAGCTGATGACTACTCCTAGTGATTTATTTTCTAATTTAGAAGAATAGGTAAGTTCCACTTAATGTGTAGCAGTGTATATATGTGTAGCAGATGAGTGTTAGATGACTATCATATGAATCATTAAAATTGACCTTGATTTTATATTTATGAGTCTATTTAGGTAATTTCTCATGCCATTAAAATGTTAGGTGAATGGTTTGACCCATATGGATTGATTATATTTGAAAAATTGTAATTATTGGGTGAGGGATAGTAATGTCACCATTAGGAAAGTTTCATAAATGAAACTATCTAAGCCTAATATTATTGTCTAGGAGATATGAATGTAAATATAATCATTTGGAGAAGTCTGGATAATATATTTAGCTAGTTTAACATATATTGAGAGGTTCATGTTATCAAGGATAATGCCAAGATCATTGATTCAATGAATTCATGAGTTTTATGAGTGATACAAAACACAAATTACTCAAAGGAAAAATAGGGAAAATATACACAAATTGCAAATAACATAATCACACAAATAAGATAGTTGAAAAATCAAGTAGACATAAATTACTCAAACACTCCATTTAGAATAGCTCAACAAGAGATGTAAAAATAGGATAAGAATGTAGAAACTCCTCCACAAAGGCATAAAATAGGCATGCAACTCATATTAAATAATAATCAAAGAGTACATCTTATGATGGAATAATGAAAGAGTAAATTCTATGATAGAAGTAAACAAAGAGTAACTCTTATGATAGAATAATGAAAGTGTAACTCCTATGATAGAAGTACACCTAAACAATCTAATCTTACAAGTTTAGAAAAACTCCATGTGTGTAGAATAAACCTAATAAAAGGAAAATAATTACCCTAAACTAACACCCCCTTAAGCACAGCTTAGGTGGTTAGAGTAAATGGATCCCAACAAGGATTGATGAGGTAACCATGTACAAATTAACTCTCATATAGTGTATAAAAGGAGAAAAATTGTATGAAAAAACTCCCTGATAAAAAAGGAGTGCATGATCCAAGGATATCATCATAACTAAAAATGTGTCCATAATTAAGAGAAACAAAGCACATAGATAGAATAAATAAGAAGTTTCCATAATTTTTTTGAATCTACCTACAATATAGCTCACAAAATTATTAATTTTGTTGATGAGATCATTTACCTAAATAATGAAGAAGCCTCATTTGCATCAAAAAATGTTTCTTCCTTTTTCCAAAGGAAGAACACAAGGTGTGTACTAGAAGTTTGTCCATTCCATAATGGAAGATGAAGCTATTAGTATGAAGATATCTAAAAGAGTTCTAAAAAAATGGCATGGTATAGGTCTAGAAAGATCATGCACAATAATTGGATGTAATGCCACTAAAGTGAACCTATCAAAATAAGGACACATAAAACTCGCTAGAATAATTTTCACATGAAGAGGAGAGATCACCTCAACAACTATCAAAATTAAAGAAGATACTACATATGAATCACACATATCTACAATATGAATTTCCATAGGAACATATGAATCATCAAATCTCTCAATGTGTGTACTGACACTATAAATAGTATACTCCTTTGAAGTAAAAGATTATGAAGGCTCTAGAAGAGTAAAATCCTAAATATGGATGGAATTAGAATATGCAATGGGATAGTTGAGGTCAGGTAGAATCTTTTCTTGTAGTGGTGGCTTGAAAACAATAAGAGAACAATCCTCCATGAATGTGTTAACATAATAAATAGGAGTAGGAGGAGGGAGTACAATAGTTGTAAACACTTAAAAATTGCATAGTTTTATATGTTGAAATGCCTTGAACTCATACTCAACCCTAGAGATAGTCAACCACCAAGTTGACTTAGCCTATTTATTAATTTACTAAATTAACCTAACTCCTATAACTTAAATTTTTATTCTACCCCCTTTTATCCTATTTTCCTCTAGAACCTCGACCACCCACGGTCATCCTAACCATCGATGATTAGCCTGACCATCGATGGTCATGTCCTCAAGGCCTTCTTTAAATGCATTATCAGTTGTATGAGATAAGCATGGTTGCATTTCAAAACTTTCCTTATGTAATTATAACAATATTTAAATCATAGTAAATGGCAACTTTATCTTCCATCATAATTAGAAACTTCCTCCTATGCATTTAGTAACTTCATCCTATAAATGGAGAGAAGTAGGAAGAGAAAGAGATCTAAAAATATATCAATCCATGTCTAAGCTATCTTACATATAGGTATCTAACATCCCTTCAAAAAATAAATGGCATCAATAGAGACCCAAACTTCTATCAAAATCACTTTCAAAGGATAAAGTACTATCACTTTGGCTAAATTGCTTCAACATTGTACCATCAAGTTATAGGTATTGCATGCTTGTTTTCTCTAATCTATTTCATTCCTAACCTCCCTTCCCTATCCATACCTATCTTTATATAATTTTCCATCCTTTAAATCCATAACATCCCTCTTCTTGACCAATCACCCAATCTACCATTACTTTTACGAACTTTTATAGAATTTCATAGGCAATCATTGATGGTTAGCCCAACCATCGACAATCACCTCAACTGTTGATGGCCAACCAACCACCAACAGTTAGCCCAACCACTGATAGTTCACCTAATAATTGAAAATCACTATGGTATAAAATAATAAGTTATTTTCACCCCTTGTCCCTAACCAAACCTTATTTTCTCTGTTCCTATTCATAGAGACTTTCTTGATTTTTCAAACCTAACCCCAACTATCCTAGCATAAGTATTGACTCTCTTTTTCTATTAAGTCATTTTTTTAACAAGTAATTTACTTTCATCTGGGATTACATGCATTTATTTTCATGTTCTTAAATTCAAGTTTCCTTTTTTTTTATTTATATCAACTTAATTGTTATAAATAATGGATTGATAGCCTCCTAGTAAGCATACACTTCTTGGATCTAGCTCATGCTAGGTAGTCCACTCAACCATCCATCTAACAATCCCTTTTCTAGTGTGTTTATTATCTATAGGTTATTCCTTCCACAACAAAGAGGAGTTTCCACCATCATCTAGATCATGCACACACTTTATTAGGTATCCCTTTACACACCCTATTACTAGTTTCATTACTTGCTTCCAAATTAATAAATGAGAAGAAATTAATTTAAAACATTTTGGCACACCCAGTGGGATCGAGCATCCCTTTTCCTTCCTTTATTGTATACTCATCAAATGAAAACTAAAATTTATTTTGGGCTTAAAATTAACCTTTTGCATACATTAATTGTTTGCTTAGTTTAGTTCATCTAGTAACTTAAAGGCAAATTAATTAATTATAGTTTTAAATGTTTTTATCACACACTGATCTAAACCACATAATCAATCAACACATAAAAACATACATGAGACAAGGTCTGACTAGGATCTTATCACCTAGCGGTAAACCTTACCCTTTCTCGATAATCCTATTTGGAAGTCATTACCAAAGGGAAACCAAATCATCTCTTTGATTGAATATAAACTCTAAAATTTAGTATATTTTAGCTAAAAACCCAAAACCCTTATTATTACAACATGTGAAGTGATGGGGTAGTCCCCAATACCAAGCCATGTACTGAATATCAATACAAATTTTCTCTCTTGAGCACCTAAACATAACCTGAAACCAACATTAGATTTCCTCTTTAGTACCTGATATACAAACCAAATTTCCTCTTCACACTCTCTAAGGCATAAGACAAAACTAATTTACAAATAACCCTAGGTTTTTAAATGCACGTTAGTGTATGTTTGATTTCCTTGTTCTTTTATTTAGCTTGCTCTTTGTTTGAGATGTGAGATTTATCATTTTATTTCCTATTTCCTCTCATGGTCTTTACTAGACAATGTTTAGGAATCAAACCAACCAACAACCACCTTATTTTTCTTCCTCCATAGAGTATACCTCTAATGTTGAAGGTTCCCATCATTTTTATCCCCCTCCTACCAGGCCTTCAATTATTACTAATGGTGATTTGGATTTCACTACCTTCCTTGATAACAACCTCATGGCTCTTCAAAATTACCTAAACACCTTATCTAACCATACCCCTTTTACTTCTGTTCCTCCTATAGATCCTCCTTATGGTATGCCTCCCCATATTATGGTGATTTCCACCTCAACCAAACCCATGCTCACCCAAGCCTCTTCTTCTTCCAATATCCTACCTACTACCACTCCCTAAACTCCATCCAATAGCCCAACCAGCAATAAAATGCCTACTACCCTAACCAATACCTCCAACATTGGATCAACCTTACCTCTTATAAATTGTACTCCTACTATGGGGGTATCTTCTACCCCTATTTTACCATTCCCCTTTGTTAAACCAACCCACTAATTTCTACTTCACTTCAGAGTTGGGTACTTTCCATACCTTAAACCCTCCCAACTATTAGCACTAAAATTACCACCCACCAACAACCAACTAGAATTTTTTTACCTCCAACCTAATCTAAATCCATACCACCATCCACAAACCCAAACATAATTCTAACCCAACCCATATTATCCCCCCAATAAGTACCCATGACATCTTACCCATATGTTTCTAATCCACAAAGATACATAACACCTTCAACCCAATTTTTGTTCCAATCAATCCTTATGTGGCACCATCCCAACCTCTTATGACCACTTACCAATATATGGATTCTTCAACGCCTTCTACCACTTATCCATACATTAATCCACCCAACCTCAAAAAATCTCACCACCTAATTATTTAGCTTCCCAACCTTAATTAATTTGGTCAAGATGTTAATGGACAAAATGAACAACCTAGAGTCATTTATCTTTGGGTCTCATAACCTTTTATCTTATGATAAAATATGTAACAAACCCATCCATCCATCTATTATTATCCATGATTATCCTCCTTAATGGGAATTACCTAAGTTTTCCAAGTTTTAAGGTAAGGAGGACCCCCAACAACATTTGAGAGCATTTCATCATTCTTGTTATTTGATCATGTATGATGATGGTCTCCTCCTCTATACCTTTCCCATGTATTTATCAAAACCCACCTTGGATTGGTATAGTTCTCTCACCAAGCATTCCATCTTTTCATTCTCTCAGTTGGCCCAAATTTTTTTAGAACACTTCTCAGTAAATATATCAAAAAAGGTTTCTATTACTAACCTCTATTCTATTAGGCAATTTGATGATGAGTCAATTATCAATTTCATTGCCAAATGGAGAGGTCTCATTGCCCCAACATAAGTTGATTAAACTCTTCTCTCAAGTTTGTGCCAATCATATTACTCCCGCTCTTCAAGTTCAAACTTTCATAACTTTTGATGAGGCATTCACTATGGCACATAAAATTGAAAATTGAGCCATTAAAGAAGGGAAATTAAAATTGTGGAACAAGAATTCTAGCTTGATATCCAATGACCATCCCTCCACAAAAATCACTAACCAATCCAATCATCCCAATACTAAGACAAAATCATCGACAAACTTAGATGTCTTAAAAACTACTCCACCAACTATCAACCAACCCCTTTAAACCAATTCTTCCAACCCTTCCTACCAACAAAACCAAAACCAAAACTAAGCTCCTCCAAAATAATATACTCCCATAGGGGAGTCTTATGTTTTAGTTTTGGAAAAACTACTCAAATCTAACCTCATCCAACTTTCTCCTATCAAACCACCCTAATAATTTTATGATTCTCTCCCCATGCCTGGTTGGTACAATGAGAATGACAATTGTGCCTTTCACTGAGTTATTGGACATGACAACAATAGATGCAATACCTTTAAAAGACTGGTCCAAAGATTAATAGATAGTGGAGAAATTGAATTCAATAATCCCAATACACCTGTTAATCAATCCCTTGACATATTTTATAAATATTTTCCCAATCATGCTCCTTCAACTTATCACCATGACAACAAACTAGAATCATCTCACTCTCATGAGGCACATACGATCAACATTGTTATTAGAGAGCCAATTATTGAGGAGACCACTACCATAACTACTTTTTATTCCATTTCACTCATAGAAGTAATGGACTCACCTTTTGTTCCTTTAGATACCCAAACTAAGGAATCAACCACCCCTCTCTCTTCACCTAATGAGACCCTAGCTTTATCCACCTCTCATTTGATGGAAACACCAAAGGAGACAACCCTTGATTTAGCCATTTCTTCTTCCTTCACTCCTCCCATTAAAGTGGTATAACTACCCTCTATTCCATTGGACACCCAAATAAAGGAATTAACCATGTCTATTCCTTCACTTGAGGACACTACACCTACCTCCCCCATCATAAAATGATCCATTCCCTCTTTGGAAACCATCTCACAAGAGAAGGTTGCCTCATCTACCCAACTACCAATTATAGAACCCTCCATCAATAACAAAAATGAAGGAGCCATTCCATCTTCTCCACCTAGGGGATTAATATTTGAAACCAATGACCAAGGAACCAAACCCATCTACAAGCCCTTTTCTAGACTAGTTTAAAGTCTAGAGTTCATTTCTCAACCCAAATTCGATAGAGCCACCTTTTGGCATCATCTTGGGTTTCCTTACCAAAATAAATATAAATGCTCAACCTCACTTGAATCCACCCTTAAACCCATTATTACCTTTCCATCAAATACATATGCTTCCAAAACCATAGGTGACCCATCCCAACCACCTCCATCTAGCATTGCCAAATCTCCTTATGTCTCTCTCACCAAACTGATTAATAATCTAGGAATTCTTCCCACACATAATATAACTCACCCCTCTGTAAAGTTGGACTTAAATCCATATAGTCCACCAAAGAAACCCCAAACCAAACCAAATAAGAAGGTAGAGTTTCCCAATCCTTTATCTTAAACTAGACCCATATCACCTCCTTCCCACTTACCCTCTATCTTAGGACCCCATCCCTCTACCATCCCAGTTACCTATTCTTCCTCTAGTAAACCATCCCCCTTTTTTTTGTCTAAACCTACCCCAACCAAATCATCTAGTTCTCATTCATTCTTAACTAACCTATCTACCTCTACTTTCCCACCTATGTCTAACCTTTCATCACCTAAATATTCCACTTTCAAATCATTTGCCTCAAATCCAACCATAACCAAGAAATCCTAACCACCATCCAAAACCATTCCACCACCTATAACTTTTAAGGTTAAAAATGCTTCTAAGAAGGCTTCCATCCCTAAATCTATAAACCCATCACCTCTAACACTTTTGAATTATTTCTATTCAACTATCCTACAAAGGTTATTACAAACTTATTCCATTAGCTTACCACCTATCAAACCATTATACCCCTCCAATACCAAAATCTCCTAGTTCAATGATAACTTGATTTGTGCATATGATAGGGCACTATGACATGACACGAAAAACTACAAGCTCTCCAAGCACTTGTTTATAGCCTATATGAAAAGGTTGATATATTATTAGATGAACCTATTTTATCTCCATTACCAATCTAACCATCAATTCAACCTACCCAACATTTACCTACTCCCTTACTCTCACCCAAGAGTAAGGAGGAGGAACTAAAGCAACCATCAAACCTGATAAATCCCCCCATCCACACTATTCATATGGTTACCTGATTATGGGCCCAATATAAGAATAAGGGAAAAGCCAAAATGTCCATTTTGTGGACATCCCCTTTAACCCTTCAGCCTTTTAACTAAACCCAAATGCCTACACCTTTACCTATGCCACCACCAAAACCCAAGGTATCTATTTTAGGATCCTCCCACTCCAACCCTTTTACATCCATCCAAAGTATCATGTTGAAACAACTTCACTAGAAACTAGTGAAAATGAGCCTTTATGAACTAATCAACACCTCATCCCACCATCATCAAGCACTGATAGAGGCTCTGAAATCCATAAAGGTTAAACTAGATGACCCTCAACCTCTTGCACCTTTTTTTAGAGCCCTCCAACTTTCTACCTTCATCACCTTTTAGGATTCTAAAATACATCTTATTCATCTTGAGGATTCAAATCATCCCCTCTTCATCACTAAGAACATCAATCAAACCCACATCAAAAGGGTGATGATTTATGGAGGGGCTAACATCAACATTATCTCTTCCCATGCATATGACCAAATTCAACTACCCAAGAACATCATATCAAAAATCATAGTGGTTTTTCACTCCTTTAAAGATACCATGGCCACTACTTTGGGGACTATTATCTTCCATATCTACTTGGGACCTTTTACCATTCCTAAACTAGTTTACATTATAGAGGGTGAATTACAATACAATGTGTTACTAAGATGCCCTTGGATCCATGACATGAGTTGTGTCCCTTCTACCTTACATCGATGTGTTAAATTTGAACACGAAGGTCAAGTTCTTAGAATCAAAGCTAGAACTAGTCCTTTTGCCTCTTGAAATATGACATATCATCCTAACAATGTTCTTATTCCTCCTTCATCCACCTCACAATCAACTACTAATAACACTACCTCACTACCAACCAAAACTAATAACATGCCAAACTGTAATAGTCATGAAGCTTCAACTAGCTCATTTATCCCTTCTTCCTAAATCCCTATAAATGACCCCTTGGAATCCATGTTTCAATACCTCTCCCTTGAGGAATATCACATTTTAACCTTGGAGGCTTTTCCTACTCCACAATAATATGGGAACCTCAAACATAACCCTTATTATGATCCCCACATTGAAACCATCATCCCTTTTAAGATCCCCAACAATCAAACAATTTTCATCTATGGGGGACTTGATTATCCACTTTTCGCTCTTACCACTATCTTGTCCATTCAACCTTTGACCTCTGACTTCTCTCACCTCAACAAAGCAACCTTTGCCAAATCTTACCTTTATAGGTTTACTTATAAGGGTTTTAGCCTTAGCCTTTATGAATAGGGACCTCACGAGCTACCCATAATCAAAACTCAAAAACCTCATGAGTTATTTAGCCTTGGGTTTGTACCATCAGAAGAACCCACCTTAGAAAAACCCATCACCACCATCAATAAAGATCTCCCATCCTCACCAAACCCATCTTCATCAAAGACTAAGGACTTTAATATCATCCCATCTAACATTTTTTATCAATACCATTACTTTGGGCCCCATGACCTATCAAAAGGATGGTTGAACTAAAACCCTTCCTCTCATCCATCCTAAAATGATAAAGTGATATTATCCTACCATCAACAGCATCCAACATTAGGATGATGATTCCATTCTCACCTACCATGGTATGGGAGATTCTTCTATTCATAAGTCCCTTCCTCTTGAGAACAAAACCAAGCTAAATGAATCCACTATTGATGTCAACTTAGGTAATTAGGATAACCCTCATATCATAAAAATAGGACAATCCTTAAATTCTATGGAAAAACAAGATTACCCTTCTTTCTTTTGTGACCATATCATAACATTTTCTTGGTCCTATCAGGATATGCCTAAAATTGACCCTTTTATTGCCCTCCACAACATTATCACCCATCTTGAGGTCAAACCAATGCAACAAAAGCTTTGTAGGATACATCCTCACATTACCCTTTTATTTAAAGAACTTTAAGGTCTCTTAACTGTTGACTTCAACCAACCCATTGATTATCCACAATGGGTTTCTAACATCATTCTCATTACCAAACCCATAAGGGGTCTTCACCTCTGCATCAAATTTTGTGATCTCAACCTCACTTGCCTAAAGGATGACTTTCCTTTGCCAAACATTAACCAACTTGTTAATATTATAGTTGGCCATGAGATGTTATCTCTCATAGATAGTTTCTTAATATATAATCAGATCTAGATTTCCCCTAAATATATACATAAAACTTCCTTTATTACCCCATGGGGGAACTTTTTCTATAGGGTCATGATGTTTTGCCTAAAAAATGTTGGAGCAACCTATCAGCATGCCATGACCTACATTTTTCATGATCTCATCCATAAAATTGTAGAGGACTATGTGGATGATCTCCTTGAGAAATCCAAACACTTCAAGGATCACCTAGATATATTCACAATCATATTCAATTGATTAATCCATTATCATGTTAGGCTCAACCCTAAAACATGCATTTTGGGGGTCTTATTTGGAAAACTTCTAGGCTTATCTCTCTCTTAGAGGAATCAAAATAGATCCCATCAAAGTTAGATAAATCTTGGAGATGCCTCCTCTTACTAACCTTAATAAACTTCATAACATATATGGGAAGCTCCAATCCATCTGTCACTTCATCTCCCAGCTATCAAATAGATGTCACCCATTTCACCATCTCCTTAAAAAAGACACTTATTTTAAGTGGACCAAATATTATCAACAATCCTTTGACTCAATAAAGGAGTACCTTTTTTATCCACCCATTCATATTCCTCTTAAAGAGTACCAACCCTTCTACCTTTATATATCTACCATGAACCATTCCCTAGGGGTAATGCTCACTCATCATGATAAATAGAATAAAAAGTAAGTTATATACTACATTAGCCACACACTTATAGAATATGAGACTCAGTATACTCATCTTGATAAAATTTGCCTCACCTTAGTCTTTGTGGCCTCCAAACTCTGTCACTACCTTCTTAATCATAAAACCTATGTCATCACTAACATAGACCTACTCAAGTACATTCATTTTAAACCATACCAAAACCAACATATGGATAAGTGGCTCATGTTCCTAGTGAAGTTTGATATTTAATTCCTCCATCAACAGTAAGTGTTTCTAGTTGGGATTGGCACTTGCACATCCCTTTCACTTTATGGGCCTATCACACTAACATTTGAACCTTTATGGGTGCTACCCCTTTTTATCTCATCTTTGGAGAAGAGGTAGTCTTGAATCTCTAAGTCTAGATTCCTTCTCTTCACATATCTTTACATGCTATCCTTTCTGAGAGCAATTATCATCAATAACATCTCATACAAATTAAACTCCTTGACGAACATCATCTCATCATTCTTAATCATCTGCATGTCTATCAAGAACAAATCAAGTGTGCATACAACAAACACTTGAAAGAATAAAAATTCAATATTAGAGACCTCATCCTTAATTAAAACCAATATGTAACTAATATGGAGAAAAATAAAAGAGGAAAATTTGCTTTTAATTGGCTTGGACCCTACATCATAACCCATAAGTATGGATCAGGAGCTTATCATTTTTCCTCTCTCAAAGGTAATCTAAAACCTAATCCTCTTAATGCTTCACATTTGTATCCTTTCTATTATTAAATAACGATCACATTCAACTTTTATCTAACTTAAGCTCATCCCTTGGTTTATAAAATTTCACTTTCCTTATACCTTCAATTTTTCCTCTTGAGGACAATTTGATTACAACATAAAGCCATGTGATTATCCATCATAGTTATAGTCTAATACTAATCATAGATATTATAGCTATACCTACAACATGGTTCTCATGGATACTTTTCATCTCTAATTAGATGGAATCCCATGGTCATTTGTCTCTCAAACCACTTTCCCTCGTCTATCATCAACCTTTTTTGCTAAAATTCTTATCTCCATAAAGGTATACCCCTAAACCCAAATATACTTATTCATGTCTCAATTTAGCATTTAAAATCAAATTAGGATACTAAAATCTCACTTGGGTCCATATCTCTAACATTGCAAACCTCTCTCTTGAAGGATAGTTTCCCAAAAACTAAATATTACTTAAAAGATAGACTGCTCCCTTGAAGGATAGCTATAACATAAAAACAAATCCAAACTTAGACCACTCCCTTAAAGGATGGCTAAGACAAATTTGTCAAAGTAATCCTTTGAATCTTCCCTCATCGATCAACTTCACCCCTTTTATCAAAAACAACAAATGATGAAAAAGGGGGGCCCTATATCAAAATCAAAGTGAGTTATCCTAAAAGGGCCACAATCAGCTCTTTCATATATATTTAGTAAACTTCTCACATTGATCAGTCTACACTTTGTATTAAGACATGGACTTGTCTATTATGATTCTTAGGTCACCTATAGAAGGGGAAAACTAACCCACATTAGGTTACCGTATCACCCATTTCCCTTCAAATTACCTATCATCTACTTTCCCACTTTATACCCTCTAAAAATCAAGGGATTTTGAGCTTACTTGACATGATCAAGATACCTCTTTTACCTAAAGGCATGTTAATGTGAATAATTCAAAAGGATTATTTTCATTAAACCAATCTAACGTCAATTTTTTTATATCCTTACCAATGGACACATCATGCCTTTCTTACTTTTAGTTAATGAAGACATGTGTTCCATGATTCTTTTATCTTTTTCCAACATTGAGTTTGTTACCTATACCCACTTTATGTGTCTTAATTATATCCCAATATCACATATCATATCCAATCATTTAAAAAATCATCACAACACTTATCCATATGCCTCACAATACTAAGAGCCATATCCCATCTATGCACCCAAACATCAAATGTATCATAAACCACATCATCAAAATAAACAATCAAAACCATCCTATCTATCATCATGAATAAACACATCATCCCTCATATATACACATACCATCACCTAAAACTATCAACATATGAAATTCAAACATCTAATCACAAAACACATTTTAATTCCTTTGCTTCATCATCCATAATCTATACCTATCAAAACACAAGACAAAACACATTGTCTATTTCACATATCCTCATGTATACACATCTCATCTCATAAATAATGGGGCATGAGAATCTTACCATTCATAAACCTTAAAACACACATCATACACATTCATAAACATCAAAACTCATGAGCTAACCATCATCCACATATTCATAATCCTACCATAAATCACATCATGTCAACAAACCACATAAAATATGTCATCTACCATTTTGCATATACATCATAAGCAATTATCACTAAGCCACATCATAACTATGAAATAATATAAAAAATGTCATCATTCTCTTTACTATCAACATCTATACATTAAATAATCCATCTAAAACATAAATTCACCATGATCATATATACATAAACTCATCTATCTCATATCCATAATCACATCATGAACAACATCATTCTCTGACTAAACTCAAAATTCATCTTTGATCATATATGTATCATATCCATCCAATGAAAAAAGCATATATATCTATGAGCAATATCTATCATAGCATAAAACAATCAATCATCACATATCTAACATCATACATACCTAAGATCATAAAAAATATCATCAAAAGATCATAATCATAAGTCCATCTATCCTATCCATCATAATAATACATCATATCCATCACATGAACAAAATGTGAACAAAAATAATCAATCTATATATCTTCTCATGAGAAAAAGTCCTCTTATAATCATAATATATTAATACATAATTAATAAACATCATAAAAATCTATAAACATTAGAACATAATCATCATGACATCAATATAATCAAAGGTTAACATGTCAATAATATAATCAAATGTCATCAATATAATAAACATAATCAACATATCATCATCATATACATCAATAAGGAAATACATGTCATAATGTATCCATGTCTCTCTCACTCATATACATCTCAAATCATCGATACGTAGGCTAGTATCAAAATAAAAAACATATACATCATATAATCTCATCTATTAAGCCCCTATGACACCACTCCCATTGGTTCCATTTGCACTTGAAATTTCACTACCATTTGGTGGTGGTCCCCCTAGTATCCTTTCCTACCCCACTATCAAGGTGCACTATCCTAGAGTCGCTATATATATACCACTTGCTAAACTAGCCCTATACTCTCCATACCACATCTCCAATAGTAACTACATTAGCATTATCACTTCATAATATCTCAACTCCTCAATGGTGGCTAAGTACCATGTCCTTAAAACTATGCCAAGTGGTCCACTTGCTACTACTACAACCACTCATACCATATATCTTAATGAATCTCTCTCATGTGTCACTAATCCAAGAAATATCCTTGCTTGATCTTGTTCTTTAGTCAAGGTGGCCACCTGACCTTATAAAGTGATGATCTAACCTTATAAAGTGTTCATCTATCCTTATAAGCTAGTAATCTAGGCCTATGCCACTACTAGTGTTATTTCCACCTATCCATCTTATGTCTATATACTAACAAGATCTACATCTATGGGTTACTACCCCATGTCACCTCATCTAAAATTGATTGCTACATATCTAGCCTAGTACCAGTTGCATAACCATCCACAATCCCTGCATCATTTATTATAGCTCTTGTTAGTAGCTCCTCATGGTATAACACAACATCTTATGTTTGTGGCTCCAAGAGAAAGAATTCAATGTCCTCCCTCTTATATCTAGGGAAATCTAGTGGGATCCCCTATACAAGTCTAAACTATCTCCACACTCACTCAAACAAGATAATCTTTATCTTGCCATCCCATCTCTCATAAATATAGCACTAGCTCTATAAGGATAATGTGTGGTAGTTATACCTAGGCCACTTAGGCCAACCTACATATGGTCTCCATACTATGTTTCCATCTATCAAACCCTCCAAGGCATCTTTAAACCACTTAATGTCTTAGCCACCACTAACAACACCTATCAATGCATAGTCACCTCTCCATCTAGTAAAACCAACTAGAAATGGCTCCTAGATAAATCCATCCCAAAGTGCCCCCATGGGCCTCAGTACCTAAATGTGCTCATGCACCCAGCAATAGAGCATGAACCCAACACTAATCCCATATTGCCTACATGCTCTAAAGGCCTATAGCTCTCTATAGATCTACACTAATAACACTAGGGCCCATCCAAACATAGTCCTCCCTAGAAGCAATTCCACCATCACCCTTAGTAATAGGTATGGAAAGTGGTTACTACTCAAATTGAGCATCACAAAGTAGGACACAACTATCATCATCATCATGAGCAAGAATCTATCTTCAAGAGCCCTCTAGTATAATGGTTTATAGCCTAATCCACATGAGTGAAACCAAGCATGTACCAGATCTTCCCCATATATAAAATTTATATGATATTCAATATCCTCACTCTCTATATGGTAGATTATCTCCCCATGAATGGGTATTCATGTGATGAACTGAATGTACTCTAAGAGAATCATCATCTTCCCCATTGGCAAAAAAAATGTGTTTATGGTCAGGTCCCTTCTCTTGATGAGGGCCATAATCATACCTATATCCCATGATAGGTGTCAATAATGAATCATCACACCTAGTCTGACTATATCCATATGTCTCCACTCGTCCATGGTCATCACATCTATAACCTTAATAAATATCTAAGGGACCCTACCCCTCATCTAAATCTGATCGCATTCTTGCATAATAATCACATTAGTAATGGATACTTAGTTCTCCATATCCAACTAAGTACCACCCTACACCTACCATTTTTGACCTATTACAACCAAACCCATTACATCTAACTTGCTTACATCTATCTAACCCCCTCAAATAAACCTAAACCTCTATCTAACACCAACCCCAACATATCATTTTAACCACCTAATCACTTATATTCACTAATCTCTACCCACTGACCAATCACCCTATCTAAAATTTCAACATAAACCCCCATCTACTATCTATATATCTTCAAGTTTTTACCCACTTTAACAATTTTTACAACCTTTTAACCACTCTTTCAAATAAGCATTCATCACACTTTCAAAACTTTTAACACATACTTTAACCCAATTACCACTTTTAAAAAATATAACAAAATGTTCAACAATTACACATACCAACATTCATACACAATTTATGCACTTTAAACAATTACACATACCAACATTTTTAAACCTTTCAACAATTCTTATTACATCTTTTACAATAACATCACACATCTACATAAGAACTACCATTAAAAAATTTTCAATAATTTCACAAACTCATTTCACAAGATTTCAAAATACAATCAAATATTTTATCCCTTTATTTTTTTTTTAAAAATCCTTTCAAACACTTTCAAACCCTAACAACTATTAAACACATAAATAAAAATAATTTAAAACATCTTAAAAATAATTTAAGTTTTAAACCTTTCAAACTTTAAAATTTAAATAACCCCTCTTTTATCACAACTTTCCCCATATATTTCAACCATAGATAGTTCCTAAAACCATATATGGTCCCTGTGGGACCTTTCACACCCAATGATTGACCACCAACAGTTGAGTTAAACCACTAACAATCACTATGTGTGATTGTTAGTGGTGTAACTTAAGCCCTAAACCTCCCAAAACCTCTACAAAATACCTAAAATCCATAATTAAT
The DNA here is from genome assembly GCA_037957365.1 of Torreya grandis. Lineage (NCBI taxonomy): Eukaryota > Viridiplantae > Streptophyta > Pinopsida > Cupressales > Taxaceae > Torreya > Torreya grandis. The sequence goes on from JARHVA010000323.1 coordinate 5,718,812, forward strand.
TTACCTAAACCATCTTCCCAACTCAATATCTACCAACACATCCTTCCCCTATCACTTTCATCAACTCATTTACATACAATCAATAAAAATCTAAAAACTAAAAGTAGGGCATCACATTCCCCACAACTAGTTTTCAACCCTAACCAATTATTCACAACCATTCTTATATAACTTCTAAATCAAATAAATTACACTATCATATCAAATTTAATACATAACCTAACTCATTCCATGATCATATACATGGTCCGAGCCCTCATACCCTTGCCTAGCCACATCCTCATCCACCCTCCATTGAATTAAATCTCAATCAACCTTGCATAACTGATCACCTAATAACTTACTTCCAACTCAAAAAAATCAACTCACAAACTAATAAAATGCATAAATTCACCAAACACATAAAATTTCAAAATTTAAAATGGTGAAAATGATTTCACATCTTTACTTTTATCTCAGCTTTTTAGGGTTTTCCCTGACCGTCGATAATTCGGGTGACCATCAATGATCGACCCTAGGGAAAACCCTAACCATAGATGGTTAGGGTCCCACCATTTTCAACCTTTTCATGGCACACTATCAAGGTGCTAAAATTATAGGAGATCACCTAATCTCTACCCAACCATAACTTGAGCATTCAAATATTACTCTTCTCTAAAAACCCTGTTTGATTATCTCCACCTCGACATCCATCTTTTTTGACCCAAACATTTACATGTTTTGTGACAACCTTATCTTAGTCCTTTTGACCACACCAACCAACCTTGCCATGTTAAAATTTTGTAATTCACACCACCTCATATGTGACCAGACCATTTATTCTATTTCATGAGAACACTTCCTACCATGGATACCTACACATAACATCGACCCTATCTAGATGACTTGATAAGATTGACCCAATCAACTATGACCAATGTTGTGGACTGGTTACCTTGTCATATGTCTCCCTAAAACTTGAATTTATGTTTATTAACATTGGAAACTTTAGTCTTTTCATAATCTTGGCTATTGCAATTAGTCATATTTTATACACAAGTTTACATTTCAAATGCCCAACATGTTTTGTGTCACCCACCTCATGACTCATCCTTTACCATTTATCAAACCTTGAACCAATTTAACTTTCACCTCATCAACTCCAAGTTTGAGGGGGAACACCTCCTCCCATACTCAGGGCAACTAGACCTTGACCAAAAATTGGTTTTTATTTTACATCTTGTTAATTCAAAGCTGCATAACAAAAAGGGGCAAAATGTAGACACTCAAAAACTACACAATTTTAGATGTCAAAATGTCTTAAACTCCTACCCGACCCTATAGCTAATTGAACACCTAGATTACTTATCTAATTTATTAATTTACTAACTTAACTTAACTCCTCTAACTTAACTTTTTAATCCACCCCTTTTATCATATTTTCCTCTAGAACCTCAACCATCGATGATCAGCCTAATCATTAACAATTAGCTTGACCATTGATGGTCAAGTCCTCTAGGTCTACTTACTAGATATATGAGATAAGCATGGCTAAATTTATCAACTTTCCTTATGTGATATTAACAAGATTTAAAGCATTGTAAATGAAAACTTTATCCTCTATCACAATTAGCAACTTCCTCCTATGTATTTAGTAATTTCATCTTATAAATAGAGAGAAGTAAGAGGAAAAAGAGATCTAGAAATCCAACAATCCATGTCTAAGATATCTTGCAGATAGATATCTAACATCCCTTTAGCAAAACAATTAGCATCAATAGAGACCCAAACTTTTATCAGAATCACTTTTGAAGGCCAAAATACTGTCACTCTAGCCAAATTGATTCAACATTCCACTATCAAGTTACAAGTATCTCATGCTTGTTTTATTTTATCTATTTCTTTCCTAAAATCCCTTCCCTATCCATACCTATTTTTATCTTATTTTCCATCCTTCAAATTCATAACATCCCTCTACTTGACCAATTACCCAATCTACCATTACTTTTTTGAAATTTTCTAAAATTTTATAGGCAACCACCAATAGTTAGCCCAATGATCGACAATCACCCAACCACTTACGATTAGCCCAACCATTGATGGTTCACCTAACCATTGATGGTCACTATGGTAGAAAATGACAAGTTATTTTCAATCCCTTGACCCCAACCAAACCCTATTTTTTATGTTCTTACCTATTCATAGAGACTTTCTTAATTTTCTAAACCTGACCCTAACTATCCTATCATGAGTATTGAACCACTTTTCCTATTTAATCATTTTGTTTAACAAGCAATTTACTTTCATCTGGTATTACATGCATTTAATTTCACTTTCTTAAATTTAAGTTTACTTTATTTTTATTTATATCAACTTAATTGTTATAAATAATGGATTGACAACCTCCTAATAAGCATATGCTCCTTAGATCTAGCTCACACTAGGCAGTCTACTCAACCATCCATCTAACAATCCCTTTTTTAGTGTCTTTCTTATCTATAGGTTATTCCTTCCAAGACAAAGAAGAGTTTCCACCATCATCTAGATCATATACGTACTTTATTAGGTATCTCTTTATATACCCTATTACTAGTTTCATTAGTTGCTTCTAATTTAAGAAATGAGCAAAAATTAATTTGAAATAATAGTCTCTAATGAGATGATAGGAAGAGGAGGAATGATATAAATTTTAGTAGGATATCTAAAAAGAGATTGAATAATGTTCTAAATAGTGTATGGACACTATGTATACTCCACATAGAAATGAATATCCATGGAAACATGTAATATTAAGGTACTAAGAACCTTGTTAGAAGTGTTATCCCACTCATTATACTGGCCCAAGTTAGAAGGGGCAAGAATTTGTCTAGATAAGAATAGAGCAAGCTTCTTGGTTATGAGATACTATTCCATGTAATCATGCCAAGAATCTTAATTGGTCTTTTCAATAAGAACCATTGGTGTAAAATAAGTTCTTAATAGCTGATATCTCTCAAATAGAGTTGACATGATTGAGAGAAGACACCAAAGAAGGGCAATGATAAAAAAACACTTCAAAAGTGATAATGCACACTTAATGAATAAACATTATGCTTAGCTAATAATGTATCATAAAATTCAACAATAATTAGTTCATAGGTCACCAAATTGTTACACAAGTCATAAAAACTAAGTATACACACAATAGAGAAAGTAGGGCCCACAACAACCCCTCCAAGATAATTAGAAATGATCCCCCATGTGTTTTCAACTAACATAACATGCTCAAATGTATGGACATTAGACTTAGTTAATAATGCATACAAATAGGTAAGAGATAATAGTATATAATTTCTAATTCACATCTCAGCAAATAGACATTAGACGTAGCTAAAAATGCATCCAAATGTAAGTAATCAATGGAAGAAGTGATAATGCAAACATGCCAAGGAAGACATCATTCCCTATCAATAATGCATCTATGTATAAATATTAATAAGACATAAAATGTTTTTATGAGGGGATATAACTACCCATCAAATTAGACCTCACCCTCTAGTGGAAGAAAGTACCCTAGAATTATTAAACAAGGGGCCATGATGCAGTGGTCTAGGGGTAACAACCCCCAATAAGGTCAAGGGATAAAACCCTTATTGGGTCTAGGGGTAGATCTCTAGGTGTAATCCCTACCATGATATAGGGTCAGGTCAAGGGGAGGATCCCCCAATATTAAACAAAATTTGGAGCTTGGGTGGCCCTTGGAATTGCCCAAAATTAGCCAAATTTATCCAAAAAGTATCCCTCTAGAATGGACATCTGATCAACCCCCTAGATTTTATTAATTTATAATTTAGTGAAATTATAATGAAAATAAGACCAATGGATTGGGAAAAAAACATGAAGTTTTTAATAAAATTACACTTGATTCTGAGTTACCAATCAAAAGTTATTACAAATTTTTATTTCCCATCGTGAATGGCCTTTTTAAATGAAAATACACAAAATTTAAATGTTGTTTTACTAAAAATGACTAAACCTATATATATATATATATATATATATATATATATATATATATATATATATATATATGGGAAGCATAAATAAACTCCTAACCTCTTTGAACTAGTTTTAATTCTTAACCACTCCACTTATGGACCCACATGTGCAATTAAATGGAAACAATTCCACTTAAAGGGAAAAATAACTAGCTATTTTTTTTAAAAAAATCAATAAAATAAAATTTTAAATTTTTTAGGGAATAAATGTTTTAATTTTGACTTAAATTTGGAAGAAAAAGTCAAGAGACACATCCAATAGGAGTAAATATCTATTTAGAAGGGTGTAGGGTTTTAGTAGACTACTATTGCTACCATGAGAGAGAAATAAACTTAGATTATCACCATTATCCAAGTGCATGTATACTTGTAAATCACCATAGAGAGGAAAAATATTTTATAGGTTGAAATTGACACCATGAAATGGAGAATGAACTAGAGGATTATCTTGGGATGCCAAAGAAAGGGCAGTAACAGCTCAAAAATGCCTTTTATAATCTAGGAGGAGCATGCAAAATGCCATCAAATTTAGAATAACTCAAAAAACCCTTATAGGCTATAGATGTGCTAGTATTAGGTCCAAAACATTCTAGTAATGGTTATAGTAATAGTCCCAATGCTATAGATGTGCTAGTAGGTCTAGTAACAAGTCTAATAATAGGTTCAAGCCTGTGGATATGTTAGTAGCAGGTCTAGTAACATGTCCAAGCCCATAGATGTGTTAATAGTAGGTTTAGTAATAGGTCAAATAATTATAGATAGCATCACAAAAGAAACATATTCCAATGATATTACAACTAGGGTTTTATGCTACTTAGGACATGTTGATCTAGCTCACTAGTTGTTGAAAAAAATAGAGGTAGGTTGTGAACAACACAAACCATAAAAAACACTAGTTATCAAACTTGAATAGAACAAGTAGTATGGTTTTTGAAAATGTATAAATACATTGTAACTATTAAACAATGCCTCCATTAGAGAGAAAAAAGAATCCACAGGAAGAAAATATAGGCAATAACTCAAGATTTAAAATAAATTAACATAAAAAACTAGACAATCATGCAAACTAAATTGGCTCTGATCCCATATTGGGGATTGTGTTAAGATAATTGATTTAATTAATTCATGAGTTCCATGAGTGATGTGAGACATGGATTTTTCAAAGGAAAAATAAAGTAAGTATACAAAAACTGTAAGTAACTAAAATCAGATAAATGAGATAATTTCAAAAGCAAGTAAACACAAATTACTCTAACACTCCATTTAGAATAGCTCACCAAGAGATGTACAAATAGGTGAGAAAGCTAATAACTCCTCCATAAAGGCTTAGAATATAAATGTAACTCTTATGACAAAATAATAAAAGAGTAACTCCTATGATAGAATAATGAAAGAGTAACTCATATAACATAAGTAATCAAAGAGTAACTCCTATGATGGAATAATGAAAGAGTAACTCTTATGCCAGAAGTACACCTATTGACCAAATTTGACTTTTAAGTCAAATTGGGGCACCCCTAGGTAAAAAATTTAGTTTTAAGTTTTTTAAGGGGTTTAATATTTTGTCATGAGGTATATCATAGGTCATTTAATGTTATTCAATGTTATATTAGCCTTGGTCATTAATTTTATTAGCCAATATGTACTTTTGAGTCATTTTAGAGGTCAAAATTGAGAATTTAATGAATTTTATAGATTTATAGTGAATTTTTAAGGTCACAAGATGTTTTTTCATGTGTCATGTGTCTTAGTAAGTCTTTGGTAACTATTACTAGCTAAAAATTGGTAGGTTCCTCATAATTAAGGTAGTTTTCTTAAAAAACTTGAGCATTTAATGATGTGTAGAGAATTATATGGAATATTATAATTTTGGATGTTTCATTAATTAAATTTATTCTTCCATACACTCACTTCAATGATCAATTTGATTAGAAACTCTAAAAATTTAATAAAATTGCTTATCTCTCCTTCCACTAGGCTTGGAAGCAGTAGTCTTCAAGTTTGTACTTGGTATGATCAACATGAGAGGTTTCAAGAAAAATTATGTTTGAGGTGTATTATACACTAATTTATATTAAATTTGCCATTTTTTTCATAAGAATGGTGGTCTGAGCTTTATGAATGATCCCTAAGAAATTGACCTTTCTAATTTGCTTGCTAATTTATACACCCCATAGGTTTTGCTCTTATTTGGATGATTCCATAAAATATAGATATTAATATTGGTTTTAGATGATTTTTAAATCCTATTAAAATTATACCCATGATTAATTTAAAGTTTCATGAAGTTTGGATGAACAAAATAGATTAGGTTGCAAGAAGATGCACCTTTATATGCAACAAGTAGTTTTTCACCATGTTCAAGATTTCATGCTTTGAAAATAGCTCCAAGGGGTTGTGTTAAGTTAAGTATAATGTTTAAAATTTTATATTTATCATAATTCACCTTCCAATCTCATTTTATAAGCAAATTTTCTATGATTTGCAGTCATAAGTCACCATACAATCAGTTTACAATATGACTATTATATAGTTAGCTAGGTACCTTCAAGGGGGTTAAACATTGATATTGAAGTGTGAAAGTTGTCTTGAGGTTGTAAAAATCTTGATGTTTCATATAACCACCATTAAATGGAGATAATTTCAGTATGCAATTAATTTCCATGAACATATGTTTTCAATCTACCCATTGCCTACAAGTTCTCATAATGCACTTATAAACATCCTCATTGAAGTTAATCATGTTGAAAAAGAGGTTCCTAATCTAACCAAAGTTTTGATAATGAGAAAATTATTATTATAAATTTTTTAGAAGGTATGAACACCATTGAAACCTACAATTCATTCTCATTGTCTACACTCAGATTTACTACTTGTATGTAAAAATGTCTACCTACAGGTCATAGCATAGAGATATAGAGGTCATTACATGATGAAATTGGAGCATTTAGAACCCTCTAATAATTTTATATTTAATTTGGAAATCATTAAAATACTAATTGATGAGATATGTTAGTAAAAATAAGTGTAAACTACCTCTAAAGGATGATGATTGAGTTTCAAGCCCACTTTCCCAAAAAGTGCAAAACAAAGCACCTAGGGGTTTTATTGACACTTCATAACATGGTTAAAAAAGTATTTGATGAATTTTTATGGTTTTATATCATATTATATACATTTTACATTAACCTTGAAAGTTTTGGATGGAGGATGAGCAATGGAGATTAGGTTTTAGATGGCCCAAACTTGTCAACTTATGTATTGATTGTAGGCAATGAAACCTACAACCCTAAGTCAAATAAGGACTTTTTTTCCACTCAAGTTGAAAATGAGACTATTCCCAATATGAGTGTGGTTTTAAATTATTAAAATGAACATCATGGCATAAATATATTTTAAGGATTAAGATATAGTGTTTTTTTCCTCCCATGCAACTTTTAGTCTGTATAAATGGCTTGGTGAGCACCTACAACCAACCAATATAAGGTCTAAGTGTGAAAAGCTGATTTTCTCTTGAAATATATAATTAATAGGAATTTTTATTAGTTTTAAAGGTCATTGAAATATTTCACAAAGGATTCATTTATATTGATGATAAAAAATTATTATTTTCCAAGCCATACCAATCTATAGGTGTCCACTTTTTGAACACTCACCCACAATAGACCTCAACTCTTATACCTTCCATGAGAAAGACTTGGACATGAAGACACCTAAAATATTCATGAATAATGTTTTATAATGTATTAAAAGGACATTAGGTGAATTATGGGTCATATTTTATGGGTTCCAAGGGAAATGTCTACCTACAAAAACCCCTACTTTGCCATACATACTTATATACAACCAACTGTAGCTAACAATGATTCAAGTATTGATTATTCCAGGACTGAGACCTAACAACGACATGTCACAAGTGACTAAGAATAGTATGAGGTAGTATTTAATGTGTTATAATACCTTAAACTAAGGCAAGCAAATCTAGAGGTGTGATTTACACCTACAGGTAGCAAAAATTTGTAGGCAGACTCAACTCTCTCAAGCCTAGTTAGGCAAGAACATAGTTCAAGATGTAGACATGGATGGGAAAAGTTTATAATCATAATTAGAAGCTATATTATGATATTGAATACCATTTTATACTATAATAACTTTGAAACAAGGGAATAAAAGGTTCAAATGTTGCATCATATAGTACTTTTCCTTGAATCAAACATAGTCAAATAGGAAACTCAGTGCAAGCCATGCAAGGTATATGAAGAGTATGAAGGGTGATTGAGGGATCATGGTGTTAGAATATTTATTTGAGACACTATATTATTACCATGAAAATATACATAGGTCTCTTATAATGGATATAGAGTGAAGAAGTGGCTCAAATAAGCTAAACATAGTCCACTTTGGAATTTCTTGCATATAGTCCTTTCCTCATAGTTTGATTGGGTTTTCAATGCCTTTTAGGGGTATAATAACATAATAAAAGGACAATTTTTTGTGTATGGAATCTATATTAATTTATTAAATCCCTCAAATTCTCATTTTTATAGAGAGAATAGGGGAAGTACCCCCTATTTTGTCTCAAATAGGGGGTACTTCCCCTCATGCATACACTATCAAATTTGGGGAAGAATAGTGATAAGATGAGGTAGGGAGATTATTAGGAATTATAAATATATGTGTGAGGTTTAAAAATACTCATGTAAACATATCAAACACCTCAGGGATTTTATTATATATATTTAATCTATTTTTATGTAGGAAAGACATTAAAAAGGGTCATTTTTAGTAAAGGTTACAGGTAGGCCTATTGGATGTGGCTAGACCTAGTGTCTAAATGAATATCCACTTCTACTTATAGATCTTAAATATCCTTAAAAACAATTTGGGAATGTTGTTAGGGTGAGTTTAGAAGTTTTCAAGATCTTATAATGAAAATAAAACTAAATGAAGTCATTTTTGGACCTTTAAACCACTCAAATATGCAGGAAAAGAGGAAACCAAGCTCAACAAGTGAAGTTTTAATGATCATATATTTCATGAGGAATCCCATGGAATCCAAAGGATTTTTGGAAAGTTAGAAGAGGTATTGAATAACCAATTTTTGGAAATTTTCTACAACTATAACATCAAGTTTTTATGAAACAACCTTAAGAGGTCAAATTGCTTAGAAACCCTACAAAACCATTGTAAAGACTAATCAGAGAAATGAATCTAGAGATGAATTTTAATGGAATAGTTTGACAATTAAACATATTGAAAATTTTATAGGACTCAATCAAGATCCATCCCATGATTTTAATCTATATGGACTTGTACTGATGGGGTGAGAAATAGGGTATTTTTAACATTTTTTGTATTTTATAGGTTCTAGAAGGAGTTTGAAGATGAAACCAAATTTGAGAGGAAGATATAGAATTTTGATAACCCATAATTTCAATTTAATACTCCCAAAAAAATAATAAGTGTCCAAACAATATATCTCATCTCAACCAATCAAAACAGGCATATTGGACAAGCTAGTGAGAAGGGTGGAAAACTTCAAGTGGGCTCATTTTAAGGTGTCCTTGATGATTCTAAGGCCATAGAGGGTATTAAAAGGTGTAATTTTATTCATTCTAAATATTTTCATGTGAAACTGAAGCTAATTTTGAGGCCAAGTGTTCAAGGTGCATGGAAGAAGAGTTTTCTTGATAACAGATGATGATATCTCATTTTGGGAAGGTTCTAAATGACCAAGCCTATAACTAATGTATGGAGAGGAATACCTGAGACCCTTACCATTAATTATAATAATTTTAACTATTAATAGTTAGTTATTAGGCGTTCAAGAAGCTCAAATAATGAAGGAAGTTTTTTAAAAGCCAAAATAAGGAGTTTTATGCCACTTTTCATGAAGTTTATGCCTTGAATTGACACTTGGGCTTCCTGACCTTGCATGGTTCATCCCATATCCTATTATCATGCAAAAGTAAATAATTCTCTTAGATTTAAAATTGTCCTTATGACCCTTGGAATTATCTCTTCTTCTCTCTCTCTCAAATTCTATAAGAGCTACCATTTTGGCCTTTGTAATCTAATACCACACGAGGTATGGCAAAGCCCTACTAGGTTTGACATTGTACTTGCATTAAACAGTAAATTAAATTTATTTTTTATTTCATATCTTAGATTATTAAATTTTTTGAAGATATTTATAGTGAATTATTAAGAGATATTCATTTATCCTCGCTTTCTCTCAATCTTTCCATGTTTGATGCAAGTGCTTCCATGCCTAGCAGGTCATATGATGTGTTGTGAAGAGTATGTAAATAATATTAAGTTTAAAAGGAAGTATTATCATCTGAAAAATTATTTATGTTTCCACTTACCTTGGATAATCTTCATATATGGCACCTTCATATCAAAATATTGATGTTAGTGCACTCTAGGACTCTTAAATTAGTGTTGTATGCTTTGTCTCAAAGTGATGGAGTATAATGGTATTATGGTAAAAATATTGGTGTATCAACCCTTATAATAGGTTTCATTTCATGCCAAATCCATCCCTTTTTCTCTATAAATAATCATTTAGTATAGGTGAAAGCATTTCAAGGCACATCTAGGGAGTTAGCCCTTCATTCTAGAGATTCATCTCACCAAATTAACTACCCACAACAAGTGATATGTTTCCATTGTGCCACCTAGATGATGAGATATAATTCATCTCCTAAAATGGTGAAAATCCAAGTTAAAATAGTTTTTTTCATGCTTGGTGGGATTTTTAGTCAAAGAGGTTGAAAGATTTTTGGTGTTGTCTTTTAATAATCAGCCTTTGGAGGCATCTATCCAAGCATCAATGGTGAATTCAAAGTTAAATAAGCTATTAAAGTAGACAAATTACCCATTTTGAATATTATTTATGGTCATTCCTTATGTTTTTTCTTCCTAATGAAGTTACATGGCTAACTCTGGTATTGAGTTTTGTTTTACACTAGTTGGTGAGATATTTCTAGCTTGTGCCATTCCCAATCAATATGAACAAGTTCTTAATTATCCATGTCATGAAGTATACCATCTCAAACATGAAGTGTATCAGCCCATTCAAGAAGAAAACTTATGTAATTCATATAACCCTTCATTTCCCTCTCCATATGGACACTATGTTGTTGAACAACCATATGAGTATGGCTACCAAGAGATCTATCAAGAAATACCTCTCTATCAATCCCAATATGAACCTTATCCTTCATATCATGATGAATATCAGCCTCAAGAGTATTCATATGAATATTATCATATAAAATCAGATGTTTCAATGAATTACACACAAGTATATCATTATCAAAGTGAAACTCTTACTCATGTAGGTGTTTCTCTTTCTAATTAGCCCAAAAACTCACTTCCATATGAACTTACTAATGATTTTCACTTTTCCAAACCCACTCATAATCCTTAAGCTTAATCCCATAATTCATCTCTAACCCCTTCACCTCCCACTACATCTCACATTCCATTTACTTCACCTCAAATCTATGAGCCTATCCATAAATTTTCCACCTCACCCCTTCTTAAGGAAGAGCCTATATTGAGAGAATCAATTGAAAAAGAACAATTTAAATTAATGGTTGATCAAGAAGATCTAATTAGTAACTATGAGGAAGAGATCATAATAGGGACTCCCCTTAGTGAATTAAAAGATAATCCATAAGTTTTTGCCTCCTTATTTGAAGGTATGTGTATTCATGAGGAATGTGGCCAAGACTTGAAGAAGGAGTTGTTTGAAGAAGACTCCATGTTTGATCATGAAGTTGTAGATGACCATCTCAAACATGAAGTGGAGTGTACTATCAATAATGAAGGTTAAATTACTCCTCAAGAAGTGGCAGTCCTAAGAGACTCTCATGAGACCAAGGAAGAGGAAATAACCCTTGAAGATGGCATTCATGAGGAAGAAGATTTATGGTAGAAGTTTAATGCCATATGCAAGGAATTTTATAGGTTGGGTAAAAAAATTATTATCCAAAGGATTGAATGGCCAATGAAAAGTTTGATAATGAATCTATCATGATATTGAGTGTTCAATCAAACATAAAAATGAAGTTCTTTCTACTGGTCAAGAACCTATTGTCATGAAGTCACTTTATGATGTTAATATACATAAAGTTGTGAACATGGATAGTGATGTCAATATAGATATTATCATGCCTAAAAGATAGTCAAGAGATTCATATGAGGTAAAACCAAATTCAAGGATGTGGTAACGTGGTGGAGGGAAGCTTGGTGCTTCCAAACATAAAACACACTATGTCAAGAAGGAAGAGAAGGTTGAGAGGACTATCATATTATTAAACTAACACATCAAATACAAATAAAATGAGAAGTTTGAGACTATTTGGATGTAAGATGAGTTAATTTCCTTGGTAAACCTATATGGAGCTACTTGGTTCTCTTTGAACCTCATGTTAATGAAGTGGGAAAACACCATGAATAATATGGAGGCATCAATGCTAAAGGACAAAAGGCTACATGTCTCATTAAATATCTCATTTCATGAATTAAGGAAGGTTACAAACTTCCCCTTTGATCTAGGAGGGAGTTATTATCTTAAGATTGTTAGTGTTGGAGTCAGTTGTTTATTTTGGTGTGTGTCCCATAAGTGCTCATGAAGCACAAGTGTGTTTGCTAAGTTTACTGTCTTATGTGTTGCTTCTTGTTGGTTTTTCTTTGTGTTTTATGTGTTTTCAAAGGTAATGTGTGTGTCAAAATTTGTTTACATGTGACTCCATATCCTAATGGACTGATAAGGTTACTTGTCTAGTTAGTATAATAGGCATACTAACACTATAAGTCACCAATTTGTTGACCAAATTTGACTTTTAGGTCAGATTGGGTCACCCCTAGGTAAAAAATTAAGATTTAAGTATTTTATGGGGTTTAATATTTGGTCATGAGGTATATCATAGGTCATTTAATGTTATTCAATGTTATATTAGCCTTGGTCATTAATTTTATTAGCCAATATGTCTTTTTGAGTCATTTTAGGGGTCAAAATTGAGCATTTAATGACTTGTATAGATTTATAGGGAGATGTGAAGGTTACAAGAGGTTTTTCATTTTCCATGTGTCCTAATAAGTCTTTGGTAACTATTAATAACTAAAATTTGGTAGGTTCCTTAGAATTAGGGTAGTTTTCTTGTAAAACTTGAGCTTTTAATGAGGTGTATAGAATTATGTAGTCTACTAAAGTTTTGGAAATTTCAAGAACATCCCTTGTTCTTCCATATACTCAATTTAGAGATCATTTTGATCATAAACTCCAAAAAATAAAGAAAATTGCTTATCTCTCCTTCCACTAGGTTTGGCAAGCAAAAGTAGTTTTAAGTTTATACTAAATATGATCAACATGAGAGGTTTCAAGAAAAATTCTCTTGGATGGGTATTCTACAATCATTCAGATTCCATTTGACATTTGGTTGTAGAGGAATGGTTTTTTTAGATTTATGAATGATCCCTAAGAAGTTGACCTTTATAATTTACTTGAAAATATATGCACCCCATAGGTTTTTCTCTTGTTTAGATGATTCCATACATATGGATACTAATATTTATTCCCATGCTTATTTTCAAGTTTCATGAAGTTTGGATGATCAAAATAGCTTATGTTGAAAGAGGATGCACCTTTCTATGTAACAAGTAGTTTTTCACCATGTTAAAGATGTCATGATTTAAAAATAGATCCAAGGAGTTGTGTTAAGTTCATTATAATGTTTTAAAAGTTACTTTTATATTCCTTCACCTTCAAATCTCATCTTCCAAGAAAATGTTCTATGATTTACAGTCATAAGTCACCATATAGTCAGTTTACTATATGACTATTATATCAGTCAACTAGGTGCCTTCAAGGGGGTTCAACATTGATATTGAAGTGTGAAACTTGTCTTGAGATTGGAAACATATTGATGTTTCATATAATCACCATTAAAGGGATATCATTTCACTATGCAATAAATTTCCTTGAACACATGATTCCAATATGCCCATTGCTTGCAAGTTCTCAGAATGCACCTATAGACATCCTCATTAAAGCTAATCATGTTGAAAAAGAGGTTACTAAGATAAAAAAAAGTTTTGATAATGAGGAAAGTCTAATTGGAAATTTTGAATAAGGTATAAACACCATTAAAACCTATAATTCATGTTCATTATCTACACTCAGATTTACTGCTTGTATGTAAAAATGTCTACCTACAAGTCATAACATAGAGATATAGAGGTGATTACATAGTTATTGGAGCATGAATAACCCTCTCATAAATTCCTAGTCATTATGGATGTTGGTAAAAATTATTACCTAGTTAATAGTAGATTCTTTAATCTAATTAACATTAATTGTCAACCCAGGGTACGTAGGCTTTTCAAGGATGTCAGAACTATATATGCATTATTGATTCATAGACTAAATTAATTTTTGGTTTTAGTATAATGAAATCACAATATTTTCAACACACACACACACACACATATAAGGAAATATGTATAGTAGAATACAAAAGTTATTCACACTTATGAGTCACACATGCATCAAAATTTATATAAAAAACTAGTAATGAAATCAATTCACACAACATATTTTAATCTAAAAAGAGTCAATATCTTCACTAAAACTCCTTCTGAAGGGGCCCTCCTCATTCAAAATTGAGTTTCAATCCTTCTCTAAAAGAATCAAACTTTTAATTACTTAGATTTGTAGCAATTAAACAGTACATTACAATATTAAAAAATTAGAATGCATTTACTATCTACAATTCTCTTATCATTATTCTTCAACCTCTAATCTAATCTAGGTTCTGCCATTAAATACAGAAGGTAGTTTATCATCTCCAAACAAGAACACTAAACTAGGAAAGGTATAAATACTTTACAACTGACCTAATCAACCTTTAAGTGGTTAATAACTGAAAGTTACTTGTTTTGGGCCTGATTAGGTTAAGGACAATATATACTTATTTGTCATTTTACTTCTTTTTCTCCTTTTCATTATCCTTGTCTTACTCATCTTTTGGTAGCACATCCAAGATTCTTTTCATGTGAGGGGTCTATACAATAGTTTTGGAGAATCCTCTTCAATCATCTACTTGGTTTCTAAGATAGTTGGATGTGTCCTTAAGATCCAATTACATCTTATCACAATAATAGTTTTGTTTTTTATAGTGTTTATGGGCTCCTATAGGTGAAAGCCTACAGTTTATAAGGGAAACCCGTAGGTGGAAGCCAATAGTTACTATGGGAAACCTATAGGTGGAAGCTACAAGTTACTATACGTAACTTGTAGGTAGAAGATATCAGTTGCTATGGGCAAATTGTAGGTGGAATCCAATACTTTGGTTGTTGTTATGAGCTAGAAGCCCCTTTTGTTGCAATATTCTCTATAAGTATTCTCTATAAGTGTTGTTCTCAAACAAAATTTGTGTAGTCTTATTTTACCCTTCAAATGTTTGTTAAATAAGGTTACAAAAGTATAATCTAATCAAATAAAAAACAACTTTAATTCATAACATAACATGTATATATCAATGCACACATAAAACCATAAATTCATTCATTGATTTGCATGAGCCATGGATGGTTATAGGGATTTACATAAGAAAAAGATATATAACTAGGTATGTATGAGGCTTTAAAATAGAAAAATTGGTGGCCTTATCACACCCCCTACTTAACCTCTTGCTTGTCCTTGAGCAAGCCTTCACTATATTTTTAAACCATGGAATTTCTCAAAGATATAAAAACCTTTAGCATAATCTATGCTCTTCCATCTTTTCTTCTATGCTTCTATGTTAGTTGGTGCCTCCCCCTCCCAATCAAAAATTGGGAACCAAAACATGGTGGGTGAAACATCAATCTAAAATTTTATCCTTCTCTTAACAAGATAAATATACATATATACCTTGTGTATGGCCTCCCTAAGGTTTTTAGGGGAATAAGGCTCCTTTATTCTCAAAGCATCAAAAAGTTCTACCCATCTGTGAGAACAAGAAATAAAAAATTGATTTTCATCTCCCTCCATGAGACTCAAGTAGTGATTTTAGACCTCTACTTATTTATTTGTGACCCATGCTCATGGCGTATCTAAATTCATAAAGGAGATCCATTCATCTATTATGTACTCTACATTAGCTGATTCACCCTTAATCATTAGGGTAGCCTCTTTTTCTTTTTCTTGATAGTCATCCACTTATTTGTTTCTTCTTATTTTATTGAGAACATATGAGATAAGTTCATTAAATTAGATATCCCCTAGGTATATATTTTGATTCCAATTTGTATCATGGGGTAAAACATACTAGTGTATTTAAAACTCACTCAACTATGCTTGAACAGGGTCAACATGCCTATAGACTTTAAAGAAAGACTTAAGATCACATATCATATAAGACTGATCACTATAGATCCTATCATATTTGAATATGAGCCCTGTTTCTTCTAAGTATACAATATACACCCTAGAAGGTGATCTTTATTCTAATAACATCTTAATGGTTTCATGAATTTTAGTGATCTTTTATTTTAAATAAGTGATTTGGGTCTTAGCCTTTTCTAGGTTTTCCTTCAAATATTCCTACTATTCCCTTGATTCAACATATCCATAAACCTTTGTACTAAATCCTTCTTGTAAGTTTCATCATTACAATTTTTCTTCAAGAAAACTCAAAAGGTCATCAGTTTCTACTAGCATAGTAGTTAAAAGGTATACATCAATCACTTCTACTACATGTGTTTGTGTAGTGGTCAATGCAAGAGAAAACCTATTATTGAAAGGTGCCAAAGCTAGAGTATTATATACTATAGGTTCCCCTGAGGTTACACTAATGTTTTTTATAGGTAAGGTGGGTGAATATGTTGTAGGTACTACCAAAGGAGTTGTGTAGGATCCACCAATGTCCTTTCCTTCCTTGATTCTTCTTCCATGGATGGCTCTATCAATTTTGCAACTCCCAAGAGTGTTTTTAGGCCTCTTTTTATTTTTAACTCTGCTATTTTTTTCCTTAGCTAATATCTCTTTCATGGCTTGTTCCAAATTTTGAAATTCCTAGTTATGAGTAACTATGTCTTGCTCTACTATTTATTCCATGGTCCTTTCTTCAAACAATTCTTCTTCTCTTATAGGCTGATCTAACATTATTATTTCTTCTTTTGTGTAACCTATTTATTTGAGGATATCCATGTATTCATCAATAAATTTGAGTGGCTTAAGTGACTGTATTTCTTCTTCCTTGGTAGACTCTTCTTCAGTAGACCATTCTATAATCTTGAACCAATCAGAGGTCTTTCAAATTATGGGCTCTTTCTTTATCCCTTCATCCTCACTAATGTTTATGGGTGAAGATTTTAGGGTTATCTTCTATATTTTAATTCTCTTAGATGAACTAGGAGGAGGTCTCTTTCTCCTTGATACAAAGGGTTTTTTCTCTTCAATCTTCTTCTTTTTAAGAGGGGTGGCTATTAGAACCTATTCTTCCTGTGTATCTATTAATGGAATAACTTCTTCTTTAGAAGGAGCCATGGCGAAAGAGTCAATCTTTGGTGAAGAGACATGGGAGAAGAAATATTCTACCCAGTTTGTGTGGGTGTATTTTTCTCCTCTATGTACTCAGGAGGTAGGACTAGTTTTCTTCATCTTCTTCTACTCGTAGCAACTTCATAATAACCTTTAGTGGCTCCAGGCTGACCAATTGCACTAGTGCTTGTAGTAATTTATTGTGAAGTTGGTTAGGACTACTCTTAAGGAGATTCCCCCTCATTATTTCCCTCTTCTTTTTGAGGTTCACTAGTCCTTAGGGTTAGAAATTATTCCCAATTGAGGTTAGGTCTAATTGTGCTTATTCCATATTTAACTATCAACCAAATCAAATAATGATGAGAGAGATATTTCTCAACCCCCTTTTGGTATTCTTTAGACATATTTTCTAGGATATTACATAAGTGGATTAGGATATTAATGGTCTTATCATGCCTTAAGTGATTCAAATATTTGAAATAGAGTGTATAAATTAGAGTACCTTACTTCATAAGTCAGATATTTTATGATGTATGAGGATAATTCCCTCCAAGTTAGGGGTAGGCTCAGTCTCTCTACACCTCCTTTCTTTAGCACTAGCCTTTCATTTCCCTAATAGAACTACTGTCTAACTATTTGACCATTAGGTTTATCCTCCTCATTTTCCCCTATGCTTGGCAACCTAGTAACCTGGCTTACCAGTTCTTTAGTGACTAAGAATGTAATGACATATATGATCACCTACTCTCCTGTAAAGGACCTTATAAATTCTTTAGCAAGAGGTTTTAAAAAATGCTATAGTTTCTCAAAATAAGTGGTCCATCCAACTCTATGAAAGATGGCTTAGCGATCAGAGTCTCCCTATATTTTCCTATGATTTAAGGGTTCCCTTCTCACTATTGATCCTCACATTCTAGCTAGGTTAGCTTCTTGATAACTCTTTCAACCAATAATTGTCAACACACTCAATTTTAATTTGAGAGTTTTAACTGTAATAAAGAAGATTTTTTTTTCAATAATGATAGTTTTGGTTACAAGTTACAGGTTATGATAATGTTGCACTTTTGGATTTGTTTGAATAGGTTGTAGTCACAAGTGGAAAATAATAACAGTGATTGTTTTCCCTATTGATTTTATGGTGTCATCATGGGCTTTCAATCTGCATGCATAGACTATCCTAGAATGCATGGAATTGATTGCTTGCAACATTCTCCCCCCCCATGTGAGAGGTCACTTGTCCCAAAGTGATGTGGTATGTGTAGGATGGAAAGAGATAAGACATGGTCATGATGAGGGTGTGAGTATTTAGTTGGTATAGCTCATGAAAAAACTTGATAAATGATGTTTTAATCATTAAATATGCTTTTTAATATAATGCATGCTATATTAAAAAAATGCTTTTATTTGACTAAAAGATACACCATACCTTTTTAACATTTGTGCCTAGGGCTATGCAAAAGAAAGATGCATGTGATTTTTTTATAAAATATAACTTAACTTGTTGTTTCCTCATGAAACTATTATCTTGGTAGTCATAAATTGGCTATAATGGGCCCCTTGAGTAATTATGGGATCACAAAATGTTGGCCTTCAATGATGCCCTCAAAAACCTATATGCAATCATGATAGCCTATATAAGACTAGAGGAGGGGTCTTATAGTGGGATGATAGACTATTGCCATCCTTCCACAAGGTGGTTACTATAGATCTTTGTGTGTTATCCAAGTCAAATCCTGTATAAACATGGAGGAGGGTGGATGAGAGTTTTGTTGCTCTTTGATTTTCTCTATAGGAGTCTACTAATGGTTTGTTTCTATGTTGTCTTACTCCTAGTAAATGAGGAGATTTGATGGTATATTTTGTGCCTAGTGATTTTTTACTTTGGCAACCAGCTAGTTTTTCAAACTTAGGACCTGTGCTCCAAAAAAAATCCTAAATCTCACTATTTGACATAGTTAAATCATCTCCATAAAATGACCAGATGCTAAAATTAGTTTATGTATATCCCTATAGCCATAAATTATGGTCTACAACACTCCAAATAGAGATTGGAAGTGTATGTCTTTGTTTCGGTTCTTACCTTGTTATTTAGGGGTATGGTCATTCTTTAGCAATATTTGAATTTTTTAATATAATATTCCTTCACTCCTCCTCTAGCTTGTCTGGTGTCTTCTATGAATTATTCAAAATCCCATAGACAAATCCATAACTTATAGTTTATGAAGAATTAACCTATATGCACTAGAGAGGTGTATATAGGGGTTAGTATGTACCTATAAAAACTATAGGTGGAGCTTGTAGAAACTACAAAGTTGTGCCCAATGGTGAGGAAAGTTCTTATAATAGTTATAGAATAGTCCATAGCAATTGGATGAATACCTTCATTGACAAAGGTGCTTGTATCAATGGTGAAGATGCCCTCTATAGCTTTAAGATTACCTATAGCCTCCTTTTTCTAGTTGTTTCATGCTTGTAACAACTACAAGTGGAGCTTATAGCTCCTGAGGATGGAGGAGAGAAGCAACTAGAAGAAAAATGTGTGACAAAAAAATAAGTAGTTTTGCTCAAAATGATTCTTTGTTATCCATTTTTTTTACCCCTAAATATCCAAAAAGTTGGTTTTCTATTTAGGATATTTTTATAGTTCTAGGAAACCAAAAAGTTGGTTTTCTACCCAAAAACTACCAATAATGCCCAAAAGGGTTTTCATTATTGGATTTTTTTTTACTCTAACTACTACTTGTAATAGAATGCTTATTCTAGGGTCCTTGCCAAGTTAGTTTGAGGGTGACTAATCAAGGACTAAGTGAAGGTCTCAATATTCATGCTAGAGGAGGGCTATGATATCCTCCTTTCCTTCTACATCTATTTTTTGGCTGGTTCTCCTTGTGTCTGGTGAGACATCATGCTGACCCAACACATTATTGAATCTATTTTGTAATTGCTTATGTAATTTCTTGGTAAATTCCTCATGAGTGACTGGATTTTTATACAATTTTATCTATGGCCATTGACCAGTAGATGGAATCTCATCAGATCAATGGTCTGGAGTTACACTACTCCATTGTCATGAACATACTCAATCTCAAATAGACCAAACCATCTAGTCTAGAGTTTGCACATGTGATCTTTGTATTTTGAATAAAAAAGGGCCCAATCTCTTGCATTGAATTACTTGGTCTTAATATACTTATCATGCCATCCAATTCATTACTACTGTATAAGTTTAATGTTTTACAGTGACTACTTTTGTATTCATCTAAGGCATTAAGTTGTATAAGCCTTTCTTTCTATGATTTAGATATATCCATCCCAAGTTTTAGTTTTGTACCTAAGGTCTTGTGCTCAAATTAAATTAGAAATATAGGTTTCTCCACATAGACCAAATTGTATAGGGTGAAGCTTGTGGTAGTCTTATACATGATTCTGTATGCCCAAACAACCTCAAGAAGTCTAGCCTCCCAATCCTTATGAGACATACTAACAGTCTTGGTCAAAATATTTTTTAACTCTAACTCCCTATTGGTGACATCCATATGTCCATTAGACTATGGATAATATGGAGTTGATTTCTTATGCCTAATCTCATATTATTAGAGTAGGATGGTAATTAAACTAGAATTAAATTATGGTCCTTGATTAGTGACTATTTCTTGTGGCACATCATATCTTATGAATATTTATTCATAGAGTAAAGTTACCACCTTTTCATCCCTGACAGGTGTAAGATCCTTTACTTCCACCCATTTAGTGACATAATTAGTACATATAAGGATATACTCTATTTTTTATTTTGGATCAAAAGGTCCTACAAAATCTAGGTCCCATTTTTAAAATGGTTCAAGCACCATTTAAGGTTACAAAGGCATCTCATCCAAATGTGTGGGTCTCCCTATATATTGAAATCTATCATAATGAGTTGTATACCTTATTTTATATTGATGGATTGAGGGCCAATAATACCTAGTATTTAATATTTTTACTATTTTATTCTTGGCTACAAAGTTCCCTTCACAAGGTTCATCATGACAAGATTTGTGGATATCTAGAACTTCATCTTCTCTGAGACATCTTCTAATGATGAAGTCAAGCTCAGTGTAGAAAAAGAGTATAGATAGCTAGAAATACTTGCCACTTTTCTAAATCAAAGTTATTTTATATTTTGAGAGGAAGTGTTGTGGAAGTAACCCTATTATAAGGTAGTTAACAATATCAACATACCAATATATGGTAAGGGTGAGGGATAACAGGTGTTCATCTAAAAATAAGTCATCGACTATGGTATATTCCTAAATAGATTGTAGTAATTATAGGAAGTCATCCATGACATTATCCTTATTAGGTTTATCTATAATAATTAGATGAAATTCTTACAATAAGGGCAATCATCTTATCACTCTACCTGGGATAGTTGGTTTGTTCATAAGGTACCTAATGGTTTCATGGTCTGTATGAACAAAGATTTGATACCCTTTTATGTAGTGAAGGAACTTGTTGATATCATATATTACTAACAAAATTTCTTTTTTAGTGACCATGTAATTTAATTCTACTACCTGTAGGTTCTTGCTTATAAAATATATGACATAGTTGAGTGCTTCCTATTTTTGGCCTAGCATAGCTCCCAAGGTATTATTTGAAGAATCTATTTGAATATATAAGGGAATATTATAATCAAAACCACACATAACTAGGGTGGTAGTTAATAATTCCTTCAATTATTTGAAGGCTATATCATAAGTAAGAGTCCATATGAATTCAACATCTTTAGTTAGGAGAGTAAACAATGGTACTGCTACTTTGCTGAAATTGTTTATAAATCTTTTGTAGTGACCAATATGTCTTAAAAAAATCCTGACATCATTTTATTTTTTAGGTACAATAATATTTTTTATTATATTGATTTTTTTAAGGTCAACATTAATTCTTTCAGTAGATACATGGTGGCCTGGGATAATGCTTTCTATCATTGCCATGTGGCATTTCTTATAGATTAAGGATAAATGGTTCTCCTAATAGAATTGAAATACTTTCTTCAGGTTATTTAGACACTCATCAAATGTTTCTCCATAGATAGTGAAGTCATCCATGTAGATATCTATACATTCATTGGCCAGATCTAAAAAGATACTCAGGACAACCCTCTAAAATGTTGTAAGAGAATTTCATAATCCAAAAGGTAATATAATGTAAGCATAAGTGCCTAAGGGATAAGTGAAGGTGGTCTTATCTTGATCCTCAAGAGTAATTATAATATGGTTATAACCACTAAAGCCATTTAGAAAGGCAAAATATCTTTTCCTTACTAGTGTGTCTAGCACTTGATCAATGAATGGCAGTGGAAAATGATCTTTTTTGGTTGTTGTATTAAATTCCCTATAATATATGCAAACACACCACTCTCCATTTTTATTTGGTATAATTACCAATGGTGAAACCCATTCACTATCTGAGATGGGATATATAAATCCAATGATTAAGAGTTTTTGTAGTTCCACTTTGATTATTTATCTAAGAGCTAGATTCATCCTACGTTGTGGCTGGCTAATTGGTTGGAACTCTTCTTTTGTATAGATGTGATGTGTGTATTTTCCTAGGCTAATTCCTTGCATATCCTCACAATCCCATGAAAAATCAAATTGGTTTGCATGCAACATGTTGACTAGGTGCTTTTCCTCATTTGACTCCAACTTGCTATTGATAATCAATATTTTTCCTGGAGAAATTTCAATTCACTTTGTAAGTGCTTTCATCATTTCTAAATTTCTAATGGATTTAGTGTGGCTATAACTAATGTAATGTTTTCTATACAAATTCAATAGATTTATCTTCTTTCCAAAGGTTACAAAATGGGCACTTTATGCATTGCAAGTTGTTGGGATCTTTAGGATTAGTCTGGTAATTATTCTAGAGGACATTTGAGAGAATTGTATCTTCCTCTTGACCAGCCAAGGTGTATGCATGGTCTATGGTGAATACATGAATCAAGAAAGGTTGGTCTACATCATCTTTTTCAACCCATAATGTATGCTCTAGTTCTAAGGATGGTTGTGTTGGAGGATAGAGGACTAACTTCTTAGTGTGGTTGTCATTGGATATCAACATATTACTTGATCTATAGCTAATGAAGGTATCTATTATGATAAGCTAAGATCATCCTAATATGAGAGGGTATCTACCCAAATCAAAATTTTGTTATAGTACAATGAAATCTGTAGGATACTCCCAAGAATCTATAGTAATGACATGATCTTCAATAACTCCTTTTAGTTTGATTGTAGACCTATCAACCATTTTTAGCATTGTAGATGTAGGATGAATATTATTTAGATGTATTTTTTTCATGGTTTTAATTGTCATTACATTTATTATAGCCCCCAAGTCTATCAATTTATTTGATAATTATTGGTCATAGATCTAAACTATTACTACTAGGCATCTTGGATCTAAATATTTTGTTGGTAGGGTATGTCCCAACATAATGTCTATCGATTAGCCAATCATATGCACTATATTGGGATCCTTCTTCTTATCTCTAGCTTTAGGTATACATAAGTCTCTTATAGCTTTGAAATATATGGGCACATCATTGATGGCCTAGAAGAGAGAGATTTTAACACAAATATTATTAATTTGCCTTATAAAATCAAATTCAGGCTTAGGTGCATGGCGTTGAAGGTTAAGACATTCTAAAAATGGTGGGTTTATTACATTAATATCTTTATTTACTAGTTTGAAAAGTTCTTGTGGTGGTGAAGGTGGGTTAGCATGATCTTCTAGAGTTTCTTGAGATGAATCCATTATTATGGGTGGGGTTGGGGGTGGTATAACTCTTCTTAAACATAGGTGAACTCCATTAATGTTCATTGTATATTCCAGGTAATAAATAGGTTTAGTAATAAATATTAATTGCACCAACTTATTTACAAGATTTTGTATAGGTTGGGTAGGGAGCTGATTAGGCTTGGGTGCAAATTATGTATTGGATATAAGAGTAGGTGGTTATTATTTCTACTATGAAGGGAATCATCCCTGATATTTTCCCCAAGGTTGGTTGGGTCTCCAGGGCTACTACCATTGGTTTGAGAGGTGGGCCTTGGGGTGGATGCCAAGCTTGTATCTAAGGTGGGGATATATTTTGTTGAGGCTGCCAGGAAGTGGTGGACTAACTTGTTTGAGGTGGATACCAGCTAGGATTAGGAGGTGGGATGTTCATCCATGAACTACTTCAATTGGGAGAAGCATTTGAAATTTATGAATTAAAAAAGGTAGAATTTACAAAAGGTGGATTTTGTCCCATACCTAGGTAAGATGGTTATTGAACCCATAGCTTTCTTTGTGTAACATAGAAAAATTGGTCCCCATCTATTCCTATAGAATGAAACTCTACTATTTTTGGTTCTTTAGCTGTGATGTTAGCCACCTTAGCTTAAAGCTCATGATACCTACAGTCTACCTTCTTCTTCTTATAATCTAGATAATAGATGGTCAAAGCTTGATCTAAGGCTACTTTATTTATACTTGTGTGTAGGATATATAGTTAGGTGGCCAACTGACTAATGATATCATGTTTCATGTCTTGCAATAGGTTACTAACTTCATATTTTGATAGGCCACTTGTGGTTGCTAATGGAAGCTTACTGCCCTAGAATTTATTTATAGAAGATCAAGAATAATTGTTGCTTATCTCTTTGATTTTAGTGAATGTCATTTGGGAGATATCTCCCCCAATCATTAGGTCTAAGGCTTCCAGACAATATTCTTTGAATCTTTTTCAGAAAATGAGTTTTAGAGGCTCTTTTCCTAGTGCACTTTGCTTGAATTTTTATACACTAAACATGAATCATTCAATGTAGTCTTCCAAGGATTTGTTCCCTTATTAAATCACCCTAAAGATGTCATTTATTCTATAATTTCTTCTTCATCCATACTCTTGATACTTAATCAAAAACTTCTTTTTCATGTCTTCCTAATTATGGACTGAATTACTACCCAGTCTTATGAACCAGTGAAGTGTTGAGTCTTTAAAGGTGGTAGAAAAAAGTTTCAATATCTGTGCATCCTACCTATAATCATAGCTTCTATAGAGGATATCAAATTTGAATAAAAATGTGGCTAGGTCTTCTGATAACATACCTCTAAAATTAGGCAAGACTGAGCACAAGATATTTTTCATTTGTGTTATGTCCATTACATTCGGAATAGGAAATTCAAAAGTAAATGTGTCTAGATCCCTATTGTTATCTACAAATTCTCCTTATTTGTTCATGTTGGATTTTATTGTGATATAAATACCAAAGGTACTCAGGATCACATCCTCAAATTTTATATCAGTCCCTTGGTCAACATGATAGTAGACATTTATCTACAAATCCATAGTCTTTTTACCAAATGAAAAGTCTAAAGACTCTCCTGAGCTTTCTTTGATTTGTTAAAAAAAGCCTTGTTAGAATGTTATTCTGATGTTAATTTTTGGAGTGTTTGGTTCTTGTAGATCTTCCCCTTCATTTCTTATTACTAACTCAGCTAATTCTTCCTCCACTTATGTTTCCTTTTTCAAAGCCAATAGTACATTTTTTTCAAGCTACCTCCTTTGGTTTTTAGTGTTCCCTTCTTTGAAAGCCTTCTAGATTATGGTATATCTTTCCATAAGATTTTTAGTTGTTGTAGGTATTTGTGGTTCTTTTTCAATAACAACTTGTGCCTTGTTTGGCAAGAATCTCCCTTGAGAATCTCTTTCTCTCTGCATAAATGTTGTGCCACTCTTTCATCTATCTTATCCCTTCCTACCTAGGGTTAGTTTTTTTCATTTTTGTGTGTTTCAGGGATTGTTTAAAAATAAACAAAAATAAAATGCAAAAAATAAAGGAATGTAGAAATCAACATAATAGGAATTGAAATTTTACCTCTAGAAAGTAGTAAAGTTATCTAATGAAAGTAGGAAATAAAATCAAGAAAGTTACTCTAGAAATCATGAAATGAAAGCAGTAAAATTTAATCTAGAAAGTAGGAAATGAAAACAGTAAAATTTAATCTAGAAAGAAATAATTGACAACCTCCCCAACAATGGATCCAAAATTTTGGTTAGACTTATTACCCACTTAATACCAAATTCTTAAATTTGCTTAACATTAATGATCAACCCAGGGTACATAAGCTTTTCAAGGCTGTCAACACTATATATGCATTATTGATTCATAGACTAAATTCATTGTTGGTTGTAGTACAATGAACTTATAATATTTCCACCATATAGATATATTAGTAAATATTTATAGTATAATGCATAATTTCTTCACACTTATGAGTCACACATGCATCATACTTTATATAATCAACCAATAATAAAATCAATTCACACAACATACTTTAATCTAAAAAGGGTCAAGATCTTCACTACAACTCCTTTTAAGGGGGTCCTCCTCATTCAGAACTGAGTTCCAATCCTTCTTTGAGAGACTTACAAAATCTTCTTACAGAATCAACTTTTTCATTACTCAAATTTGTAGTAATTAAAGATTGTTACAGTAGATTACAATATTTAGAAATTAGAATGCAATTATTATCTATAATTTTATTATCATTATTATTTAACCTCTAATCTAATATAGGTTATATCATTAAATACATAAGGCATTTTATTAGCTTCAACCAAGAACACTAAACTAGGAAAGGTATGAATACTTTGAAACTAACCCAGTCAACCTTCAGGTGGTTGGTAATTGAAATTTACTTATTTTGGGCCTGACTAGGTTAAGGGTAATATATACTAGTTTGTTGCTTTACTTTTTTTCTCCATTCCATTGTCCTTGTATTAATCATCTTTTAGTAGCACATTTAATATTCTTTTCATTTGAGGGGTCTATAAAATAGTTATGGAGGATCCTCTTTAATTATCCACTTGGTTTTTAAGATAGTTGGATGTGTCCTTAAGAGCTAATTACATCTTATCATAATAATAGTTCTATTCTATGCAGTGGATACGGGGTCCTGTAGGTGAAAGCATATAGTTAATATGAGCAAATTGTAGGTGGAAGCTAGTAGCTTTCTATGAACAACCTATAGGTGAAAGCTAATAGTTACTATGGGCAACCTATAGGTGGAAGCTAATAGTTGTTATAGGAAACTTATAGGTGAAAGCTACCAGTTGTTATGAGCAACCTACAGGTAGAAGCCAATAGTTGTTACAAGAAACTTGTAGGTGGAAGCTAGTGGTTGTTAATGAAAACCTATAGGTTGAAGCTAGTAGTTTAGCCATTAGTATGGGCTAGAAGCCCCTTTTGTTGTGGGCTTCTCTACAAGTGTTATGCTTAAATAAGATTCCTACAGTCTTATTTTACCCTTCAAATGTTTGTTAAATAAGGTTACACAAGTATAATATAATCAAATAAAAAGAATAATTAATTCATAACATAACATGTATATATCAATGTACACATAAAACCATAGATTCATTTATTCATTTGCATGAGTCATAGATGGTTAGAGGGATTTACATAGGAAAAAGATATATAACTAGGTATGGATGAGGCTATAAAATAGAAAAATTGTTGGCCTCATCAGTGAAAATCATGACAAACCTACTTGAGGAGATAGCTTATCAAAAGGAAGTGTAAATTGCCTCTAAAGGATGATGACTGATTTTCAAGCCCACTTTCCCAAAAAGTGCAAAATAGAGCACCTAAGGGTTTTATTAACACCTCATAACATGGTTACAAGAGCCTTTGATGAATTTTGATGGTTTTGGATTATATTATCTATATAGGACATGAACCTTAAAATTTTTGGAGGGAGGAGGAGCAATGGATATTGTGTTTTATATGGCCCAAACTTGTCAACTTATGCACTGATTGTAGGTAGTGAAACCTACAAGCCTGAGTCAAATAAGTTATTTTTATCTAATCAAGTTGAAAATGAGACTATTCACCATATGAGTGTGGTTAAAAATGATTCAAATTAACATTCATAGCATAAATATCTTTGAATAAATGGCTCGGGAGTACCTACAACTAGCCAATATAAGGCCCAAGTGTGAAAAGTTGATTTACTTTTGTAATAGATAAGTACTAGGCATGTTTATTAGTTTTAAAGGTGATTGAAATATTTAACAAAGTCTTAAATTATATTTATGATCAAAAAAATGATTTTCCAATCCATACCAATCTACGGGTGTCCACTTTTTGAATACTCACCTACAATAGACCTCAACTCTTATACCTACCATGAGAAAGACTTGGACATGGAGACACTTGAATTATTCATGAAGGATGTTTTAAAATTTATTAAAAGGATATAAATTGAATAATGGGTCATGTTTTATATTTTCTAATGGAAATTTCTATCTACAAAAACCCCTACTGTGTCATACACAGTCAGCTACAACCAACTGTAATTGATAGTGATTCAAGTAGTGATTATTATAGGATTGGGACCTAACAAAGGAATGTAAAATTTAATTAAAAATAATATTAGGTAGTATTTAACGTGTTATAATACCTTAAAATAATTAAATTAACTCTATAGGTGTGATTTACACCTATAAGTAGCAAAAATATGTAGGCAAGCTCAACTCTCTCAAGCCTAGTTAGGAAAGAACACAATTCAAGATGTAGACATGGGTGGGAAAAGTTTATAATAATAATGAGAAGATGGATGATGATAGTTAATACCATTTTATACTTTAATGACTTGGAAATAAGGTAAAACTAGGTTTAAATGTTTCACCACATAGTACTTTTCCTTGAATCAAACACAGTCAAATAGGAAACTCAATCCAAGCCATGCAAGTTATATGAAGAGTATGAAGGGTGATTCAGGGATCATGGTGTTATAATATTGATTGGAGACACTTTATTATTACCATAAAAACATAAATATTACTCTTAAAATGGATATATAGTGAAGAAGTGGCTTAGATAAGCTAAACGTAGTCTACTTTGGAATTTCTAGCATATAGTCCTTTCCTCACAGTTTGATTGGGTTTTCAATGCCTTTGAAGGGTTTAATCACATAATAAAAGGAATTTTTTTTGGATTTAACCTAAATTACTTGATTAAATCTCTATAATTCTCATTTTTCCTAAGAGAATAGGGGACATGTCCCTTATTTTTTCTCAAATAAGGGGTACTTCCCCTCATACATACACTACCAATTTTGGGGAAGAATGGTGATAAGATGAGGGATGGAGATGCTTATAACTTAAAAAAATATTTTTTAATTTTAAACATACTTATATAAACATATAAAACACCTCAAATAAGAGGGAAACCAGGTAGGGTGATCTAGAATGCAAAAGTTGCAAATAGGCCTACAGGCAAGATTTGGACCTAAGGACCAAATAAGAGAGTAATGACACTTATAACCATAGGAGTGATTTAAAACTTATTGGATAATGTATATGTTATTTTATTATATATATTTAATCTATTTTTGTTTAGGAAAGACATCAAAAAGTGTCATTTTGAGCAAAGGTTGCAGGTAGGCCTATTGGACATGGCTAGACCTAGTGTCCAAATGAAGAGCCACTTCTACTTATATCTCTTAGATAGAATAAAAAATAATTTTGGAATGTTTTTATGTTGATTTAATAAGTTTTAAATATTTTAGAGTGCAAAAAAAACCAAAGGAAGTCATTTTTAGACCTTAAAACCACTCAGATATGCAAGAAAAGAGGAAAATAAGCCTGATAGGTCAAGTTTTAATGCTCATATATTTCATGAGGAATTAAATGGAGGAAAAATTATTTTTGGAAATTTATAATAGGTATTTAAAAACCAATTTTTAAAAAATTTCTACAACTGCAATGTCAAGTTTTTATGAAACAACCTTAAGAGGTCAAACTACTCAGAAACTGTCCAAAACCCTTGTAAAGACCAGTCTAGATAAATGAAGATGGAGATGAATTATAATGGCATATTTTGACCATGAAACTTATTGTAACTTGTAGAGGACTCACTCAATATACCTCGCATTATTTTTATCTATATGGACTTGTATGGATGGGGTGAGAAACAAGGTATTTATGATCATTTTTTTTATTGTGTAGGTTCTAGGAGTATTAAGATAAACTAAATTTGGGAGGATGATATATACTTTGGATAACACTATAATTTAATTTAATACTCCATAAAAAATCCTAAGTGTCCAAATAATATCTCTCATCTTAGCCAATCAAAATTAGCCTATTGGACAAGCTAGTTCAAAGGATGGAAAACTTCAAGTGGGCTCATTTTAAGGTGTCCCTAATGATTCTAAGGCCATGGAGGGTATTTACAGGTGTCATTAACTTGATCCCATATATTTTCATTGGAAAATAAAGCC
The DNA here is from genome assembly GCA_037957365.1 of Torreya grandis. NCBI lineage: Eukaryota > Viridiplantae > Streptophyta > Pinopsida > Cupressales > Taxaceae > Torreya > Torreya grandis. The sequence goes on from JARHVA010000323.1 coordinate 5,749,685, forward strand.
AAGTTTGATGCCAAGTGTGCAGGGTACATGGAAGAAGAGTTTTCTTGACAATAGATAATGATATCTCATTTTGGGAAGGTTCCAGATGATTAGGCCTACAACTAATGCATGAAGAGGCATGCCTAAGACCCTTAACATTAATTCCAATAATTTTAACTATTCCTAGTTAGTTATGATTCATTCAATAATATAAAATCATGAAGGTAGTTTTTTTAATCCAAAACAAGGAGTTTTATGCCACATTTCATGAAGTTTATATCTTGAATTGACACTTGGGCTTCATGACCTTGCATGGTTCATCCAATATCATATTATAATGTACATGTAATTTATTCTCTCATCTTGAAAAGTGTCCTTGTGACCCTTAGACTTATCTCTTCCTCTCTCTCTCTCTCTCTCTAATTTTATAAGAGTTACCATTTTGGCCTTTGTAATCTAATACCACACTAGGTATGGAAAATCCATACTAGATTTGACATTTTAATTTACTTAGAAAATAAATAAAATTTATTTTTGATTTAATATATCATCTTTTAAAAGTGTGTGAAGAGATTTATAGTGAATGGTTAAGAGATATTCATTTATCTTTACTTTCTCTCAATCCTTCCATGTTTGATGCAAGTGATTCCATGCCTATTAGGTCATATGAAGTGTTGTGAAGTGTATGGACATGTTATTAAGTTTATAAGGAAGTATTAGGATCTATAAAATGATCTATGTTTCCATTTACCTTGGATAGTCTTTATATATGGCACCTTCATATTTAAATATTGATGTTAGTGTACTCTAGGACTCTTAAATTAGTGTTGTATGCTTTGTATCAAAGTGATGGAGTAAAATATTATTATGGTAAACATATTAGTGCATCAACTATTATAATAAGTTTCATTTCATTCCAAATATATCCATTTCCTCTATAAATAATTAGTTAGTATAGGTGAAATCATTTTAAGGCACATATAGGGAGTTAACCCTTAATTCTAGAGATTTTTATCGCCAAATTGACTACCCACAACAAGTGAGATGTTTCCATTGTGCCACTTGGATGAGGAGAGCTGAGTCATCTCCTCAAAGGGTGAAAATATAAGTGACAACAACATCTAAGTAAGTTAATCCCACAAGTGTAAGAAAAATCCATGTATGTATAATAAACCTAATAAAAGGAAAATAAATACCCTACACTAACACATGTAGGTGACTGATAGTAAAATGATAGGTTTAGACTCATAAAAATCATGTGGATGTGAGATAATGGTAAATAAGAGTAATATATGTGTGCACAAGTCTTTTATGGTAAAGGTAGATCAAAAAGTGACATTTTCAACTTTTAATATTATATTTTTGAATCTAAAAATAGACATAGGCATAGTGGGAAACATTGTCATAGACCCTAAAAATTACACTTGATAGTTATGTAAAACATCAACTAGTGTCACAACTATACATGTATCCAAGAAGCATGGACTTATCCAGGCGTGTGTGGACTATTTTTTTTTAGATCAGAGCTCTCAAAGGATTTTTTAATTATTATTGACAATTTTAGCCTCTCATAGAACTACACAAACCCAAAATAAGCTAAATACATATTATTTTAGTATTTTATATAAATAACTAGTTATTATATTTAGCTAGTCACAATCAAATTTATTAAGTAATTGCATAACTTAAGTAGTCTAATTTATTTAATAATTTTATGCTATTTAAGATCAAACATTTGCACACTATTAAGGTTGAAACTAATGATAAACAATATTAAATCTTCCTTAGTAATTCATATATTTTAAATATTGAATTTAAAATTACTTTGGTAACTACAAGATGTCAAAGGGCTTGAATGATGCCTTTATCTTATCCTCCCCATAGACCTCAAGGTTGTGATAGATTCCATCCCTCTATTATGGAGGTCTATGTTATCAATATACAAATGGTTAAGATGACCCATACTATATTAAAAAATTAAGGTTATCATAATGTTTCTCCCCATCTCCCTCCACTTCCCACATAGCCTCTTAATGTCCTAAGCATGCATATTCAATCATAAGTGCCTAAGGATTTTTATTGTGATTTTTTTTTAGATTAGATAGTTTTTATGAAGGATTCCATGGAGAAATTTAACAATCAAATATTTATAATGATTAAATGACTTGATGATAGGATTAAACATAAATATAATCACAAACATGTTAGTGTCAATTGCATTTCTAAATGTCAATTCAGTAAAGTTATACTTAAAAACATTTCATCTCAAGTATGGGTTTAAAAATAAAATACATCTACAACTAAGGTTTAAAATAGCTTGCATAAGATCAATAATACACCAAGTCAAACTTTTATAGATATTATTTGAAAAAAATGATTGCATTACCTCCTATGTGTCTTGTAATAAAATCAAAATACTATTGTCACTATCATAGAATGCATAAGAATCATACAAATAATTTTTGGGCCTTGAAGATAAAAATAAAAACTATTATTTATAATGGTGATATACATTATATACATCTATAAAAACACCACCATATTCAAGCACAGCCTCTACAGTTAATATTACATCTTCTATGAAATACATGCAAAAAAAACATGAGTAGTTACAATGGGCATAATTAGAAAAGGAAAAGTCATAAAAGGTATAATTAGAAAAGGAAAGATTTAAAAAAAAAAAAAAAAAAATAGAATATGAAAGGTTCCATAGTAAAAAATTATAAAAGGATAGTTGTTAAAGGAAATGTTATAGTAAGAAAAGTTACATCATAAAAATTATAAATATCAAAGTTAAAAGAAGGGAAATTACTAAAAGACAATTTTCAAAACGAATAAAAAAATAAAAAACAAAGTGTACTTATGAAAGATAAAACTAAGAAATCATATATTACTAAAAAATAAGTTCCCAATAATTAATTCCAAAAGCAATATGTATTAGAAAGGGTTAATGTTACAAGCATGATTTCCAAGGGGTTAACTAAAAAGTATTTTTCATATCTCAAGCCTTTGATTCTTAATCCTCTCATAGATGACAAAGAGTGTACCAATGTTGTGATTGATAACACTATCAAAATGAATGTTTACACTGTGAAACTCCTCAAATATCTTGGATATCATAAGGAACATTTGAATGAATATTTCATCTAGATAAATTATCGAATCCATTGAGCTAACCATCATACTTGGTCCAAAAACATGTGCACTCATATTTAAAATTTCCCTAATTTAGCTTAATATAGCATTAAACTAGGAAGATCATAGATAAGAATAATTGGTGACACACTTGGAAAGGATCATGACTATATTAAATTTTATCATGAATGTGTGATTGTTACCATTTACAAAAAAGAAACATGTTCATCATAAGAAAAACAAGTGGAAACTATCTCTTATACTAAGAGTTAGGGAATGATACCAAATTATTATACAGTTACAAATAAGATGCAATAGTTTTATAATAGGGAACATATTGATGAGAGCTATAAATTAGAAAATTAAATTTCACAATATGGTGCATTTTTTATGGACATCCTACTATAGATACAAAATATGATATGTCAAAATTACAAGATGAAAGAGATGATTAAAAATTCAAATTAGTATTATAAAGATGAAGAAGAAGACCAAATTATTCATACAAGCTAATAACTTCATGTTTCACATGATAATACAATAGAATAATCAACAAATTATGGACATACATGTTTGTTGAGAGATACATAATCTATAGGGGCACATCCATTGATTGGATCCTTAATTAGCATACACTTTTTTTTTATGCCTTTAAGTGTATCATAGGTGCTTTTAATGTTTAAAATACAGTTCTCATTTTAGAATTTTGATAATTCATGGCATGATTAGTGGTTTTTCATAATCAAATTACTTATGGTGAAATAGAGGTAGAGCAAATTAAAATATTCCATAAATTTATATTGATTGGTGGTTGGGAGCCATTGTGGTCCTTAATCTATGCAAAGTTTGAAGCATCTATGCTGATGTTAGTGAATTATGATCAAAGTTTTATACTAAAAACTAACATAAGTGAATATTTAAAATAAGATCTAAACTAGAGTGATTTGGTCAAAAAAGAAGCAAATGGAAGAGTAGGGTAGAAATAAAATATGTGATTGTTGATCTTTGCCATAAACATCATGACAAGGTTTTAGTTTCAACTGAACATGCATTTAACCAATATATAATGTGAAGTAGTAGATGCTCAAATCCCACCATACACTAGGTGAATATCTAGGTAAAGCATTGAAAAATACAAGTATGAACTAAATTTTCCTTAAAGGTTTATTGTTGCATTCAAATACCATTTTTACATCCTACTACAGAGCAAATAAAACAAAGCAAAGTCTACGAACATTCAACTAATCTAGCATCAACACAAATTATCAACCTTGTATCAAAGATGCACATTCAAAATTCATATAAACCATTGAAATTCAAGGCTCAGAATAAGTAATTGAGAGAGAAGCCATGTAACAATTGATACAAATAAATTTGGACAAACTTTTTAGTATTCCTTGCTTGTGTTAATTGCTCAAAAGTATACAAATTTTAGCTCAAAACTCCCTCCCTTTATAAAATGGTAATACTGCCTTTTATATAAGACAAGGTAGTATACTGGTCAGTCATGAGATTATAAATGTACAAGAGATAAGGATAGTTGTCATTTTTATAAGGTTTTATAATACATTCTCTTTTCCAAAACAAACTAACCTATAGGAAAATGTGCTAACAAACTAGCACATGCCTTTATAGAGATAATATTCTACATTTTGAATATTATAATGTTTCTTACAAAGTGGAATATTGCTAGTTAGTTAGCTAGTGGTCCTTACACTAAAGAGATCCCCTATTGTTATTGAAGGATATTTATGGCTTTATGGTACTATTAATTGACTAGCCTTAAGTTGATAGTTGGATCCAAGAGATATTCATCCTCCTAGTCTACCAAGTCATCAAAATATCTATCATTTCTAGCCATGGCCTCCTTAATACTCCTTGCTTCAATAATTTTCTCCTCTATAGTGTGGATCATGCCCATGATCTTATTGTTACCATCTATAGACTAGTCTTGACTTTTTATTTTGACCTCTTACATAAACAAAGTGACCCTATGCTTATATTCATTATCTCTAGTGATGCCTAGGGAGATAAGTGTGGAGGGTGTAAAAATCATGGTGCCAAGAAGCTACTCAATTATACTTATCAGTTCTTCATCATCCCTAATAACTCTCTCCAAGTTATTTAACCATGTGTTAAAACCCTAGATCTTGTCAATAATTATGACCATAATAATATTCAAGTGGGCAAGGCTTACGGTTCTGAAACTAGGTATCCTATCCTTGACCATTATGTTAATGATTTCCTTGATTTTCAATATGAACAAAAGACTTTAGCCATGTTTTTAAAGCATATTCCTATGTATAAGCAATATATTTGATGATATTAAATTTTATGGCCTCATAGATGTCAATCATAAACTTATGGGCATCAAATGATAGTCATGAGAATGTTAAATTTAAGTTCATGAATCATTGGGTTTGATGAGCTTAAATTTGATAGTTTTGTAGACATCGATGATGGCCTTATGAATATCAAATGATGGTCATGAGAATGTCAATTTTAAGCTCATTAAGTCCCTTTGATCAATAAATCTTGGATTTAATATGATTCATACAATCATCTAATCTCGACCAAGCATGGACCATCAATTAAGATCCACGTAGATGCACGTCATTAGTTCCTACAATCATAAAGGAGACCAAGTCAACTCAGGCCCATGTCATAGAAATTAGATTAATACAAAATTATAATTATATAATAATAATAAAATAAGTCCCTTTGAATATTATGGTCGTAACCTAAGGTTTTATCCTAAGGTTCTATTGTATTAAAAAAATACAATGAACCTTAGGATAAAAACTTAGGTTAAGCCAAATTTTAATGTGTGGGTCCCCTTTTGATGTTAAGCTTGAACATGGAAGTACTACATGGTGAATCCTTAGTGATCTATATATTTTTACTTTATTTGACCCTAGGGAGGGTCCATAGAGCATTGATCTAGATTTGGGTTCCCAAGATGGAAACACATGTCATCTCTGTGGGGTTCCTTAGGCTTTTGACATTTCAATTTCATGTACGCTCTATTGGATCAGTTTATGTGAGAAACCAAGGGCCATTGATCATGATATTAGATACTTGTAAATTATTGTATCTTTTTTATTATTGAAGCCATAACATAAGTTTTATCCTAAGCTTTCATTGTTTTAATAAATACAATGAGACCTTAGGGTAAAACTTATGATAAGTCTATGTTTGATAAAAAGGGGGCCCTTTAACCTTAATGATGATCACATACCTTTCAATATTTGGTCTCACTTAAGTGTGTACCATCGATCATGATTTGGGGACTCATGTGAGATTGGTTTGATGGGTTAAAGGCTTTGGATCCATTAGATCTTTTCACTCTGTGTGATCAATCTTCATGATGAATCGAGAGTCATTGATCTTGAAAGGAGCACGAGGCTTAAATTATAGATCAGGTTGACATAATAACTTAGGATAAATATTTAGATTAAGGTCTCATTCATGTTGATAAATATGAATGGGGCTTTAGGACTAAGACTTTAAGTGAAGTATGTAACAAAAAGACCACATGATATGATGAGGCCAAGCTAGGAAAATAAAGGGTCTAACACACATGAATGTTTATATTTTGTTAATATAAAGGGGCTAAAATGGGGAAAACATAAAGGGACCAAGCATGATTTTAGGCTAAGGTTTGGTCATGCTAAAAAACATGACCAAGCCTTAACATGAAATTAGGCTTAAGTTTAAAGTAGGTTTAAAATATTACTACCAAATTTTCTCCCACCAAATTTGAAATTGACCCAAGGGTCTAAGCTAGGGTTTGATATAAGAGGGTTTCAGAAGATGATTCGAACTATGAAATCTTATATACCAAAGGCTAGAAAAACCTTGAATGTGGATAAGATTATGAACATCTCAGCATGATCCATTAAAAGGAGCTTCCTAAAACCTATAGCTTAAGACACAAAAATCAATTATTAGCAAAATTAGGCAAGGTTAAAAAAAGCCATGAACAAATTAGCCAATTTAATCAGGCATGGATTATCTTGAAATTATAATAAAGTATAAAATATCAAGATTTTAGTGTTAAGGTTCAAAGTAATCACAGGTGTCCCTATTTTTCAAAAATGGGGGTATGTTGACCTCAACAAATGGTGACTTCCATGGGAAACATAGCAATATGTTAGAACTTAGAGACCCTGGTTCTGACAAACAACTAGTTCATTCATTACAATTGAATAATTCCATTATTGAGATCAATTCATGGTTGAAATAAGCCTTTTACATGCATAATTAAGATAAAACATTAAGACATAGCCATGTTGTGTGTGTGACTTGATTCTACTTACTATTTGCTATGGGATTCAAGGGATAACTTCCTAGTTTCATGACTTTAATCATTAACATTGACTTGGATCATATTTAGATATTCATTAGGAACCATGCTTCTAGTTTAGGGAAGGCTTAGGTATTGCTCTACTACCAGTCATGCATCCATAACCTTGATAGAGATTCTTTTGGCTCCACTCATGGCCTTACTCCACTAATAGCCAGGTATCTATATCCCTGATGGAGATTACCAAAATCACCTTTGCCTAAAAAGCCTTTTATTTTTCAATAAGTTCTTATTTTTTGTATTTTTGGGGCCTTTTAGGCTTTTAACAAATGTTGGGAAGCAGGGTAGCCATGTTTAAGGATTTGGTCAAGTGTTTGATCTTTAGATAATCACTTATGGTTACAACCTTTATTCTAGGTAAGGATGTTTTCTGAGTGCAATCATGCATGTACTTTAATAGATTAAGCTTTAATTATATATGTATAATTAATCTTAAAACTAGGTTCAAGTCAAGAAAATGTTTAAGGACTTATGGAATGGTTAACCTATTCATGGGTTCTTACTAGTTTCTTCAAATCATAATGTCAATATCATATATCAAATCCATGGTCAACATATGAATGAGGTTCATACCAACATTTTTGAACTTATAGAGTTTTAAGCAAACTAAGGAACCTTAAGCCTTGGGCTATCCAAAAGAACTTATTAGAAGTAAAAGGAAACACATAATGGAAAGTAGTAAAGTAGGAATAAAAAATAAAGTAAACAAATATATACATATAAGTACAAACAAGGGATAGGAAGGAAGAATATGAAGGAAACTAACTAGCCTACATATGATAACTCTACCCATCTCATAGATTTACTCCACAAAAACCCTAAGAGGAGAGCACAGATAAGTAATGCTTGAGATACTGCCCATTGGTGGGTAGTGTGAACTCTACTCCTTGTAAATATTTCAACTTGAAATTTTTATCTCCAAGTGTATCTACATATTATAGGGTCCAATCCATAGGGTGTGAACTTGCCATGTTTTCCCTTGAGCTCAAATTCTTTATCCCAAATAAGAACCAAGTCTCCTTATCTAAATACCTTGATCTTTGATCTCTTGTCAAACCACCTATTCACAGTGGTCAAGTGTTTACTAAAGTTAGAAAAATATTCTTCTCATTCATATTTTATATGAATAATGTCCAACAACCTTGAGTTTACAAATTCTTGGTCTTCCTCCATATACTCTTGCATAAACTTGTAGGTTGGCAGCTTGAGTGTGATGGGGAATATGGGCTCTTGGCCATATACCAACAAGAATAGAGATGCTTTAAGAACCTACTTGACTCTTATTCTAACTTCCCAAAGGGAATACTTGAGAATCTTATACCAAGTTCTAGGTTTGTCTACAACGGATTTTTTAATGGCTTTCATTAATTTTTTATTCATTGACTTATACATTCCATTACCTTATGGATAATGGTTAGATGAAAACTTGAGAGTAATTTTGTTGTCATATGCCCATTATTTTATCTTTATGGATATAAATGCTGACCCATTATCACATACCAAAGAGACTAGGGTTCCAAATTTGGGACATATGTTTTCTTCTAAAAACTTGATCACTTCTTCTATTCTACATTGCTTGGTGGTTACTACCTTAGTCCACCTAGTGTAACAATCAATAGCTATTAGAACATATTTGTGACCTTTTAATGAGTTGGGATTGATTAACCCTACAAATTCTAGCCCCCACTAGGCAAAATGTTTGTCAATCATGATTAGTTGTAAGGGAATTGCTACCTTAGGCTCTTTGGTGTTGAATATCTAGAATGAATGGAATTTTCTCACTTGCTTATGAGCATCTTTGAAGATGGTAGGCCAATAATATCCAACCTTGAGGATCTTGTGAGCTATTTTTATTCCTAATAGATGACCACTTCCCAATTTTTCATGGAAAGTGATCTTTACCTTAGTAGTTTCTTCCCTAGAAACACACCATAGGTATACACCTTCAAAGTTATTTTAGTATAGGACTCTATTTTTGATGAGGTAGTGAACTACCTTAAGCCTTATAGCTCTCCTATATTCCCTAGTTATTCCTATAGGACAAACGTAATTGATTATTGAATTCACAATGGATTCATACCATTCATTATCTTGGAATCTTTGTTGATCAACTTGCATAATACTTGGCTTAGGGCTGGTATTGGCAAACATTTGGATTAGGCCTTGACAACTTACTAGTTTTGTAGTTTTCATCTCTATGTCATATTACTAAATGATAAACATCCACTTACCTCTTCACTCTCCAATTTCACATTGGTTTAGAATTAGCTTAGTAGTTGGGTCGAGTAGAATGGCATGTAATTTTTTCCTAAGAATGTAGTGCCTAAATTTTGTGACAACTTTAACTAATATAAAGGCTTATTTATCAATTAAAGTATGATTTAACTCAGTATTTTTCAAATTATTAATCATAAAATCAATTATATGGTTATATCATTCTATTTTTTGAGTTAAAGCAACAAAAATAGTGTGGTCAAAGGAAAAAGAGTAGAGTTAAAAATTCTTTGAAAAGTTAGGACTTATCAAGACTAGAGCTTGACTGATTGTAATTTTGATGTCCTCAAAGTCCTTCTTAGATTCCTCATTCCATGATACTTTATCATCCTTCTTTATCATATCATTCAATGGTTTTATAATATTTGCAAATCCAAAAATAAATTTTCTCACAAATTTTATCTTACTAAATAAATATTTCAATTCTTTTTTACTATTGGGAGGCTCTATTTTAGATATAGCTTCCACTCTTTCAAGATATATGGAAATTACATCTTTAGTGATAACATGGCCTAAAATTTTACCCTCGGTGACATATAAAATGCTCTTCATAGGGTTAAGGGACATTCCATACCTTCTGTACCTTTCAAACACCTATTGTAAATGCATGAAATGGTCTTCCCTATTCTTAGAGAAAATAGTTAGATCATCCATGTAAATTATGATACACTTACCAATTAAGCCTTAGAATTCTTAGTCCATAGCCCTTTTAAAAGTGGCTCATGCATTTATCAATCTAAAATTCATTCTCTTGTATGAAAAGGTGTACCACTTAGTTTTGAATATTGTCTTCATTATGTCTTCCTTGTCTACCAACACTTAATTGTATCCTAAAAATACATTAAGGAAAGACATCATGGCCAAGCCAAAAATAATTTATATTACTTGGTCAAGAGATGGGAGAGGATAATAACCTTTTTAGATACTTAATTTAGATTTATAAAGTTAATACACAATCTAATTTCACCATTCTTCTTTCTAACTGGCACTAGAGTGACCACCCACATAGAGTGTCTAATGGGAAATATAATTCTAGCATCTAAGAATCTCTTGACTTCTTTGAAGATCATGGGTTCTAATATAGGATTCATAGGTCTTTGTTTCTACTTGAAGGGTTTTTAATTTTACTTGAGAGGTATAGAATGGGTGATAACTCTTGGATCAAATATTTTTAAGTCATCATAAGACCAAGCTATGACATCTTTGTATTTTGCCAGTAGCTCTTTAGATTTCTTGTTCTCAATACTAGTGAAGGCTTTTCCAATATTAACCAACTAAGGTTGATCTTGAGGTCCAAGATAAATTGAATCATAATCCTTTCCACTTACTTTGGGAATATTATAAGCTTCATCTAGCTTATATTTATCAAATAACCTTCCCAAGGAAATCATCCCTCTGGGGATTTTATTGTCATTCAACTAAATGACTTTGCCATCAAACTTGCCTTTTCTAAATGCATTTTCATAAGTATCATCAATTATTTGAGCCTCAAATTCTCTTGAATTAGTCATAAAGTTTAAGATTTTTTGGTCATTACTAAAGACCTATAGATGGTTTACACTATCTTGAATAGAAGGGCAAGGTATCAACTCAATACTAAAGTTTGGTGAATCTTGGTTAGGCATGAGATTAGTTGTAGTAGAGGCAAGCTCATCAATAAATTTATTCTATTCCCTAGGGATATAAATAATATTGAAGGCATAAAAATATTTCATTAGATCCTAGACTCTAAATTTCTACCTCTTGAGGTATGACAATTTGCACTGATACTTGATTCTTACATGATTTACTACTAGTTCTAAATCATCATAAACTAATAGTTCTTTGACCATGTTTTTTATGGTGAATTATAGACCTAATATGAGGGCCTCATATTATACAAGGTTTTTGGTGCAAGGAAAGTAGATTCTATAAGAAGCATGATATTGCTTACCAATAGGGTCAGTTAGAACAATGCCTACTCCAAATCTAGCTTTACACCTATCCCCATAAAATACAACTTCCATAACCTACGCATAATATTAGAAGCTTTAGGATCACATACCTTGGTAGTTTCCAAGTTGAAAAATCCTAAATTATAATCAATTATGTTGACCCTTTCATTGATAACATTATACTTAGTGATCATGTGATTCATTCTTGGCTCCCTTTCAACTCTGATCTAGTTGGGAACTCTCTTCCAAGGTAGCCATAGGTGTGAATAGTTTGTGGAAATATATCAATTTAAGGCCTTTCTATATTCTATACTCAAAATTAGTCCAGAGGCATTAGGGATATCTACTACTTGGATATCTATAAATTATTGGGCACTTGGCTTAAAAGCTAGTTATATATGGACATTTAAAAATTCTCTAACCACCTTGAATCTAGACTTATCTAATTAGGTGACAACCCTATCAAACTTAATGGGAGTTAAACCAAGTTTCTTACAAACACCTATAGGCATGGTATTTGTGGAGGTACTATAATCCAATAAATAATTATGAAAGTTCTTACCAAACATTTTGACTATAAGTAAGAAGGGTAGGGATTCTATATTAGATTTGTACATAGCTATGTTGGCATTATTAGTCTTAGACATCTTATTAGATTTATTGGATAAGGATTCCAATAATATATCGCTTTTATCTTTGATTTGTGTTAGTTCATGTAGAGTAATAGTAGTTTTAATTTTATTCATGTCCTTTGTAATGTTATAACCAATCCTATTAGAAGAATTGGAAGTATCAGTGCTAGGTTTAGAAGTAATTCCTTTTGGAGGTTCTAGATTATTGTTTGAAGTGGTATCCAAAGGAGTACCAAAGTTATTTGGAGGAGTGAAAGTAGTAAAATGCTACCTCTATTCTCTATTACTGAGAGGATATGTCTTCTTTAATAACTAATGGAAGGCATGAAATTCTTCAAGAACATCATCAAGTTCATTGTCTTCTTGGAAGGGGAAATCAAACATTTCCACCAAGAAGGTTTGGTTCGCAAGTTTAGATCCTGAAATAACTACACCATTATCTTTGTTATGCACTATCTCAAAAGTGTCCAACTCTTCTTGGAATTCTTTAAAAGACTTAAAAAATTCAATGCAATCAATTTCACCATGCTTAGTAGTACAATGGACTCTATAGTAATCAGGTATGTCAATATCAATAAGATTAATATCCATAGTCTTCTTTTCAAAAGATGGTTCACTATTATTATTTTTGAATCATTAGAAAGAGAAGTTTCTTATAGAATTTTCTCTAGTATTACCAACTTATTTTTGTAGTTGAACAAAGTCAGTGCTTAATTTTTGGACCATTTTTAGAATGCACTCATTCTCAATTTTGGGGGTTTCCAAATTATGAACCTAATTTTTATTGGTACCACTAGATGGTATTAAGGCCATTTGATATTTTACATTAAATACATTTTTAATAGGGTGATTCAATAACTCCAAATTCTAGTTAGGATCAACATGTCTTAGAGGGAATTAGTTCAAATTTGGGAGCTGGTTGAGAGCAGGCACATTCTAGTTATTATTAGGAAAGTTATTTAAGGTAGGCATATGTGAATTTACATTGGGAATAGAGTAGACAATATGACCTTGTGGTTACATCTAGTCATTAATGATCATAGACTCAACATAAGCTAAAGCTAGTGTGTTCATTGGACCTATAGCATTTTTTATGAATACTAAGGTCATGGGATCAAGAGCGTCTTTATAGATTTTCAAATCCAATACCTGATCTTATTTATAATGATCAATGGTTTTGTTGTACATCTTTTGGAACCTATAATTGAAAGCTCTTATAGGTTCATTATCATCTCTCTTCAAGGTGGTAAATTATTGGTACAGGATAAAGGGGTTAATTATTTTTCCAAACTGATCAATGAAGATGTTGTTAAACTCATTATAGGTGGAAATACAATTGTTAGGAAGATTAAGGAACCACTCATATACAAAATATTTGAATGTAAAATGAAACAACCTACATGTTACATCCTCATGAGTTACATTTAATAATCTTAATGTAGCCTTAAATGATTTAACATGTTCTTCTACTATTACAATACCACTAGGACTAAAAGTTGGAAAATACTTTTTAGGATTGTAAGGAAGATCATGAACTTCACCTTGTACATTGATATGAGATATTCTTAACCAATCCATAACTTAATTAAGGTTGAATGTAGGGGTACCTTGGAGTAGTGAATTTGGCAAAGTCTTTGAATGCTGGAATCTACCTTTGTCTCATCTAGCTATCCTATGGACTTCCAACTCAAGTAGAGTCTCTCTTGTCTCAGAGTGTGACCTTGTCAAGATTATGGTAGTTTCAACTTGAGAACTTTGGATCCTATTTTAGATATTATGTGTCAAACCAACCTTCACATAGAATAGGACTCAGATTTACATGTTAATCTAATTTTGCAAAGATATATGTAGAGAAAAACAAAGGGCATCAAATTTATCTAAAGTATGTGTCTAATTATGAAAATATGGTTAATAATTACAATTCTAATCCTAATGAACCTATATTTTTGTAAGATATATTGATCTTTAGTTAAAACAAGCTATTCTAACCTCAAATACTATATATTCTCATATCTTAAGCTATCTTTACCAGAACTAAGCATCCAACCTAAAATAACTTATATATTTATCTAAAATAAGCACAAATATGGGTCAAAGACCACAAATATCAATGATATTTATGATTTTGAGCAAATGATTATGCAAATGTGCAAAGATAACACCAAACTTTGATCAAAACACACTAAGACTAGCAAAGATTTGATAAATCCACAAAAGGGCCATCCTTCTAACACCAATAGAGCTCATCCCATTTATGAATTTAAGTGTATCATAGGTGCTCTTAGTGTTTAAAGAACACTTATCATTTTATAATTATGAGAATTCAGAGCATGAGTAGTAGGTTATAGTAATCTAGTTACATGTGGTGAAATAGAGGTAGAGCAAATAAAACTGTTCCACAAATTTATATTGATTGGTGGTTGGGAGCCACTATGGTCCTTAATCTATGTAAATTTTAAATAATATATGATTATGTTAGTGAATTATGATCAAATTTTTACACTAAAGAATAACCTAAGTGAATATTTACACTGAGATCTAAACTAGAGTGATTTGGTCAAAAAAGAAGCAAAAGGAAGGGTAGGGTAGAAAGGAAATATGTGATTGCTAATCTTTGCCTCAAACATCATGATAAGGTTTTACTTTCAATTTAAATGCATTTAACCAATACATAATGTGAAGTAGCAGATGCTCAAATCCCACCACACACTAGGTGAATATATAAGGAAAGCATAAAATAATACAAGTATGAATTAACTTTGCCTTAAAGGTTTACTGTTGCATTCAAATAGAATTTGTACATCTTAATGTAGATAAAATAAAATGAATCAAAGTCTAAGAACATTTAAATAATCTAGCATCAACATAAATTAGAAACCTTGTATCAAAGATGCACATTCCAAATTCATAAAAACCATTCAAATTCAAGGCTCAAAAAAAGAAATTGAGAGAGAATCCATGTAAAAATTGATACAAAAAAACTTGGACAAACTTTTTAGTATTAATTACTTATATTAATTGCTCAAAATTATATAAATTTTAGCTCAAAACTCCCTCCCTTTACAAAATGGTAATGATACCTTTCATAGAATAAAAAAAAGTATATCAGTCAATCATGAGATTATAAATGTACAAGAGATAAGGATAGCTATCCTTTTTACAAGGTTCTAGAATACATTCTCTTTTCCAAAGTAGACTAACCTATATGGAAACATGATAACAAACTAGCACATGCCTTTACAAAAGGAATATTCTACTTTTTGAATATTAAAATGTTTCTTATAAAGTGGAATATTGTTAGTTAGCTGGTGGGACCTATGCTGAAGGCTCCCCTATTGTTCTTTAAGGATCTTAATGGCTTTGTGTTACTACTCATCAGCTAGATTTAAGTTGAAAACTAGATCTACAAGATATTCATCCTCCTGGTTTGCCAATTCATCAAAATCTCTATCATTTCTAGCCATGGCTTCCTTAATACTCTTTGCCTTAGTAATTTTCCCCTCTATAATTAGGATCATGCCCATGATCATGTTGTTACCACCTCCAGATTGGCCATGAATATTTATTCTAAAATCTTGCATAACCAAAGTGACCTTGTGATTATACTCATCATCTCCAATGATTCCTACGGAGCTAAGTGTGGAGGGAGTGGAAATCATGATGCCAAGAAGATGCTTAATTTTGATTATTAGTTCTTCATCATCCCTAATGGCTTTCTCCAATCTTTGTAACTATGTGTTTAAACCCTAGATCTTATCAGCAATTATTCCCATAATAGTATTCAAGTGGGCAAGGCTTATGGTTCTAAAACCAGGGATCCTATCCTTGACCATTGTGATGATGAGATCCTTGATTTACAATACAAGTAGTAAACTTTAGCCATGCTTTCAAAGCATATTCATGTGTCTAAACAATATATCTAATGAGATTAAATTTGAATGCATCATAGACATCAATGATGGCCTCATCTGTGTCAAATGATAGTCATGAGAATGTCAATTTAAGTTAATGAATGATTAAGTTTGATGAGATTAAATTTGATGGTCTTGCATATGTCAATAACGGTCTTGTAGATGTCAATGACAACCTTGTAGATGCCAATGATAGCCTCACAAACTTGAAATGATGGTCATGAGAATGTTAATTTTAAGCTCATGAAGTCCCTTTGGTCTATATATCTTGGATTCAATACACTTCATCCAATCATCTGGTCTCAACCAAGCATGGACCATTAATTAAGATCTAGATAGATACACACCATTAGTTCCTACAATCATAAAGGAGACCAAGTCAACTTAAGACCATGCCATAAAATTTAGACTAAGACAAAAGCCTAAGTACATAAGCATAATAAAACAATTCCCTTCAAATATTATGGTTGTAACCTAAGGTTCCATTATATTAAAAAAATGAACCTTAGTATAAAAACTTAGGTTAAGTCCAAATTTTAATGCATGGGGCCCCTTTTGATGTTAATATTGAATGTGGAAGTGTCACATGGTGACTCCATGGGAATCCTAAGCTTTTTATTTTGTTTGACCCTAAGGAGGGTTTGTAGAGCATCGATCTAGATTAAGGTTCCCAAGATGGTGACATATGTCATATTCACAAGGCTCATTAGGATTTTAACATTTCAATGCCATGTACTCTCCATTGGATTAGTTTGCATGAGCACACATGGGCCATTGATCATGATCCTATATACTTTCACATGATTGGATCTTTTCAAGTATTGAATCCATATCATAAGTTTTATCCTAAGGTTTCATTGTTTTAATAAATAAAATGAGACCTTAGGGTAAAACTTAGGCTAAATCTATGTTTGATAAAAGGGGGCTCTTTAACCTTAATGATGATCATGCATCATTTGATCTTCAGTCCCACTTAAACATGGACCATCAATCATGATCTGGGGACTCACATGGGATTGGTCTACTGGGTTAAAGGCTTTAGATTCATCAGGTATTTTCACTCCATCTAATAAATATTCATGATGAAGTGAAAGCCATTGATCTTACAAGGATCACAAAGCTTAAATTAGGACTTGTTCCAAAGTCCTAATTTAGGTATTTTAGGACTTGTTCCAAAATCTTAACATTAGGTTAGTTTTTTGGTAGGTTAATTAATATTATTGTTAATGGGGCATGCATCCTTTAGTAAAGACACCCCCATAAAATAAAGTTACTTAG
The DNA here is from genome assembly GCA_037957365.1 of Torreya grandis. Taxonomy (NCBI): domain Eukaryota; kingdom Viridiplantae; phylum Streptophyta; class Pinopsida; order Cupressales; family Taxaceae; genus Torreya; species Torreya grandis. The sequence goes on from JARHVA010000323.1 coordinate 5,767,194, forward strand.
TTTTAGTTTTAGGTAGTTTTATATTTTTGAGTTAATTAATTAGAACTACCTTACAGGTTGTTTTCCTGTAAATAGTTGGTTATAGGATTAGTTGTTTTTACCGGTCATTGGTAAAAACTATATAAATCAATGTTTGCAATGTAAAAGGGTTAACAAAATAAAGGCACCCTTATGTACTTATTTTTTTGAATATTAATAAAATACTTGTGCACTCATACTACGTGGGTACAAGGTTTAATCTACTTAGTTCAAGGAGTTATCAGTGGTATCAGAGCATGGTAATTTTGGGAGCTTGGTAAATTTGAAGGAAGTCAAGGTGAAAAGTCAAATTCACATGAATTCAATGGCATAAAATAAGGTATGCCATATAAATTAAAAAATTTATTGGTCTAAATGTTTGAAAAATTATTAAATTATTTTAATTTTTCAAATATTTTTTACATTTTAACCTGTGTATTTTCTATATACCACAATCTGGTCATTTTGGTCATTTGATACTCCATTTTCTTGTGTTCAAACTCCTAATTTGGCATAAAAAATGAATTTTTAGAATTTAAATGTTATTAAATTCATTATTTTTTTGTAAAAACCAAACTTGTACAGCCTGTTTACCTGTGGAATTTTTTTGTATTTTTCATCCATGGCTGCCATTGTTGATTCATTTCATTCTCAGCCCTTTTGAATCCATAAACACTTGTTAAACTGGTTAAAACCCCTATTTTGCATCATAAAAAGGAAAATCTAGAATTTTTTCTGAGTTGTACAGCCTATGGTATGGCCTTCCAACACCCTAACTGTAATTTGAAGCTATTTTAGCAAAACATACCTTGAAAATTTGATAAACTCAGTCAAAATCATTTTTATCTTGCCTGTACAGATATGTACGGCCTCCAGTAGAGAGAACAAGTGTAAAGAAATTACTAGGAGCAGCCATGGCATCCCAAGTAAACATGGCACTGCAATAAAACTCAAGAAATATTTTTTGTTGTTTCTAAAGTTTTTTGGATATCAAAAATTCTGCCTTGGGTTCCACATGAGGAAGCTTGCTTGATAAGACTGAAAAGGGAAAATTTTTGAATTTATTTACATGTAATTTTTTTTATATTTTCCCTCATAAAATAAATCTAGAATAAGTAGAATTTTTGAGTATAATATTTTGAAAATGCTCTTAGAGTAATTGGTTAAGCTTATTTTGTGAAGAAGCTTGCAAGGAGGAGGTCAAGGGTTTAAAAAATCCTTCTTTGGAAAAAGTTCTTTTTACTTTAGAATATGATTTTTTTTGTAAAATGAATATTCCCTTTTACATTTGAAAGTTGTAAAACACATACTTATTGTATTGTGTTCTTTTAAAAATTGAAAAAGGGGGAATTCAATTTTATTTATTTTACATTGTTGTGGTGATATAAGGGTGTAATTGGTGGAATAAGGTTGTAATTTTGCAAAATAAGGGTGTAATCATTGATTTTTGGTGAGGTTAAGTGCAAAACCCATATAAAATTCTTGTTTTTCTTTTGCGCTCTATATGGAGGTTAAATGTAAAACCCCATAGAAGCAGTGTCTTATGCAGTGAGTGTGATATTTATTTCATCTCTTTTGCATTTATCACACTTTTCTCTAATGCACTTGATTTCATTTCAATATGAAAAAAATTTAAAATTTGCTTTCAGATGGTGATAGATTAACAATTTCCAATTATTCTGATTGGAAATGATTGATGGACGCTTCACTAGTTTTTAATGAGTTATGGGATATTGTTAAGAATGAAAATCCAACATTGCCAACAGAGTAGGCTAAATTAGATATATTCAATTTGTGTGATTCTAAGGCCTTAGCTCTCATTAAGTGTTTTTGTACTTGTGATACTTATGTTCATATTGAAAATTCTCCTCATAGTTACACTGCATGGAAAACATTATCAGATTTATATGATAAGAAAACTAAGCATAAGAAGATAGATGTTCATATGCAGTTGTTTACTTTTTCATTAGATGAAGATGGGGATATGGGAAAATATATGTCTAAGTTGAAAAATATCACTACTGAGTACACTAAGACTAGTTTTGGAAAACTAGATGATGACCTCATAGTCACTATTGCTTTGAAAGGACTACCAGGGTCCTATAAGAATTTTGTTGAAGTGTTGCATGTCTCTGATAAGATCATAGGCATCACCTTTGATAAGTTGGCTGAGTTTCTCATCCAACATGACCTCTCTCTACCCAATAAATCCAAGAAAATTGAAGAAGCCCATGTTTTAGAGTCAAAGCCTAGTTCATCTTCATCTGGGCATCAAAACAATAGAGGAAATAGTTATAGAGGGGGTCAAGGTTACAAAGGAGGTAGATATCAAAATAGAGGTAGGGATCATTCAAATAATCAACAATCTAACCAATCACATTCACATGAAACAAGTGATTGAGGATATGGTCACAACTCATATAGGGTCAGAGGTTGAGATAGATTAGACATTTAGTGTCATAGATGTGGAAAATTTGGTCACATTGCCTCACAATATAGGATTCATTTTGATAAAATTTAGAGGCTACAAAAAGTGACTAAGTCTAACTCTACTTAGTATGTCGATCATGACTATGATGAGTCTAGTAATGTTGCCTATGAATTTGCATTCACTACTTTGGGGCACATTGATTATATTGAATATGAGGCTAGAGATGAGCTCACAGATGTATGGGTTTTAGACACAGGAGAAACCAAACACATGACATTTAGGAGAGATTTCTTTTGGTCTTTTAATGAAACTTCTCTCTCTCCAATTGCCTTAGCAGATAAGTCTATGCAGACACCACTAGGACTTGGATCTATTTATATTCTTCTTCCTAATGGGTCTATAAAATACTTGGAGGATGTTTGGTATGTTCCCACATTGAAGAAACACTTACTTTCCTTGGTAACTATTTGAAAGAAAGGTTATCAAATTTTGCTTGAAAATGGGATCAATTCAGTGAAGGATGATTATAAAACAATGTATACAAGATATGAAGATGGAAACTTGTTTAGATTGCATTGTAAAGTGCTTCCTCCCACTATAGAACTTGTGGTAGTTGTTGACACAGGTGCAAGTACTATGTCTACATAGTGGTTATGGCATCTCTACTATGGACATTTAAATATCCACTCTTTAGTGGATTTGCGGAGATATGGTATGGTGAATGGGTTTCCCACTTTTCGCAAAGATAGTATTCTTTGTGAGTCATGTGTTTTAGGCAAACAAAATTGGAAAAAATTTACCAAACAGTCATCTTGGAGAGCTAACAGATGTTTACAGTTAGTTCATAGTGATATATGTAACATGAAAAAGTCATCCATTAGTGGGTGTAGATACTTTGTCTTGTTTATTGATGACTTTTCTCAGATGACTTGGGTATTCTTTATAAAAAACAAATCTAAAGTTGTCACTAAGTTTTTTGATTGGTTACACTTAGTCAAAAAAGAAACAGGTTCACATTTGGCCACTCTTCGTTCAGATAATGGAGGTGAGTATACCTCAAATGAATTTTTAGATTATTGTTGAGAAAATGGTATTCATAGACAATATAGTAATGCTTATACTCCATAGAACAATGGAGTATCTGAATGGATGAACAGAACTTTAGAGGGCACATCACATGCCATGTTACACTACAAATAGCTTGATGATAAGTTTTGGGTTGAAGCCATTGGTACTACAGTGTATTTAAGAAACATGTCCCCCATAGTTTCACTTTTGGGATAAATTCCATATGAGGCATGGTATGGGTTTAAACCAAAAGTTAAACACTTGAAAGTGTTTAGATGTCTTTGTTTTGCTTTCGTTCCTATTAAACATAGAACTAAGTTGGAACCATGAAGTCAAAAAAGCATCTTTCTTAGTTATTCTGAAGATAAAAGGGGTTTTGTTTACTTGCATAGGAATCAGGCAAATTCATAGTGAGTTGAGATGTAATATTTGATGAGTTTGGGACTATGAACACTGCAGAGATTGATTCTCAACTTGATATATTAGAGAGGGAAAATACAAAAAGAGATAAGGGTTTGAATAATGGGGATAACTCTTTGAAGTTATGGTATGAGACTCCAATTCCTTCACTTTCCTCTCCTTCATCTAGAAGTTCACAGGTTGATGACTTAAAAATTGTTGAAAATTCTCTAAGTCCTTCAAATGATGCACATAATGAGAATTTTGGAGTCCCTAATTTGAATAATTTGACTAAGTATCCAAACTAGGCTCAAAGTACTTTTTTTGACTTGACAGCAGATGAAGTTGGTTTAGCAGGGCCCAAGAATTCTCAAAAAGAGGTAAATTATGCTATGGTTGTTACTACTTCCTCCACTGAGCCATCCACTTTTGAGAGGGCATCTACTAAACATGTTTGGTAATAGGTGATGAAATGTGAGTATGATTCCATACTTAGCAATAATACATGGGTTTTAGTTGATCTTCCTCCACATGTTAAACCCATCGAATGTAAATGGGTTTATAGGACTAAGTATAAATTAGATGACTCCATTGATAAACATAAGGCAAGACTTGTTGCAAAAGGATATGCACAATAAAAATGTATTGACTATGAGGAAACATTTGCACTAATTGCCAAATGGCACACTATTCATATGGTACTTGCCTTAATAGCACAAAATGGTTGGAAAGTACATCAATTGGATGTTAAAAGTGCTTTTTTAAATGGTGATTTATAGGAAGAAGTATATATGAGATAACCTCAGGGTTTTGAATAGGTGGGTGCCAAACACAAAGTATGTAAATTGATAAAAGCTTTGTATGGGCTCAAACAGGGACCCAGGGCTTGGTATGAGAAAATGGATTCATACTTGAAATCCATTGTTTTTCATCACAGTGAATCTGATGATACTCTCTATTTTCAAGTGCAGGGTAATAAAATGGTGATACTTGTTCTCTATGTCGATGACTTATTTATTATAGGTAATGATGAAAACCATAACAAGTCTGTGAAGAAGGAATTAAAAGATGGGTTTGAGATGATAGATCTTGGATTTCTTCACTACTATCTAGGCATAGAGGTAACTCAGAAAGAACATAGTATTTTCATTTCACAAACTAAGTATATTTCTAAGTTATTAGATAGGTTTGGCATGAGTGATTGCAAACCTGCCATCACTCCCATGGAAAGTAACTTGAAATTGTCTAAGGATGATAGCAGTGCCTTTTTTGATGGCACCACATACAGACAATTGGTGGGAGGTTTGATATACTTGATGACTACCTGGCCTGATATTTCATTTTTAGTTGGAATTTTATTTGGGTTTATGCATGATCCTAGACAAATTCATTGGCATGTAGCAAAATGAGTACTTTGTTACCTTCAAGGAGGCAAAAACATATGGCCTTGAATACTGCCACAAAAATAACTTCAAACTTGTTGGATATTGTGATGCAAATTTTGGCAAATGTGTGGATGACAGAGTGTCAACCACAGGATACACTAGGCATATGGGTTCAACTGCCATTGCTTGGTGTTGTAAGAAGTAGGATACAGTGGAAAATTCATCAATAGAATCATAATATATTGTAGCATGGGATGCTTCCAGAGAAATTGTTTACCTACATCGTATTCTTGAAAATATTCAAGTTTCTTAGTTTGCTCCTACATAGTTATACATTGATAATCAAAGTTCAATCAAGATGTAAAAGAATCTAGTGTTTCATGCCAAAATAAAACATATGGATATCAAATACTATTATTTGTGAATGCTGGTAGCAAAGAAAGCTCTTGATCCAATATATTGCCCAACTGCCGATTAGACAACTAATATCTTCACAAAACCCCTTGATAGAATCAAATTTGAAAAATTTAGAAAAATGCTTGGTATGTGTCCAAAGCCCTGACTTTGGATCATAGGGGGGTTTGTTAGGACTTGTTCCAAATTCTTAACATTAGGTTAGTTTTTTGGTAGGTTAATTAATATTATTGTTAATGGGGCATGCATCTTTTAGTAAAGACACCCCCATAAAATAAAGTTACTTAGTTTTAGTTTTAATTAGTTTTATATTTTTTTGTTAATTAATTAGATCTACCTTATGGGTTGTTTTCCCATAAATAGTTGGTTATGGGATTAGTTGTTTTTATCGGTTATTGGTAAAAACTATATAAATCAATGTTTGCAATGTAAAAGGGTTAACGAAGTAAAGGCACCCTTATGTAATTATTTTTTTGAATATTAATAAAATACTTGTGCACTCACACTAAGCAGGTATAAGGTTCAGTCTACTTGGTTCAAGGAGTTATCATGTTTTAATAAATAAAATGAGACCTTAGGGTAAAACTTAGGATAAATCTATGTTTGATAAAAGGGGGCCCTTTAACCTTAATGATGATCATGCATCATTTGATCTTCAGTCCCACTTAAACATGGACCATCAATCATGATCTGGGGACTCATGTGGGATTGGTCTAATGGGTTAAAGGCTTTAGATTCATCAGGTATTTTAACTCCATCTGATCAATATTCATGATGAAGTGAAATCCATTGATCTTACAAGGAGCACAAGGCATAAATTAGGGCTCAGTTTAACATAAGAACTTAGGCTAAAGATTTAGATTAAGGTCTAATTTGTGTTGATAAATATGAATAGGGCCTTAGGACTAGACTTTAAGCTAGATATGTAACAAAAGGACCACGTGATATGATGAGGCCAAGCTAGGAAATAAAGGATCCTGCACACATGAATGTTTAGATTTTGTTAAAATAAAGGGGAAAAAATGGGGAAAACATAAAGGGACCAAGCATGATTTTAGGCTAAGGCTTGGTCATTCTAAAAAACATGACCAATCTTTGACATAAAATTAGGCTTAAGTCTAAAGTAGGTTTAAAATATTCTTGCTAAATTTTCTCTCACCAAATTTGAATTTAACCCAAGGGTTTAGGCTAAGGTTTACTGAAAGAGGGTTTTAGAACATGATTCCAACTATGAAATCATATAAACCAAAGGCTAGCAAAACCCTGAATGTGGATAAGACCTTGAACATCCTAGTATGATCCATTAAAAAGAGCATCTTAAAACCTACAACTTAAGACACAAAATTCAATTATTAGCAACATTAGGAAAGGTTACATAGAAACCATGAACAAATGGGTCAATTTCATTAGGTGTGAATGATATTAAAATTCTAATAAAGTGTAAAATATCAAGCTTCAGTGTTAAGGTTCAAAGTAATCATAGGGGTCCTTGTTTTTTAGAAATGGGGGTATGTTGACCTCAATAATGTGTTCAAAAAATACAAAAAAATAAAATATTCAAAAATTCAAAACCAAGACCTATGCATGACATGTATTTCTTTTTTATATGATTTATTATATATAATTTAGTATATATCCAATTTTACTCTATACATGTTTTTCAAGGTATACATGAGTGAGATGTAGGCCATACATGTTTCTTATGACTTTGACATAGAGATGCAAGACTATCTAGCACCTAAGAGCCACATTCCTACACTGAAAGCACACTATTACTATGGGTATATATCTAATTTACATAGGTTTTATATTTATATGATTATTTCCATTAATCATATTGAGATACTTTACATTGATTACATGACTTTCTCTCACTCATACTATGTAGACTGGTGGATATTGTATTTTCTTATATGATATTACAACATACATTGATTATGTAGACTATTCTTACTTGTTCTATGAAAGATTAATGGTGTTGTTTGTTACTTGGTTCACTTTATTTATGTGGGGAATTACATTTTCCTTTGCCTATCTAACATTAATTTTTCCATTTTTTGTGATATTAATTTATCTTTTGGGTATGTGACTTTCAATGTTATATTGTGTTTTTGACATTAATATGTCCATTGGGTGTGTGACATTAGACTTTCCATTGAGTGTGGACCTTTAGCCTTGTGTGACATGTGATTGATTCATCATGTGTAAATATTATACTTTATTTTCTATGTGAATAAAATCTAGGATTGTCTACTAAGATTATTGGTGTTGTGATCTATATCACACACTCTTTTTCTTGTTTGTGGTGCCATGATTCATATCATGCACTTTTACATGTATTTAATATTCAATTTATGTACACTCATTGATAAGTTGATTATTCATTGCATTCTTCATTGATATATCTATCAGTACATGAAACTTGTATGCCTGTGATACATATCTCATACATACTCAGATGCTTCATTATTATTATGATGACATATTCTCCACACATTATTATATGCTTTTTACTTCTTAAAAATATTATATAAAATTTGATGCCTTTAACTAATATCTTTTGAGATAAGTAATTTACATTTTTCATTACTCGCCTCAAAAGGGGGGCATACATAGTGTATTATATTAGAGATTAAAACTTCATAGGCATTAAAAATATAGATAATTAGGCATAAATTATTTCATAATGGTATAAATTTACATAGATATTACATGTTTTTACTCAAATAATGAATTTTTTGACTCAAATTGGGAGTGTATATGTAGCATATGTCATATATTTCATAGGATTATGATATATTTTCATAGATTTCATGAGACTATAACACAAATTATGGATTTAATTTACATGTGTTATTATAGTAGAGGCATATGTGTGGCATATGTTCACAATTTTATAGATATCATGACATATTGGCATATCTTATATGACTTAGGTCACTCAGATCACTAGATGGGATGGAAAATCATGTCATTATCTATTCAAATATTACTTATATTTATTATAGAAACAAATTATACTCAGACATTACTTAGAACGAATCATATATCTATATATAATGAACTATTTATAAAATTTACTCATACTCTTAGGCATTAATAAAATTTATTGTAACCCTTAGTGTATTCCATTTACTTGTTTATTAGAGATATGTGAGGATGAAATTATGTATAACATAAATTCTACGCACTTCTCTATTTAAAATAAAGGTTAGGGAATATCTAGCTCAATCCATGTTCTTACTCAGGTATTTATAAGGGGCATTATAAACCAATTCTCCATTATATTTTATAATACAAGCTTGGTTTGCATGCACACATGTGTATTCATTCCTCTTTAAGTTTAATTTCACATATGTTCAATGTTTTTCTTATTTTTTATTTGTACATCACAAGTAAAGGATGATTTATACATGTTTCATTTCAAGTTTGCATGGATCAAGGCATAATAAATAGTACATTCCATAGCTCACTCATCATGTTATCCTTAGGTATCAACTTTTATCCTTTTTCTCTGTAAATTTTATTATTATAATTCAATGGGGGTAAATTTATACACTCATATTTGGTATTAGGCACTTAAAATTTTATGATTTTACCAAACCTTGACCTAATTGACTTATACTCACATACATGAATCTTATTCACAATTATTATATCCATCCTCTCATTTATGATCTTGACCCTTCCAAATTACCATTATTGTCACACAAGAATTTCCTAGTCTTTGCTCAAATAATTTTATATCATTTTTAAAATGTCTCCCAACCTTAGGCTAGTGTTATTATTTTATTTTTATTTCCAATCCTTTGATATAGGTATCCTACCATAGTCTTGTCCACTTAGGTAAGACTTGTCCTCATACCCTTTAACGACTGATTTTTGAAATTCAAAACATCCATAGGGTTAGCCCACACATTTTAAAATTTGGTTCAAATTAAATAACCTAAAGAGTTAAATATATAACCGCATCAAGCCAAATAATTTATTAATGGGGGTACATATGTATTGCATTCCTAACACACATCTATCTATCATTAGAATCAAACTACATAATGAAAGGAAGTTACTTAAAGCTTACAAATCTAAAACCCCTCAAAGGGGAAATCCATAAGCTAAGTTTGAATACTATTTACAAGGTCAAGCCATATGTTGTCAAGTATTGAATTTTTTTTAAGGAAATTTAGGTTAATAGGTGAAGTAACCCTAATTATTAAAAATTAATGGAATATATCAGGGTTATAAATGACAATTAGATAAGAAGAATAACTAAATTCAAAAAAAAAATGATGACAAATAAGGCTAAGTGTGAAAATGAAATATTAACTTAGTTTTTACTATATGAATATTACCTATGTTGATGTATATAGAGTAGAAATAGGAAAACAATGATTATATTTGTAAATTATTAGAAGCTAGATCTAATACTATAAAAGGACAAGAATAATAGATAGGGATAGGATTGCCTCCCACTACTATCCCTATTGGGTGATTCTATAATTTTATATAAAATTGAAAATTATAACATGATCACTTATGATCATTGAATTTTGGTATATATGCAATGATTTGACCTTTAGAGGTGTGTAGAATACCTTCAAATAACTTCTAAAATATTAAAACCCTAATATGGATTGTAATGATTGAAATATATGCATATTAGAAAAAAAATGGAGTGTAATTGGGATAAGTTAACTCCAATCACCCCCATGATGATTGAACATTACCTACATATATAATACTCTAAGAAGAGAAATCAATCCCATATAATTATCTGACCTTGAGTGCTTTATGCAATTGTGCTCCTATGACTATATGAAAGCATATAGAATCACATTGAGTACTTGATCATGCTTTGTTTATGTCTGAATAAAATAGACTTATGACTTGGTTGAGGACTATTATAAATTCTTAGAATCCAAATTGGACAAAATAGGAAAATTTTACTTAGTGTATAATAATGTAATTGTGCCTTTATATTGAAATTTCCAAGTGAAATAATAAGTGACTTGAGTGTGCCTTTATCACAATCTAAAATGGGTAATTACATTCTAGAAAACCTAAAAACATGGAAGACAAGCTAAGGGAGGGGTTAATTTAAAAATTGACTATTGTCAAAAAAATATAGGGACAAGAATGCCTCTCACTATTTTCCCTATTGGATGTTATTTTCCCTTAGGGATAAGTGCTAATATTTAGATCTAGGTTTGTCCATACATATGCTTAAGGGAATTTTTAACAATTAGAAAATTTATGTATGTGATAAATGATGATTTTAAATAGAAATAGGTCTTCACATGTTCTTCATATAGGGTGAAGTGGAAAAATAGGTGTTATTAAATGCACAAATTAATTAAAGATAAAAAGGGTTAAAAGTGACATGATCAAGTATTCATGACTAGATTTAAATTACAATATTCCCTCTCCCACCACCACCCCAATTTAGTCTAGAAATGAAAATTCTATATTAAAATAAAGATATACCTTAGTGTGTAAGACACACTTTGTATTTGAGCTACTACTCCAATCGTACAAGGAACCATAATCTTTGACAAACCTTTCAAAACATATGAAGTAGTTACTTTATTATTTTGAAAACTAAAATTTGAAAAAAAAAAATGAATTTGGAAATTGTTTGAATCTTTTTATTTGAAAATATTTGAATTTAAAATTTTATTGAAATTTAAGTTTGAAAATGCTTGAATTTGAAATAAGATAAAGGTAATAATACATATTATATGTGTGAAAACTAATGTTGTTTTGTGACTTTTCTTGGAGATGATGTTTCCTTGGAGCATTGGAGAATTAATGCCTCTCATGAAGCACTTTGAGAATATGATGCATTAGCTAAACTATTGGATTAAATGGGGGTGATCAAACCCAAAATTGAATTTACACTTGTAAAATATAAATAACACCCACTGAAATATGCTAAAGACTCAATTTTCCTATACTTTTTTTTATAACCCCAAAACGTGAAATGGGTTTAAATTCAAAATGCATTCACAAATGTAATGCTAGAGGGCACTAAACCTATAAGTTATGCACTATGAACCTAAAATTAACTAACCATTGTAACTGTCTTGTAGATCAATTTCAACCTTGTTCCTAAAAGCATGATCAAAATATAATGGATTTAATCCATGATCCTACCATGTCCATATCTATAAAAATATAATTGAAAAGTGTGGCATGAATTTGTATCACGTCCCCATTGTAACTCTAGAATTTGAAATTATATGTAGATACTCATTACAATTCTATTTGAAACTTTGAAAATGTGTAAATTTTTTTTTTATTCTAAAATATGAGTGCATATGCATGGCATATGCCCCCATGATTTATGTTAATGACTAAATTTTGAAACATTTTGAAACTTTTAAATTGTCTTTTGTGCCAAAACTATTTGTTACTCTTGAAAATATTTATCTCATGTATGATAATCCTAACAAAATTCCCCCATTTTGAGGTGAGGGATTTGATCCTAAAAGTCTCATCTCAAAATAAAAGTGAACTGCAACATGTATAGTAAGAATCAATCATTGAACAATGTAGCATATGTAAAAAGTATGTTAGCATAGTAATATTTTGCATAATTTGAATATTATAACATATGATGCAAAGCCTATATAAATTTGTCCATGAATTTCATAGTAATATAATATATATTTATGATCATAGGAATCAAGGAAGGGAGGTTAATATAGTGTTATTTTAATTAAAAAACTCAATAAAAAAATGCTAACACTTACATTCCAAGCCTAGATCTTAGTGGTGAGCTTAGTAACTATTGTGGTCTTAATTTTCACCCATGGGGAGATTTCTTCAAGCTTCATCAAACTAAGCCACAAAATGAGAATAATATCAGGTTATGGGTATCCTATAGTGAGGCCGAGCCTTTAGAGAGGGTTGTTTTCCTTGGATCTATCACCTAAACTAATCCCTTACTTGGAAAAGGGAGAGATATAGATAATAATGCACGAAAACATGTAAAAGGAGGTGATTCATCAATATTTTGAACACTTATAATTACACAAGATGCACACTATTAGACACTTTAAAACCTAAAAATACCACTTCACTCACTCTTTGATCAATTTTCACATAAGTATTTCACAAAAAATCATGAACTAGCTATCAATCTAGCATGGGAGGGTAGTTGTCCACTTCCATAAAAATTAAAAAACTAGCTATTACACTTAGAATGACTTTTGAAAGCTACAAGATACTTCATGAATGTGATAAAACTTAGATAGAGGCAAAGGAAAGCATACATTCACTTAACCACAACAATTAATTTATGAAACATGCTTCAATTCAACTTGTGAATGGAGGAATTCAGTCTCTTATTGCATCAAATAGGTGTTTTAGTACAAATATTAGCATAGCCTCAGAATGCCAAAAGCATAAGAGTCTATTTACTAATGGATAAATGGGAAATATATAATAAAAGGGGGAGAGAGAGAAGGAATGAGAAAACATAAATTAATAATTGAGGCCTTACCACTTTTTGATCAATTAGTATGGATCATGTTTAGAAAATTAACTATTTATCAACTCCAAATAGATCTCAAGTACTCTCATTGGCTTAGAAGTGCACTATAAGACAATAAATTATCAAGGATGCTTAGTCATGATCCATTAGGGAAGAACAGTCTCCAAATACTTTGAAACTTCATAAATGCTCGACTATCTTTCTCAACATCCCAACTCTCAATCTTCTTAATGGGCTTATAAAACCATGCTTCAACTTTATATGTCCTTTACATTATTATATATCCACCTAAACTCATTCATCTAATGTCCCTTCTAAAATTCCTTTCATATTACCTATCATGTCATTACTCCAAATCCTAAACATGGGTCCACTATAGATGAAAACCAATTCCCCTATTGATTTTCACATAGCCATATTTCAATGAAGATCTATAGGCTAGGGTTTCTTGATTATAAAAAATATGTAAAAATTAAATTTTAGAGTTTTTGAGAGGTCTGGCTAAGTTTTAATGGTGTCCTATGACTCTACAGGGTCACTCCTAGTAACCTAGATCATATTTTGATCTTTATATTTATACATTTGCCTACTTGGGTGGAAAATCCTTTGATCCAATGTGTCTACCTTTATGGAATTTATATGGTCAGATTATTTCATTTTAAAACATGAATGTTGTCACCTTGGAACTCAATCAAATTTGCTCTATAATCTTCTCAGGAGTTCTGGCTCTAACCTTTATCATTTCTATTGATCTACGATATGCTTCCTAGATTATGGAACTTGGAAGTCTCACATGCCTCTTGTGGACCTTGCTATCCATTTCATCTAGTTAATGCACTTATGACACATGGTATCCATGCATGAAATCTAGGCTCATTGAATTATTAACCTCATGCACACCATTGATCTACTTCAACACAGTTAAATGTACTCCATAGATCTTTGGTCTACTAGATCCAACATGGACCATTGATCTTCATTTTAATAATACAATCAAATGTGGACCATTAATTTGTTTTCCACTCATCATAATTGAGAAATTTGGCACCTTCATGTTTATCCTCAAGACCGTCTGACCTTTTGACCCTAAACTCATCATTGATCTTTTAACTACACGATTAAATTCACACCATAGATCTTTCTTGACTTATTAACATTATGCTCACCCATATGCCATTAATTTTCTCTAAGATTCTGAGATCATGACATTTGGTAGGCATGTGTTAAAATTTAAACTTGTTAAAGATTTGTAAATCCAAATGGATATTTCCTATAACTTCAACTTGACATCTTCAAGCACGTCCCACATTGTTAGATCAATTGTAAAGGCTTATATCTTGATATATAAAACTCATCAGACACCAAACTTATAAGGGATTACCTTATCACATATTACACCATTTTCATGTAATTATTCAACCTTGGTTGACCTCCTAAGTGTAATTATGAAATGCATAATCAAACTAATCTATTCATTCTTTCACGATGTACTTTGACAATTTCGTTCCTAATAATCATATTAAGCGATTTTTAAGACCAACTCATTGACTCACAAGACAAATTGGCATGATGTGAAAAGTTTAAAATGGTAGGGGTGACATTTTGACCTATGAGGTCAAAATTGTAAACATTTTGGTGACTCAATTGGGAAGCATGCATGCTATGCTTGGGAACTAGACCATTTATAAACTTTTAGACTTATAAATAGTGGCAAATATGATCCATGATTGCAAGAGACATTTTGACTTAAATTAAGATAACTATTCCACCAAGACAAGGAAGGAAACACACAAAAAATATAAACTAATCTAAACAAATTAAGTGTGCAAATAAAACACTTACTTGGGATAAAACACAAACACACTAATGTTTTAGAACAACACTTGGAGAAAAATAAACAAACTAACTATGTATAAAGAGATTAGCTCTTAAATAACAATGTTTCAAATGTATCCCATTAACTGGGATATGAAGCTCCTCACCATCCATATTTGTAAGTTAGAAAGCAATATAAGATTTACAACTGGAGATTATGTATAGACCACTCCAAAGAGAGACAAAATTTGTATGCCATCTTGGTTTATCTCTATCATCATCCCACTTGAGGACCAAATGTCCTTTTAAATTTTATGAATAAGCTCTCTTATCAAAGGCTTTCTTGTGCTTGGTGAGTTTCAATGCTAACATGGACTGATTTTGAATCTTTTCTAGCTCCATAAGCTCAAAATATCTAATTTACATTGGTTCATTCTCCAATAACTCTAGTTTATGCATTAGTTCTAAAGTAGGAAACTCAAGATAAATAGGTAATTTTTCTTCCTTACCATATGCTAGCCTATATGGAGAATAAGTTATTGATCTTTTTATAGGTGACCCTGTCAGCCCATAGAGCTGATTTCAACTTGAGATAGCATGACCTTTGATTATCTTTAATAGTCCTTCTTACGACCTTTGATAGGTTATTATTTATGGACTCAACAAGTTCATTTCATTGTGGATAGTAATTTGATGAATTGATGAGATAGAAAACATGTTAAATATCCCATTGGTTGATCCTAGTCCCCATAAAGGAAATAGCATTGTCATACATAATAGTTAAAGGAACTCCAAATTTAGAACATTAGATTTATTTGCTTCTTTCAATGCTACTACTTATGTCCATCTAGTGAAGTAATCTATATTATTTATCATCCATTTGTGTCCTAAACTTGAAGGGAGATTAATGAGACCAATAAAGTCTAATCTCCATTGGACAAATGGTTTGTCCACCATAATTGATTGGAGAGGTAAGGTTGCAAGTTTCACTTTTTTTACAAACATAACACATTGTTTACACTTCCTAACCCATGCATGTCACTCATAAAATATGATAGGCCAATAATATCCACCTATCATGATCTTAATGGCTATGGTCCTTGCAAAATAGTACCCCCCACCATGTCCATCATGGAATTGATCAATAAATATTTGTGTGTGTCTTGGATTTATACATCTTAAAAACATGAAATTGACATATTTATTGAAAAAAATATCATCAACAAAAAGAAATGGAATTGAATGAAATCTAAAATGTCTTCTTTTTAAATAATTTAGATGAAAGGTATAAATACCATCTTGGAGATATCTTACCAAGTCATGAAACCAGATGGAATGTGGGGTATGATCAATTACAATCTCTTCATAATTTGACACCAAGACCATCTCATTAGTATCTTGCAATTATTGGGCTATATTCTCACAAATTCCTTTGCCTCTAACCAACTTAGTGACCTTTATTTCCACATCATACTGCATTACCTTCATTATCCAACCAACTTTTTCCTCATTTATGTCTTTGTTCAAGAGAAACTCCTTGATACCTGGATGGGCCACCATTAGGTGTATATTATTGTTAAACAAGTATATAAATTTATTAATAGAACTTATAACTTAAATCACATATTTTTCAAAAAAATATTACCTTATTTCATACTCCTCTAAGCCTTGACTAAGAAGGCTATTGGCTTCTCCAAAGCCTCATGATTTTGTTGCATAAGATTGCCTACCTAAAATGATGTCTATGTCATCATAAGTGTATAAAATGAAATCCTTAGTGATATTTGGGTTTATGATTATAGGAACACTAGCTATGGATTTATTTATTTCTTAAAAACTCTCTACTCCTTCCTTAGACCAATTGAAACTTTGATTCTTCTTTAGCATGACTGTAAGTAGCTTAGCTAAAGTGGAAAAATCTAAAATGTATCTTTTTATAAAATTGATTTCACCTAAGAAGATTTGTAAAGACTTTTTATACTTGGGCAAGGAAAGTTCAAGAATTGAATCTATCCTTTTAGGGTCTATAACCAAACCATATTTTGAAATCACATGACCAAAAAACTTATCTTCATGAAATGAGAAGACACACTTTTGGGGATTTAGAGATACCCCAAATTATCTACACCTTTCAAACACTTGATTGAGGTGAACTATGAGCTCACTTGCACTCTTTGAGAATATTTTTATGTCATCCAAATAAAAAAGTATAAACCTATTAATAAGACCCTAGAATTCCATATCCATGGCTCTCTAAAAGGTTTCTCTCGCATTAGAAAAACCAAAGGGCATATTTCTAAATGTAAATGTCCCCCACTTGGTAGTGAAAGTTGTCTTGAACTAGTCCTCTTATTTGACCAAAATCTGATTGTAACTACTATATCCATCCAACAAATAAAAACTCTCTAAACCTAAAATGAGATATAGAATTTGTTCCATAGATGGAAATGGATAGTGATCTTTAAGGAAATCCTTGTTCAAATCATGGAAGTTAACACATAATCTAATCTCACCATTCTTCTTCTATACTAGAACACGGTTTGCCACCCAAGTCTAGTTCCTGATTGGGAATATAATAGTTGACTCTATAAGCTTATGAAGATCAAATCTCATCAAAGGCTTAATCTTTAGATTGATAGGCCTTTGTCTTTGTCTCACTGGTTTAGTTTTATTTTCTAACTCAATGTTGTGTTGAGCTAGATTTGGATCAAATCCCTTGAGATCACTATATTGACATCAAAACACATCAACAAAAGTTATTCATAATTCAATGAAAGATTTCCTTTGTGAATGGGTGCATACCTTACCCAACTTCAAGTTCTTACCAGCTACAATCTCAACATTAGCATAGTGTTCTTCCTTTATTGACAAAGAGGACTTTTCATTTCTCAATTCATCATCACCATTGAATATGTTCTCAAGTGTGACCAATACCTTGGGAAACTCATTTGTTTTTAGTTACACAATCTGATCACCATACTGATGTAATAACTTTGATTGATTTCTTAAGGAAAACTCAGCCTCTTCTTAAAAGAACCTAATAATTTTATTATCATCTTTAAACACTTGCCAATTCTCATAGTTGTTTGGAATAGAAGGTATTACAAACACCTTGATGTGTGACTAATTTTTTTCACTTTTTATATCATTTAGGATACTAAATTGTTCCCCAGTGGCAGACAATTTATCTACATGTTTGTTCTCATCTTTTGGTATTGACTGAATGTTAAAAGCCTATAAATATTCAAGTAAGTCTCACACCCTATGCTTATAATGTCTAATAAATAGATTTTTTCATAGATATTACTTTTTGAAATACAAGTTCACTATCACCAAAAACTTTCAAGGTGTTGACTTTCATCTTCTTAACCCATTGCAAACCATGAACTTGTGCTTCATATTCTACACCATTGTTTGAACATCTAAACTAAACTTTAATAAAGGAGAAATAGATTTGATTTGCTATATAAATCAACATAATTATATCCCTAGTACCATGCTTATTGTTTGATCCATCAAAGTATAATTTCCATAGACCATCACTAAACTCATCATCCTTCATCATGGCTAGAATTGGTGTATCATTCTCATGGAGGTAATAAACACCAAGTCCCCCTTATTTAATTATCTTGTAAGGATCATGATCATGTAATATATAGGCCCAATAATCAAGATATAGATCTATATCTCCATCTAAATATGATTCATCTTCCACTCCACTAGTTTCTAACACCTCATATAAGATGACATAGTTAGTGTTCACAACACTTGGCAAATATGGCTCCAAATGGAAACGTGTAATGGGTTAAAATTTATTGTTACCTTAGTATCATACATAGTTTTAAACATCAAATATGTCTAATCAACTAATAGGTATCCTCCAATCTTTGAGGTGAAGTCTCTTGATAGAAATATGGCAAAATAGGGAGGCAAGTCCACCAAAACTATATCCTATTAAATGGTAACATTATGATAAGCATATAGTGACAATTTCAGATAATTTATGATGCCTATTATATTTTTTGATAATAAATATATTTAAAATACCCCTTTAGTATTTGGTTCATAAACAAAACCAAGCTTATCAGTAATTTGCTTAGGCATAACAATGATATTGGCTCCACTATCTGCCATATAGTTATGAACCAAAGTCTCACCAACTATCAAAGAGAGGTATAAATGAGGGGTTTTATTTTACCTCAGTTTTTTCAAATTTAACATCTTGTGTACCTATTTTACTTGTTTCTTAGCTGGCTAATCTAAGTTAGTTAGGACAACACCTTCTTTTCCAACCGGCTTTAGAGACAACTTAAGAGATGAAATCTCTTGAACGAGCATGTCTTTTTGTCCTATAATAGAGATGTAATCCCAAATGATAATACTTATTTTATATTTATTAATTTGATCCACTATAATAAATTGATCCCCACTCACCTTTGGCTAGACTTTTTGAATCACTGGTTTGTCACGAACTAGAGGCACTTGATGAACCTTTCCATCTTCTATATTATGATTTTTTTGTATTTTAGGGGTATCAAGTTGATATTTGATACTATTGGTAAAAATATTAGGAGTAATTGAGGAATTACTCACATATTGAGCCTCATCAATGGCTCTTCTTTTAGATATAGTTAGAGTTGTAACTAGACCACTTATATTATTAGTCTCACCACCTGGATTGAATGCAATATGATCATTCATTTGCCAATTCACATTAATGGCATCAGGATGCCCTTGAAATTATTGAGTTTATCCTTATGGTACCAAAATTGTCTCTTGATATTGACCTCCTTGAAGGGAAAACTCTTTTTATGTCATTTGTGGCATAGTAATATTTTATGACACCAAGGTTTGGCTTTGAAAATCATTGAGATTGGAGGGATGCCAACCTCTATCTTTCACCAAGTTATTTTGAGATTATGTGTGAATAATATATTTTGAAGAGGAAAGTACATTAGGATCAAGAGTTTCATATGCTTTAGCTTGAGTTATGGCTCCTTTTGGTTGGTAGGGTGGTCTATTTTCTCTCAACCCTTGATAAGAAGGCCTTTGATCTCTGAAGGGCTAGCAGGTAGTCTGATTTTATTTTTGATAAGGCCTATTAGCTTGATATTATTGTATCTTGAGTTGCATTATTTTATTCTCTAAATATTATAACAAACCTTTTAATTCTCCAAGCTCACTAGCTTAACTAAAAGATGCAACTTAATTTTTAGGGTATAGAATAGGAGTTAAAGAAGGAATTTGAGAAACTTGAGGGACTAGTATAGACTTTAATTATGGGAATATAAGCATTAGATGCCTTGGAGAGAGTTTACTAGCTCGTATTAAGTTATTCTCTTCTCTTATTACAACTTTATAAGCATTTAACAAGGTAATACCATATATTGACTGTACCATGACACTAATATCAGAGTTAAGGGATTTTAGATAGTACAAAAAGGAATATTATATGGAAGGTCAAATTAATGAAGGTATCCTATTCCATGTATTTTTTAATATGAGGTAAAATTAGACATGAAATCATGAGGAGCTCTCTTTATGGTAGTTAGTTGTTTAACTAAAGATAGGTGATCATATTTGTCTTCAAACTATCTGATTAAGGCTACACCTAATTCATCCTAGGTAGAAGTGGAATTCAGTGGGATATTTATATACCATTACAATGATTTTGCTTTGAAGGAAGAAACATGTAGTCTAATAGCTACATTGTCTTGAATAACATTATGAACTGAACAAAGGTTGACAACATCTTGGATGTGCTCAATAGGAGTTGTTTGATCTTTTCCTAAGAATAATGGGATAATATTAAGAGAATATATAGGGATATCATCAAAATGGGATAAATTCAGTGGACTACCTCTATTGAATGGAACAAAACCTTGGCTTCTTATGGCCATTTAGAAAGTTGGGATTGCTCTGCTTAAGATAATAGGATGACTAGGAGATAAATATTTATTTTGAGGATATGTTCTTGTCCTACCAAATCTTGCTCTTTTATATGAATTAGAAGGCAACTTAATGAATTCAAGAGGAATACATTTATTAGCTGACCTTATAGTGACCTTCGGCATGAGATTATTGTCTAGATGATGCTATGAATTATGCAACCTAAAGAATATTTAGATTATAATGATGATGGATGTCTTCCTCTACTATAGATACTTCTCCTTGGCTCTAAATTTTAGCTATACCAAGGAGAATAGGTCCCACTAGCCATGCCAAAAACTATTGTGGTCTTAATTTGTACCCATGGGGAGTGTTCTTTAGGTTCCCTCCAACTAATCCAAAAAGTGGGAACAACCTTAGGCTATGGGTATCTTATAGTGAGGTTTAGCCTCTAAAGAGGGCTAGTTCCCTTGGATCTATCACCTAAACTAATCTCTTACATATAAAAGGGAGATAAATAGATAATAATGCATGAAAACATGTAAAAGGAGATGATGCACCAATATTTTGAACACTTATAATTATATAAGGCACATATTATTAGATTATTTCAAACCTAAAAATATAAATTCACTCATTCTTTGATAAATTTTCACATAATTTTTTCATAAAAAGGAATGAACGAGCTATTAATCTAGCATAGGAGGGAAGTTATGCACTTTAAAACCAATCAACAAACTATCTATTACACTTAAAATGGCCTATGAAAGCTACAAGATACTTCATGAAGGTGAGAAAACTCAAATAGCAGCAAATTAAAGCATACATTCACTTAACCACATCAATGAATTTATGAAACACACTTAAATTTAGCTTGTGAATAAAGGAATTTAATCTTTTAGTGCATCAAATAGGTGTTATAGTATAAATATTTTCATAGCTTGGGCATGCCAAAAGCATAAGAGTCTCTTTATCGAGGGATAAATGGGAAATATATAAGAAAAGAGGGAGAGAGAAAAAGAATGAGAAAACATAAATTAATAAATGAGGCCCAACCACTTTTTGATCAATTAATATTGATCATGTTCAACAAATTAATTATTAATCATCTCCAAATAACTCTCAAGCACTCTCATTGGATTATAAATACACTAGAATACAAGAACTTGTTAAGGATGTTGAGTCATGATCCATTATGGAGGAATAATCTCCAAAGACTTTGAAACTTAATAAATGCCCCGCTATCTTTTTCAACTTCCCAACTCTCCATCTTCTTAATGGGATTACAACACCAAGCTTCAACTTGATAGGTCTTTTACATTATTAGACATCCACCTAAACTCATTCATTTGGTGTCCCTTATGGAATTCCTCATAGTACCTATCATATCATTACTCCAAATCTTGAACAGAGGTCCACTATAGATGAAAACCAATTCCCATATTGATTTTCATATAGCCATATTTCAATGATGATCTATAGGCTAGGGTTTCTTGATCATGAAAAATATGTAAAACTTATATCTAAGATATTTTGAGAGGTTTTGGCCTTGGCTAAGTTTTAATGGCATCATATGGCTCTTCAAGGTCTACTCTTGATAACCTAGATTGTATCTTGATATTTACATTTATACATTTGCCTGCTTGGGTGGAAAAATCCTTTGATCTGATGTGTCTACCTATGTGAAATTTTTATGGGATAATTATTTCATTTTAAAACCTAATTATTGTCACCTTAGACACATGTCTTCATGTTATCCCCTTGAAAATCTATTGAATTTTCTTCATTATCTTCTTGAGAGTCTCCTAGCTTTGACCTTTATCATTTTCATTGATCTATGATCTACTTCCTAGATTATGGAACTTGGAATTATTAAATGCATCTTATGGACCCTGATGTTAGTTTCATTTAGTTAATATGATTAAGCCACATGGAATCCCTATGTACAATCTAGGATCATTAACTTTTTGACCTCATATGCACCATCGATTTGCTTCTACATGGTTAAACATGCTCCATATATCTTTGGTCTGCTAGATAAAATGTGGACCATTGATCTTCATATAAACAATATGATCAAACATGGGCCATCAATTTGATTTCCAATCACCATGATTGAGACACTTGGTACCTTCACATTTATCCTCAAGATCTTATGAGCTTTTCACCCTAAACTCATAATTTATCTTTTAACTACATGGTTAAATGCAAACTATAAATCTTTCTTGACTTATTGACTTTATGCTCACTCATGTGCCATTGATTTTGTTTGATCTCTCAAGATCATGCCACTTGACAACCCTGCATTTAACTTGAAACTTATTAAAGATTTTTATATCTAAATGGCTATTTCCTATGGCTTTAACTTGATGTCTATGGGCATGTGCCACACTGTTAGATCACTTTTAAAGGATTATATCTTGAGATAGGAAACTCATCAAGATACCAAACTTGTAGGGGATGACTTTTCCAAAAATTACTCAATTTTCATGTAATTTTTCAACCCTGGTTAACCTCCTAAGTTCACTTATGGAATTCACAATCAAACTAGTCTATTCATTCCTATATGATATGCTTTGACAATCTAGTTCCTAATAATAATATTAAGGGATTTTCAAGACCAACTCATTGACTCACAAGACAAATTGGCATGATGTACACAATTTTGAATGGTATGGGTAACATTTTAAATTATGAGGTCAAAATTATCAATAGTTACAAAAGATAATTGAAAGCACAACTAAAATGTAAAAGATAATTAATGCTTTACCTTCTTTGAGATATTCAAATGCTTTATTGAGTGGCTTGCTTGGCTTGTGCATCAAAGAGTCTTTGGCAAATGAAGCTTGTTGGCTCCTTCTCTCCTTAGCACCATTGGCTTGTGTTATGTCTTGGCTTAAGATTTTAGAATTATAACACTACTTGCAAGGCAATCTTTACATTATAACACTACTCTTATCAAATCTTTAAAATCATTTGTGCATGATAAATTTGTAGTAAAATAGCTTAAAATTTAATAGGCAAGGTATTATATGTATAGGATTATGAACTAACCTCAACACAGGTGAGTCAAGGTGGAGTTTAAACATGGAATGGGTTCAAACCTAACCTAGGTGAGTTAAATATAACACTAATAGAGTTAATAGTTGTCAATTAATCATGATTTCCAATGAAAAGTCATGGGTCTCCAACATGAGATATTTTAGGATATTCAAAAGAGATTGACAACTCACAAAGGTCATGATGAAAGGCTAGGATATTTGTATTTTTGAATTTCATTTTTAGTTATTCATTAATTACACATGGATAATTAAACTAGGAATTTAATTTGGTTTAGATTTTTAATTAATTATTATTAGCCATTTATCTCTTTCAAGATTTGATATTTGCACATGTGCCACACTTAATAGGCCCATAGGCCAAATTGACTATTATGGTGCCACAAAGTCCTTAGGGATCAATTCACAAGAGGTTATTATTACATATAATAGGATACCCTAATTAGGGATGTCTTAAGGTGATTATTCAATTTTAATAATGATGCATTATAAAATTTATGATGTTCATTGATTCCTAAGCTTAATTTGTAATGGTTGGTAGGAATCAGTTTGAAGTCTGATCAAAAGCTAGTTATGGCTAGTTTTAGGTGTCTATAATTTACCCTTATTTGGGAAGATGTTACAAGCTATATGCATAGTAACATCTTTTAAAATAATGAAACAGGTCAAAAATAAGATTGATGATTGAAAAAACACTCCAAATAATGTTTGGGAAGCCTATAATGATGCCCCCTTGAGGGAGTGTCTGACACATATAATGGATCGATGGTCCCTGATAAAAATCAAGAAAAAGAAATAAATTAACCCATGGGTGAGATTAATACAATAGATATAATTCTTACATGCATTGATTTAAAAAGCACTAATTTGCCCAAAGCTGGTTATAATCAGTAACAAAGGTTGTAACACTGATTTTCCCAAAGGTAGTTATAATTAATGGCAATGGAATATGCCCCAGTTAGAGCTGATGAGCCAAAATAATGATTTTCCCATAAGTGGTTATAACTATTAATATGACGTAGATTGAAAATTCATATTTGATTATGCCTTAGTAGGCTAGATTGGCAATCATAACTCAAGGATATGATCTATTTCATAGATTAAATATGAATGGGTGCAGACATAGATACGATGGTTTAATGACTAAATAAGTCACAAATAAATAAGCATATAAGGATGTGTAAAGTGATGAAAGAGATGAATACAAGAATAAGAATTGATCAATGGAAATGATTTAGTTGTACCTACCAATACAAAGATGCTCATCTTTATTAGCATTGATATAACCATAATGGTCAATGGATTGATTTGATCTAGGAGGATGGGAGGAATTGATAAGGTTACCAAGGGGATACTTCTATGACTCCATTTCTTGTAAGATTTTTTGAGCTTATTTTTGTTGTAGCACATGAAATTATGCCTTATGATAGAAAACCATGAGAAATTTGACAAAATATACATAAGGACTGACTCCCAATCCAATAAATAATTGAAAATAATTTACTAATGATAAAAACCATGATGAACATGTTAACATATGAATATGGATGAACTCAAGAATAATGTGCAAAGAATCCCCAATTAACACATATAGACTAAGTTGAGGCACAATATTGAAAGCAAAATAATAGGCAAGCAAATAAACACATAAAAACTTGAAAGTAAAATCAAAATAAAGCATCCTAAAAATGGATTTTCCCTATTAGGGTGGATCAAGGATGACTAACTAGGCTTAGATAGGATAAATGTTTTTGGATTTTAGAATTTTGGGATGTTTTTTGTAATTTTGAGGTATCTTAACTCATTAGATATTAATAAGATACCACTCATAAAATTATAAGATTATTGGCTTAGGTTACTCACAAAATGGCAAGAGTATATGGAAAATGGGGACTAAGTTAACCTCAACATGAATCAATCATGGCCTATATAGTCCCATTAGGACCTCAATTCATATTAGTTCTTCCAACATGAAAGGTAGTGATATCCAACCTGATAACAATAAGTTCTCAAATTAAGGCAAATAGCTAGGAAAATTAGAATATAATGGCAAGGTGATGTGGTAATACATGGTAAAAGGTGTTATTCCTAATTTTCCCATAGGTTTTTATAATTAGGAAACAATGACATATGTTTGTGCTACTAATTTTCCCATAGGTAGTTATAATTAATAACATAATGTGGACCATGGATTTGTCCATAGGCAATTATAATCCATGACACTAGTCAATTGTAGATAAAAGATAACTTACCAAATCTACTGTCACACTACTTTCATAAATTTTCATTTAAACAAAAAACTCTAAAACTTCTAAAACTAGATCATAATCCCATTTTGAAAGGTGTGGGAAAAACAAAATGAATCAAGATTTAAAAGGGGTTAGGTAGGATGGATAAAAATAGGATTTGGTCTAATAAGGATAGTATGGTAAAGAAATATATGGTATGACATTGTTCAAGATTATGATGGGATGACAATTAGGTATAATGGCAAAGGGGTCACCCCTAAGTGATAAATCAAGATAAATGGTAGGGTATGAAATAATAAAAAGAGGAATGGGAATGACAATGACAAGGTAAATGGAAAATAACAATGGCAAGGTAAATGTTTTTGGCCAAGGTAAATTATTTTATTGTTCTTGTTGATGTGGAGATGCACATCCTAGTCAGTATATGACACAACTAGAATAATCAATAATGTAAATTACTAACACACACCTATTTTAAATAGTTGTTCTATTAAGAACCTACTATAGATTTGAACTCCAAGAATGTTTTTTTGATCTTCATTGGTCGTTGATTTTATTTTCTTCAAATTTTGAGATAAGGTATATTTGTAGCCTCTATAAAGGAAAGTGTAGCTAAAGATGGTAAATATAGATAAATGATGGATGATAGGTTTGATTTGGTGATGTAAAGTGGATGATAATGGAATGTATAATGGTTGGGAAATAAATGAAGATCAGGGTTTTCAAGTACACACAATGTTGTTGATTCTAGATTTGACATAATTTTGGTTGTGGTAGGGATAAAGACTTATACATATGCTCTCAATAGGACCACCAAATTTTTCTATTATTTTGGCATGAGAGTAGATACCATCTAATTAGGTTGTAGATTGGAAGCTATAGTGATTTGATCTTTGATAATGTCTTCATCAAGCAGTGAAGAACTATTGTACTCAATTATTGATGCCTCAAAGAGGTTTTCACCAATGAATTTGTCTTGATTGTATCATAGCACCTCTAAGAAGATTTCACTAAGGAATTTTGTCATTTAACTCTGATTATCTTCTAGTGCCTCAAACAAGGTTTCATTAGAAGATGATTAGTTTGGACCTCAATCATCCCCTATCACCTTTGAAAAGGTTTCACTAGAAGATCATTCTTATTCTACATGAATATGGTTTAGGTCTCCCTAATGTTATTCAATTTATATATCACCATGGATGTAGTTCAATAAGTTGTGATTTTATCAATCCCAATCAACACTTGTGAGAGGTGGAAGGTCAATATAATGGCTAGGTTTGTTGGTGGTAATGGCATGTAGAATGATAATGGAATGGAAAGAGGCTACACAATCCTCATAGAAGACACCAGGAGAACTTGTGTTGAAATTGAAGTAATCAACTTCAAAAATGGTAAAAGGATCACAGATGTATTTAAATTGATTTGTAAGACATGCATAACTAATGTTGTAATATCCATGAACATATTTTGATTTTAACGTTGATTCTGACTCAAGGGACTCTAAATCTAATGTTGAGACTGATGTTGATTCTACTTCTGATGCTAAATTTGAAGTTGGTTCAATAATAGAACCTAACTTTAATGTTGATTCTTTATTTGGTGTGGATGTTGATACAATGATGTCTTGTTGAATGTTTGGTATTAGATAAGTAATAACTTATGATGGAAAATAGGCTCCATAGAGACTAATTTGTCAAAGTGAGACTCCTCAATGATGGGAAAAAGGATAAGAGACAACTCCTCAGACACTAGATTATCAAGGGAAAGATATTTGAAAATAGACATATGGTTGAGGTAATGATTTGCCCAATGGTAGTTATGATCATTAAGAAGTGACTCGGTAAAGTCTGGCTTGTCAGAGTGATACTCCTTGACAAAAGTATAAGATTAAAAGGTGATTCATCATAGGTTAAATCATCATAAATATGTGTTTTAACAAAAAAATGGCCTGGTTGATTCTCTTGGCCTTGGTTTACAAGTAATTATAAAATACTAGTTTTTAATATATCTTACTCTTTGAATGATCAGCTTGGTTGGAGAGGTACTAATTGGCTTGGTTTTGGCTTGAAAATTGGTAGGGGTTCTCTAAAGTGGGGAAAAAATTGAAATGGATTAATAATGTCTAGTGGTTGGATAAGGATAGGCTTAATAAAGGTTTGTTTATGGCCTAGGATGATAACTATGACCCGTCAAGTTATGATTAGACAATTTTGTTGGGATACTAAATTACCATACAAGGAATGGACAAGAAAGGTGATGGTAGGTCATTGAAAAGATTTATTACTTGTACAAGCCAAAGTATGAGGTCTTGGGATATAAATTGTAGGGTATTATGAATCTTTTTTGGTTACACAATCTAAAGAATGATATCCTAGTATAGAAATGATAGGGAATTACAAAATTTGGTTACTTACAAAAGCCAAAAGATGAGGTCTAGGTTTAGAAATGGTAGGTCATTTTAGAGATTTATTGATCACATAATTCAAAGGATGAGGTCCTATAATGGTAATGGTAGAGTACTATGAAGCTTGGTAACTTGCACAAGCCAAAATATGAGGGCCTAATAAAGAAATGTTAGTTTTTAGACGTTGTGGAGCTTGGTGGCTCATGCAATCTGAAGGAGGGTTAATGGTATAGGTGGGGGATTGGATGTAATTATAAGTGATATGGAAAACATTTTATGACAACTAGACCAAATAATGTACCACCACATACTACTCTTAAGGATCTTGGCTTTGTTCCCTAGATTGAGTATTGTAAGGAGGATAATGATCCATCTCACAAACCACTTCTTCACCATAAGGGTCTTGAAAAAAGTCAATTTTTGAAGCCATTATATCATAACTTGGATTATACATGACTATACCATAAGTGTAACAAGACATATCCACATCAATGATCAACATTTCACAAAATTCCTAGAGTTCTAAAAACTCTTAAAAATAATGTCCAAAGGAAAAAATGGCTTGAATTTGGTCTAACTTGGTTGAGGAGAGCTATATCTCCAAAATTGCTTGTTCTAAAACTTGGTATAAAACCACCTAACATCAAATGTCCAATGTTTAAATATCTCACATAAAAGGTCAAGTGGATGAAATAAAATCAGAATGCTAAACTCTAGGTTCAAAGTGTTCCAAACAAATATAATCTAAGAAAATATAAAGTTGATAGGTCTTTTGGCCAAATGCAATGTCAAAAGTTGGACTGAAAATAGGCATGTTCTAGGACTTATAGTAAAACAAAAACAAAATCTATACTTTTAAAATCAAGGGTATGATTTAATCTAACAAATCTAAAACACTTTGGCATAAACTAAGCATTCGACTTTAGACATAGACTTGGTCAATTGGCACAAGGAATGAAAATAATTATAAATAAAATAGGCTATTTGTCCCAAATAAAGGCACAAACAAATAGTTCTCTAATTGGGTAAAGAATGAACCTAAGTTACACAACCCAAAATAGAAAGATCGGTGTTTAAGCCCAAATTACACAAGGCATGAATAAAAATCAATCAATGTTTGGATTTAAACTTGTCAATGGTTAATTGAAAACTCAACTTAGGAAATTAATCTTATTTTATCAAACAAAAATCTATATAAAGGTGAATGGCATAATGACACTATGTAAAATATCCCAAAGGCACAAGCAGTTTAGTTTCAAAATCAAAATTTGGTACAAGGCAAATAAGTATATGAAATAATTTGAGAAATGCAATGACATTATCACACTCTAAATATGTGATCAATGGTTTGTTTCAAGACTTTAAGGCATAAAAATTGAAATGGATTGGGTAGCATAATGTTACCCTTTCTAATCAAGTGACATACATACAAAAATTGATCAAAATACTAAGGAAAAGGTATGGTGTCAAATGAACAGTGTAATAACTCCTTAAATAATGGAGTGATGTATAAAACAAGACTCATTTGGACATGGTATAACAAACAAAATAGATATTTTAAACTCAAAAACCATGTAATAAGGGATAAAATGATACAAATGCCTAAGTGTAACATCCTAAATCCTAAAACTAATAAGGTTGCATAGTACTATCGAATTCCATCAATATACTTTCTCTTAAGAGGATTTTAAGTGTTAATCCAAAAATAAAAGAACATGAAAATTAGGGTTTTTAGGTCTCCTTTTCTCCCAAGAGTTTGTAATAAGACATAGAAATTTGGGCTACTTGCCAAGTAACAATAGTATTTTTATGGTAAGTGGGGTTATTCTAAAACTAATTTTTATTGCATTTCTAGATGGCCCCAAGTGTGTATAACACAAGATATTATCATGTCATTTGGATCTACATCAACTGACTTGTTATGAAAAGGTCTTTTCCTTTTAACAACCACTACATATATCACTTTCTTAGTGTAGTGTGATCTCTGAGTTACCCCTACAATCTGAGATAGTATCTTACTAATGGAATTTTCTTAACCACTCAAGCAAATTTCCCAGTAAGTTGACCTCAATTTATATACCCCACCATATATTGGGGTTGAAATGATCTCAAAAGATGAATTCTCGATTCAACGCTTCCCTATAGAAATTTTTATGAGGTGATAGACTCCCACTCACAAGCCAAGATGCATGGAAATAAATGACTAGTGAAAAGACTTTAGGGTCGAATTTAGATCACCCAAATCATATAAATTTGAGGAGAGCCTTAGAGACATTATTTTCATGCCTTTGTATAAGGAAAAAATGCAAATAAAGACCACTTTTGGTCACTCAAGTTCCCTAAAGGGGATAGAGGAGAGCATACATGCATCAATCATTTTGTAAAAATAAATGAATTTAATGCAAAAATGTTTGGGGATTTTATAAATTTTATGAAACATTTATTAAACTTAAAGGTATACTAATATCACTTTCTAAAAAATTATGAGAAAACACATGGTTTAAAAAATTAATCAAAAATGGAGTCTAGATGACCCAAAATGAAGCTTCAAAAGATGGCCTATCAACCCGATGTTCTACACATAGAGATTGATTCAATTATGGGTGATGCACATAGAGATCGATGTCAGCTCTAGGTGATACGCATAGAGGTCAAATCAGTTTTAGGTGAATTGATGCTAATCAAGTAGAATTGACATCAGTTATGTTATAACCAATATCAGTTTCTATATTATCTATGTATCACTAAAAAAGAGAATATGTGAAAAAAAATGTTAAAACTTAGATTTTGAAGATTGTCAAGCACTTAATAGAAAAACTAAGAGAAGCATTTTCATTTCCTTGCTATATGGGATACTTGAAGGTTCCACTAGGTGTGCCATTTGTGATCATAACAATCTAAGAAGATAGGTTAGTATAGTGTTAGTTTAAGAAATAAAACTCAATAAATTACACTAACACTTACACTTTATTATGCTTATTTTCTACACACCCTAATTTTTTTAAAAATAAATACTTGTTGCCATAAAGATGACCTTGTCATGAAATCTAAAACTGTGTCAGGGACCTAGTCAATTAATAGTATATTTAGATACATATTTTTTATTATGAAATGATAATTATTAGTTGATTAATTCATATTTATGTTTCTAAGTGGTTTTGAAAAGCATGTTGGTTTAATGAATAAAATGTGCATATATATTTCTGAATGTGATCAGTTATTTTGATTTTTAGTCAAAGCAATTTTGAGATAGTTTTTCAATTAAGAAATGGATTTTTTAATTTGAAAATTTTAGTAGATTGATGATGTCTCTTATTTTTTATAGATGATATGATTAATGGTTTAGAACAGATAGTGGTGATTCATTGATGATTA
This sequence comes from Torreya grandis, assembly GCA_037957365.1. Classification (NCBI taxonomy): domain Eukaryota; kingdom Viridiplantae; phylum Streptophyta; class Pinopsida; order Cupressales; family Taxaceae; genus Torreya; species Torreya grandis. Next base: position 5,799,195 of record JARHVA010000323.1, read on the forward strand.
TTACTTTTTGAAAAAACACTACATTTGAAAATTTAATGCATTTGAAAAACTAATCTCAAGATATAGGTCAAATTCAATTCTCATTTTATTTACTAATTTTAAAAACATTGTGCATTTGAAGAATTAATGTACTTAAGTTGAATTGGTGATGTTGTCAAAATTCTTGGTTTAGTTTTGTATAGTCAAAGGTATCTTTCTATTGCATAATGATCTTATGATTGATTTATCAGAATACATATCGTAAGATCATTATTCTTAGGTCCTATTTGATTTTATAATTTTGAATCATTATCATTTTCAAGATCCTAACTATTATTAAAAAAAATACACGTTTAAATCAAGAAAGGAATTCTATTATCTCTATGGTCATATAGATTCATATGATGAAAAGGGTTAGGACATAAATTTGTTTCATATAATAAATTTGATGGCATAAGGTGTTCTTAGATAATCTTCAGGTATATTTTAAAAGTCTTAATATTACTTGTATTGAGGTCTCCATAATGTTTCAAATGTCCTATCTTATGACATGATTGAAGACCCTTCAGGTCATGATGCTAAGGCATTGACATTTGCTAAGGTATAAAGGTCCATCATGAAATATGTTGTTTTGCCTAAGTATAGGATGTAAGTTTGAAAGCATTTGGATTGAATGTGAAGCATGTTCATTGATTTTATTGGCTTAATGAGCTAGATATTGAATGTAAAATGATGGACACTATGGCAAGGTGAGTTTTCATGAACATTAAATGTGAAGGCATGGTCTCGAAGATTTAAGATATGCCAAAGATTAGGTGGTATAGTGAGTTAATGTGAAGTGATCTCACCTAGAATAGTGGAATTTGGTAGATGGTTTGGTGGAGGAATTAGTAATAAATAAGTTTAGTTCTATTGATAAATAGATTAGTAATATTGCTATAGTATGCTTGGTTTAATGTGAGCCAATAAAATTTGGACATGTAACATAGTTAGTTATGGTAGAGAGGTGGCAGATATAAGTTGTGAGTTTCTTGTTTTTTGGCTCATTATTTGCAAGCTTCTCATGGAAGTGAAGCTCTGATTCATCAAGTTCTTAGAGTTACAATGAAGAAATTTTGAAGGATATTGGACAGAAGTCTTAGGGAATGTTATTAGGTATGTTTGTGTAGTTTTTAAGTGAATTTTACTTTGAAAATATCATGATGATTTATGAGAAAGCTTATAATTTACAGTGAAGAGATAAGCTATGGTTTGAGTTCTGCATGAGCATTAATGAGGTTCAAAATAATTCTTCAATATTTTCTATGATGAAATAAGGACTTTAGATAAGAAAATGGACTACATATTCTTTAAAGTTTTAAAGGCCAATGATCTTTTCTGTGCATACATGTTTGGAGGATAATGACTTTCAGTCTTGGAAGTTTTTATTGCATGAATGATATGTGAACAATTTATGTCTGATATATTATAGGCATCTAAAAAATATACAAGGTGTTTAGATGTAAGATACAAGAAAGGTTAGAATTTGTAGGTTTCAAATACATGATATGAATGGCCCACAGTTATGTTTGGTTTCATGGATTTTTGGATCAAATGGTAGTGGTGTATGTATTTTTTTTCTTTATCTTTATGAGTAAATTCACATGCAAATTTTGGAAAAAAATAGTTTAAAAAGAAAACAAAATGGTTTCTCCTGATCTGTGTGATTTCATAGATTTGATGTTTTTTTTTTCATTTTTGAAGTTGGTTCAACTATTGTATTTTATGGGTATTCATTTGTGAGTTGGTAGTTTTAGTTTGAACTGAATAGTTGTTATATTTGATGATTAAGGTTTCTATTGTTTTTGTTTTATTTGATTTGGTTGAAATTTAATTGGCCATTTTACAAGTAATATGCTAAAAAAATCATCAATAGATATATATGGATAAATCTTGAATTTATTATCCTACCTACCATTTACAGTTGCAAATGTGATTTTAAGGATTCAGTTCAAATGAAATTTCTATTAAAATTAGATCTTAATATTGAGGTTTTAGGTTTTATTTTTAAAATGGACATAGAAGTTAGAGTTCCTTGATACTTCTCATTTGGAATTTATATGAAGACATTATATTGGAGTAAGTGGTGATGGTTTTAGACATTAGTTGATGATCTCATGTTAGAAATTTTGTGTCATCAAATTTAGGATAGTTCAATTCATAGTGTATTTGAAAGTTAGAATTTCATTGAGATATTAAATAATAAAATCATGTCATTATTAATTGAAAATCCAATTAGGATTTGACACAGTTAGATTATTTGTAATATGTGAAATCAATTTAGTTTAGTTTATGAGAAGTGATGGTATATCAAGTATTCAGTCTTGTTTTTTTTGGACATTTGTTGATTCTCAGTCTTTAAATTTGATTCATTTTCATATTTGTTCATAGTGTCTAGGTGGAACCAACCTAGTTTAGTTATAATTAATGATAATAGGAGATGAGGATAGAGGTTTGGTAGTGATGCTAATCAACCCAATCTCAACATAAACTTTCCTAGATGTGGTTTCTCTATAAGAAATTTTGGTCCTAGATTCCATAGGGGAATAAGAATGTATATACATTTTGATACCTCAGATCCTAAATTTTGGGATATCTTAAGTAATTTGCTTTCCAACCTTGTAAATAGAGGTTATAGGGGTAATAAAGGTTTCTTTGACCATAGGTTTAGACCCTGAACTCTTTTTAAAAATAGTTCATCTTGTCATTTGGATAGTAACCCTCAACACTTGCCACTTCACACTTTCATTTGATACTTCATCTTAATTGATACTTTAATTTTTATACTTTTGATATGTTTTTATAAATTTTGGGAAATGCATCATATCTGAATTTGTGTATAAATATATATGCTTAAGTTATTTTCACATGCATTATGGATTGATATAAATAATATTTATTGACTTTTGACATATTTATTTTATGATTTAAATATGTACTCTATTATATTATTAATCGATGAGGGTCCCCACCCATTAAGATTAACACCCCGATCTATATTTAAATAACCTAATCAATTAAGACTTTTGAGTCTTAATTAAACCTATCCTTAACCAATATTTATTTATAATTAATTGACTTTTTTAAAAATTCAATTATTTATCATAAACTAATAACTAACTAAAGTTAGTTATAACTTATTTTGCAACTAAGTTTGAAGGCATAAAAGGATATCAAGGACTCATTTGAAGATAAAAGAACAATAGGTATTGAAGATATAGAATTTTTTGTGAAGTCAATCATTTCTCTTTCTTTTTCTATGTAACTTCTTTGAGATAGTACAACTCTTGCAGATAGACTTAATGGTAATTTATCTAATGATTAAATAATTACTTATGCAACACAAGTATATTCAATTTTTTATTATCATTTAATATAGATTATCTAAAGTTTTCTAAGATTAACATCTTTTGATGATTGTTATTCATAGTCCTATGCACAAATTCTAATTATTCAACCCAAAAATGATGAAAACTTCAATATTTTATGACACTTCATTGATATATTTTGATTGTAAAGTTATCACTCAAGTTATTGTAAAGGAAGAATGTTGATTTTCTCAAGAAAGTTATATTTTTCTTCTAAGATGACTCTCCTTTGAGACTAGCATATTTTATTGTAATCTATTTTGACTCTAACTTTAATATAATTTTATCTTTTAAAGTTTTTTTTAATCTAGTGTTATTTCTATTTCTTAGTCTCTCTCTCTTAGATTTTTTTTTTTAGTTTTGTTTTAGAGTTTAAAAGTTCCTTAGTTTAAATTCTAGTTCTTTCTTTAGGTTAGACATTAATAGATATTTTATTTTGATATTTATTATCTTTTAGTTCTATTTTAAATTTTAAGTTCTTTTAGTGTTTAGTCTTAATCTTAATTAGTTTTTAGATTTGTTTGAGTTTCCAATTAAATAGTCTTTTCTATTTAGTTTAATTTAGACTTGTTATTTGATAGTTTTTTCAAAATTTATTAGGCTAATTTCTATTTCTATTTAGCCCTAGATTATTTCATCTTTTTAGCACTTAGCTTTACCTTATTTTAAGTTTGCCTTTGGTTAGACTAGGTTACCTTAATTTAGTCTTAGTTGCTTTATTACTTTTTAATCCTTTTATTATTCTTGCTTGTCTTTTGTTTGTTTGTTGATGTGTGTCTCTCTTATTTGTTACGTTATTGAATATCTTTATCTTTTCTCTAGTCTTAAAATTTTTCCTTTATATTCCTATTTATCTCTTGAAGTGAACCTAGAGAATATTATAACACGAAGCAAGATATTATTTGAATATATAAATATTATTGAATCAGATTTCTATTCTTAAAGAGATTATCTAATTCATTATTTTTCTCTATCAAATAGAATAGATTACAGATTCTTATCTTAACCGATTCATGATTTAATAAAATAGATTTTTTTATTGTTATAATGGAATGAGTTACATTTGATAACTTATTGATTATTTCCCAAAAATTATAATAAAAACTCTTGTCTTTAAGATCGTAGTTGAAAATTTAAAACCCATTACTATACCGGTATGATTCCACCTTGAATTTTATGATATGCAAAAGGGTTGACTCATTGATGGTACAATTTCCATCATCAACAAATTTGGTGACTCCACTAGGGAGACTTGTTCAAAAATCTAATTTATTTTTAGTTTTGTTTTCTTTTTTCTAATGGTACTTGGAGGTCAACATCCTCCTATTATTCAACCTAGAATAGATATAAAATATAATCAAGTTGATTTTGATTTCAATTTAACATGTTATACATAGTATAATCATCCTAAAAATCTTCATCAAGTTATTGAAATCATAAATCAAGAAAAAGAGATTGCAAAATTTGAAATTGATTGGTATTCAAATATTACACGTGAGACTCAATGAGACATTTTGAATTTAAATAGAAGAATTCAAGAAGATAAAGCAAGAGTTTTAGCTGTTAACTCTATGCCTAGAACTTGTTTTCTTTCTGATTCTTTTCCATTTGATGATTTTGTTTTGTCTACTAAAACTATTTCAAATTTATAATTAAATCAAGAACATTAGTTTTAAGTTAATTAATCTATTTAGGTAAAAACTGGTCAAGCTTATAATGGTAGATCAATTAGTGGGAGAACAACCAGTAGTAGAGTAGAGATTAGAGGATCTAATTCATGAGTTGAAAAATAATAGAGAACAAGATGATCTCATTGAAGGTGAAGATGAAGTAAAAGCTCAGGAAGAGCATTAAATAATTATAGCATCATGGATTTTTTCTAATCTGATTAATGTTGGGAATTGTCTTGGTAAGTTACCTTCTCTTAAGGGATTGAATATACCAATTTTTTTGGTGTTTTTGGAGAATCTTGGGAAGATAACTTAAAATATTTTGTATTGGTTTGTGGTACTCTTGGAATAACTAATGAAAATATTTTCTTAATATTTTTTTCCTAAACATTAGAAGGGAAAATTTATCACACATTTGTTAGTCTACCTACTAAGGTTATTGACACTCAGAGAGATATTGAAGATTGGCTAGAGTTATCATTTGGGAAAGCTAAAGAATATTTTTATTTAGTCAATGATCTTGTAAATTTTTCCATTGATCTAGGTGATATTATTTATCATTTCATTTCTATATTCACTAAAGTGCATCAAAAGATCTTACGTGATCTTTGGCCTTCTAAAAATTTATATAGACTTTATTTTTGCAATGATTTACCTTTAAATTATAAGATGAATTTAGAAGATAAAGACATTACAAAATATATGGAGACTTTAGGTTTTTATATTGAATATGAAAATAATCTTAAACACATTTGTTTTAAAGGTAGGTCTTCCACAAGTTTAAATTTAGATGATTCAAAAAAATTAATTAAAGTCAAGGCAATGAGTTGGTTGTTGTTTAAAGATAGCTTAATGATAAACCTTATTCCTCAAATAGAAATAGTAAAGAAGACAAAAATGATGATATTTCTTATTAATGTAATGTTTATGAAATTGATCATAAGCTAGATGCATGTCTTGCTATTCTTAAATTCAAAAAGTTTCTTCATGGGAAAGATGAAATATCAGAAGATCTAGTTTATAATATAATCACTTTAGATGATCCATCAGAAAATGAGAATGCTTATACTAGGAATAAAGATTATAGTTCCCCTCAAAAAAATAAAACAATAAATGATAAAGTTTCTAATGATGATAAAGGGAAAGCAGATAAAGGAAAATCAGCTCAAAATAATGCTAATAATTTGAATGATAATACTGCATAAAACACTCTTTTCTCAATTGGATATAATAGCAGTCAATATGAGCACTATAAATCTAAGAATTTTAGACAAACTAATGCTAAAACTTATAACTTAATTGATTATTTATCAATAATCAAAGATGGATTTTCCTTACTCCAGGCAGTTAGTCTTTTGAGATAACTTGATAAGATTAATAAAGCTATGAAAAATCCTAGAGTTGATGTAAACTTGCAAGAAGAAGGCAATTATGAACATATTTATTCTTAACATTTTGATATTTCTATTGATTACATTTCTCCTGTCTATGTTACAATAAAGATTGTTAAAAAAATATTCATAATTGTATCTTAGATATGGGTGCCTCAAAGAATAGTATTCCTAAGTCCATTTTAGATCAATTAGGTATATCGTATGAAGAAAATAGTAGGAAGCTTATTGGTTTTAATTCTAGACAAACTAAGAGTTGTGATAAGTTTTATGATATAGTCATTAAAATTATGCAAGATGAATGGATTAGATGCATGACTAATGTTCAATTGTTGGATATTTCTAATAATTATGCAATTTTGTTAGGGAGGGATTGGTCTAAAGCAACTAGATATTTTGTTGAAAAATATATAACATGAGTTCTTGTAAATAATGAAATTGCATTCATTAAAAGAGAGGATTTTTTTGGAACACCTATTGAATCACCTTATTATTCTAATATTTCTTACATTGAAACTATATTTGGGACTTATGAATTGATAAATTTAGATGAAACAAAAAATTAGCATGAAAAATATTTGAAAATAATATTTTATGGTCACTTTGCTTTGATGAAGCTTGCTCTCAACAAGGTAATGGTGCTGAAATTTTTCTGCTTTCTCTTATAGTTAAAATTTTTTGTTATGATTTCAAATTATCCTTTGAAAATACTAATAATAAAACATAATTTAAAGCATTATGTTTGGGATTAGAAAAATTAATATAATTAAATATCAAACATTTGGAAGCTTTTGGAGATTCAGAGTTAGTTGTTAGACAAGTTTGTAAGATTTATAAGACTAATAAAACTCATATACAATATTACACATAAAAGGTTTGGTCATTACTTGAGCATTTTGAATCATTTAACATTATGCATATTCTTAGATAATTCAACATTAGAACTAATAATCTTGTTGTTTATGCTTTCGATCCAACTCTAAGTGAGATTGAACTTACTACAAACTTTTCTTTTGTTGAAGTTTTTCATCCTAAGATTTTTTATTTTAATGATAGTTGGCCTATTTTTAGTTGTAATGAACATATATATTCATTCATTAAAGGTTATTATTTTGATCATGATGAATATGTACTAAATTATGGAGATTATTTGCAATTAAGTACTAACAGATTACCTACTGGTTTGTTAAGTTTAAAATCTATGTTCTTACCTAATGACCAGCCTAAAATCTTTAGAATAGAAGAAAAATCAAGTATAATAATATGTGAAACCATTCCTATCAATTTAGGTATTGAGAAGGATATATAAAAAATTTATTTAGGAATTCAAGTGACTATTAGTGAGAAGGTTAAATTCATTAAATTGTTTAAAGAGATTGTTGACATTTTTGCTTGGTCATATAAAGATATTAAAGGGTATGATACTAAAATTATTAGACATAATATACCTATTAAGCTTGGTATCAAACCTGTTAGATAGAAATTATGAAGAATCAACGCTTTATTAGAGGACACCATTAACAAAGATCTAGATAAGATAATTGATGCTGGTGTCATTTTTACTATAACATATTCAAAGTGGTTAGCTAATATTATTCTAGTTAGAAATAAAAATGGTGATATTAGACTATTCGTTAATTTTAAAGATCTAAATAAAGCTAGTGTAAAATATAATTTTCCTCTACCAAGCATAGATGGGATTTTGCAATAGGTTATATTATCAGAAATGATGTCTTTATTAGATGTATTTTTAGGTTATAATGAAACTTTTGTGAATCCTGAAGATAAACATAAAAATACATTTACCACTCATAGAGGTAATTTTGCTTATAATATAATATCTTTCGGATTGATGAATGCATGAGTTACTTTTTAGAGAGCTATGCATGTTGCTTTTTATGATTTTACTATTATTATTATTATTATTATTATTATTATTATTATTATTATTATTATTATTATTATTATTATTCAAGTTTATTTATATGATCTCATAGTACATTTTTAAAATATAAAAAAGCATTTAGACCATCTTAATGAAGTATTCTCAATATTTTAAAAAAATTGTATTTATTTGAATCCAAAGAAATCACTTTTTGATGTGATTGAAGGTAAATTGTTAGGACACATAATTTCAAAAGATGGTATTTCAATTGACCCTAAACGTGTTAAAGCTATTAAGGAGTTACCTCCTCCCAAGGATCAATATATTTTGAGGTTTTTCTTTGGTAAAATAAATTTTATTAGAGAGTTTATTTCATATTTTACTGACAAATCTAATCCATTATAATTTTTACCTAAGAAAGACAAAATATTTAATTGGGATGAGAATGTTGAATTAGCTTTTAATTGTGTTAAAAATTCCATTACTAGTGCTCTTGTTCTTTCTAAACATAATTTAAATAAAGTATTTATTTTCTATGTTAATGCTACAAAAAATGTTATAGGAGCTGTAATAATTCAATAATTTGAAAATAATGACTAAAAATCAATTGGTTATATGAGCTAAGTTTTAAAAGATGTAAAAACTAGGTACCCTCTTATTGAGAAATTTATTTTATCATTAATTTTATTTTTGATTAAATTTTGATATTTATTGATGGAAAATAAATTTTTTATGTGATATAATGTACCTATTTTATCTTATCTTTTAAAACAATCAACCATTCAAGGAAGGCTTGTTAAGTGGACTTTACACATTCAAGAGTTTGATCTTGAATTCAAAACATCCAAAATAATTAAAGGTAATGAATTGGAAAAACACTTAGCTAAAAATGCTTCTTCAGATATTAATGTTTTAGTTTTGTCATTTTATGAAAACTTAAATGCAAAACCACACTTAAAGACCATGAAGGTTGCTGAATTTTTAAAAAAAAATTAATTTGGTCTTGAAGTGAATGTTTATTAGCTGAGGATGATTGGTATCATGACTTAGTTTATTATTTTCAAAATCAATCTTGTACTAATAACTTATATAAGAAACAAACACATTATTTAAGACTAAAATCATTAAATTTCTACTTTTTAGAGAATTTCTCATTTTATCATAATAGAAATGGAGTTTTGTCAAGATATCTTATGCATAATCAAACTCAGAAGGTTCTTAGGGGCTGCCACGAAGGAAATTATGGTGGACATTATTCAATTAAAATAACTTCTTATAAGATTTTGAGATAAGATTATTATTGTCCTACTTTGTTTCAAGATTCTTATAAATTGATTTGTTTTTACATGCCTTATCAATTATTTGTTAGAAGAGATAAATTACCTATTATACCTTTAAATCTTGTTATATTCCTCAAACCTTTTACAAAATAGGATATTGAAGTTATTTTAGCTATTCATGCACCTTCATTTGCAAGTCATAGATATATTTTTATAGCCATATATTATTTCACTAAGTGACCTAAAGCTAAGGTACTTAAGAGTTCAGTTATAGGTGAAGTAATCTATTTCTTAGAAAATCAATTTTTTTTATAGATTTGGGGTCCCATATGAAATTATTTTAGATGATGGATCTCAATTCATTTCAAATGAAATTGTATAATTATTAGGAAAATAATATGTTATTTTTAGTCATTCATCTAATTATTATCCACAAATAAATAGACAAACTAAGTCCACGAATAAAAATTTGATTTCTATTATGAAGAAACTAGTTTGTGATAACAAAAGAAATTAGCATCTCAAAATTTTTGAAGCTTTATGGAATGATAGGACTATCATTAAAATAGATACTAGTTATTCACCTTTCATGTTAGCATATGCATTTGAGGCTACTTTCTTAATAGAACTTTAGATTTATTCAGTTAAAATTGCTTTACAATATGTAATTAAAGATATAAATTTAATTGAATAAAAATTGCATGATTTAGTAGCTCTTGATGAATCTAAAGTAATAGCCTTGTAGAAATTAGACATAGCTAAACTAAAATTAAATAAGTTTTTCAATAAAAAACTTTCTAACAAAAATTTTAATGTTGGTGATTGAGTTTTATATTGGGATAAAGCTCACAAAGATCTTAGAAAACACCATAAATTTATTTCATTATTACTCAGAACTTATAGAATTGTCATAGTTCTTGGAAATAATGCATCTTAACTTAAAGATCATGAAGAAAATTAGATGCATTACTCAGTTAATGGCCGTCACTTGAAACCATTTCATGATTATTTATCTTTTAATTTGTTCTTTGCTTTGTTTTTCATTTTTTTTTTGGTTTGTTTTTTTTTTCTTTTTCTTTTTGTTCTATTGTTTGGTTTTATGCCTTTCATTTGTTGTTGTTTCTATTTGTTTGTTGTTTGTTTTTGTTGTTCTTTACTTTTGAATGATCAATGAAAGATTATAAATGGAGAAATGTCACATTGAGAAGGAATAATACAAAGAAGATGCAAATTTTTTGTATCATTCATTTTTAAAAGTTACTCTTACAAATTTAGTTTTGTAATAAATAAATAATATATGTTAAATTGTATTTGATTGTTAAAGTACTACTTTGTTTTCATATTTTGTGATTAAGGCATTTGTATTTTATTGTGTATCCAACCTAAACTTATCTATTATTTAATTTCTTTTCTTCATGCCATGCTAGTTGAACATTCCATCCCTTGCTGAAATTTATTAAGGGGTTCATGCTTAGCTAATTGAGAAATGATTTTCCTGGATCACACTCTCAAGATATTTTTTCTTATAATAGGTAATTTTTTGTACTCAATTTCATTTCACAAAACTTACTAGCAAGGTCGATAGTATTATGCCTATTTTCTACACCCCTTAAATTTTTTAAAAATTAATACTTGCTACCATAAAGATGAACTTGTCATGAAATCTAAAACTGTGTCAGGGATCTGGTCAATTAATAGTATATTTAGATACATATGTTTTATTATGAAATGATAATGATTAGTTGATAAATTCATATGTATGTTTCTAAGTGGTTTCTAAAAGCATGGTGGTTTAGTGAATAAAATGTGCATATATATTTTTGAATGTGATAAATTATTTTGATTTTTAATCAAAGCAATTTTGAGATAGTTTTTTAGTTGAGAAGTGAATTTTTTAATTTGACAGTTTTAGTAGATTGATGATGTCTCTTGTTTTTCATAGATGATATTATTAATGGTTTAGCTAGATAGTGGTGATTCATTGATGATTATTACATTTTGAAAAAACACTACATTTGAAAAATTTAATACATCTAAAAAACTATTCTCAAGATACAGATCAAATTTAAAGCTCATTTTGTTTACTACTTGTAAAAACATTATGCATTTAAAGTATTAATGTACTTAATTTGATTTAGTGACATTGTCAAAATTCCAAGTTCAGTTTTGTATAGTCAAAGGTTTCTTTATATTGCATAATGATCTTATGATTGATTTATCAGAATACATATCGTAAGATCATTTTTATTAGGTCTTATTTGAGTTCTTAAGTCAAAATCATTATCATTTTTAAGATCCTAACTATTATTAAAAAAATACAAGTTTGAAGTATGGAATGCATTCTATTATCTCTATGGTCATAGAGATTCATATGATGAAAATGGTTAGGACCTAAATTTGTTTTATAGAATAAATTTGATGGCATAAGGTGTTCTTAGATAATCTTCACATATATTTTTAAAGTCTTAATATTTATTGTATTGAGATGTTCGTACTGTTTCAAAGGGCCTATCTTATGACATGATTGAAGATCCTTTGGGTCATAATGCTAAGGCATTGACATTTACTAAGGTACAAAGTTCCAACATGAAATATGTTATTTTTCCTAAGTATAGTTTGTAAGTTTGAAAGGATTTGGATTGAATGTGAATCATGTTCATTGATTCCATTGGCTTAATGAGCTAGAGATTGATTGGAAAATGATGGACACTATGACAAGGTGAGTTTGAATGAGCATTAAATACAGAGGCATGATCTCAAACCTTCAGGATATGCCAAAGATTTGGTGGTATAGTGAGATAATGTGAAGTGATCTCACATGAATAACAAAAGTTGGTAGATGGTTTGGTAGAAGAATTAGTAATAACCAAGTTTAGTTGTGCCAATAAATAAATTAGCAACATTGATAGAGTATGCTTAGTTTAATATGAGCCAATGAAATTTGGACATGTAACATAGTTAGTTATGACTAAGAGGTGGCAAAAATAAGTTTTGAGTTTCTTGGTTTTTGGTTCATTATTTACAAGCTTCTTATGGAAGCAGAGCTCTAGGTTTTTAAGTTCTTGGAGTTACAGTGAAGAAATTTCAAAGGATATTAGACAAAAGTCTTAAGGTGCATTATCAGGTATGTTTGTGTAGTGTTGAAGTAAATTTTCCTCTAAAAATATAATGTTTTAGATTAAGATAAAAGCAGGTTTTGAAGGGGCCCCAAAACCCTGAAAATATAATGTTGATTTATGAGAAAGCTTGCGATTTATAGTGAAGAGATAAGTTATGGTTTGAGTTTTTAGGTCTACATGAGCATTCATGAGGTTCAAAACAATTATCAAATGATATTCTATGATGAAATAAGGAATTTAGATAAGAGAATGGACTACATATTCTTTAAAGTATTAAAGGTCAATGATATTTTTTGTGCATGCATGTTTGGAGGATAATGACTTTCAGTCTTGAAATTTTTTATTACATGAATGATATGTGAACAATTTTTGTCTGATATATTATGGGCATCTAAAAAATATACAAGTTGTTTAGATGTAAGACACATGAAAGGTTAGAATTTTCAAGTTTAAAATACATGATATGAATGGCCCTCGGGTATGTTTGGTTTCATGGATTTTTGTATCAAATGGCAGTGGTATATGCATTTATTTTCTTTATCTTGATAAGGAAAGTCACATGCAAAGTTTTGAATAAGTTAGTTTAAAAATAAAATGAAATAGGTTCTTCTAATCTTTGTGATTTCATAGATTTGATGGTTCTTTTCAATTTTGAATTCGGTTTAGCTATTGGATTTTATGGGTATTTATTTATGAGTTGGTAGTTTTATTTTGAACTAAATAGTTGCTATGTTTGATGATTAAAGTTTATGTTATTATTTTATTTGAGTTGGTTGGGATTTAGTTAATCATTTTGTAAGTAATATTCTATAAAATTATCAATATATATATATATATATATATACATATATATATATATATATATACATATACATATATATATATACATATATATATATATATACATATATATATATATACATATATATATATACATATACATATATACATATATATATACATACATATATATATATATACATACATATATATATATACATATACATATATATATATATATATATATACATACATATACATATATATATACATATACATATATATATGTATATATATATACATATATATATATATACATATATATATATATATATATACACATATATATATACATATATACATATATATCTTGAATTTATGAGCCTACCTACTAGTTTACAGTTGCAAGTGTGATTTTAAGGATTTGATTAAAATGAGATTTTTATTAAAATTAGATCTCAATATTGATGTTTTAGGTTTTATTTTTAAAATGGACTTAAAAGTTAGAGTTCCTTGATACTTCTCATTTGGAATTTATATGAAAACATTATATTGGATTAAGTGGTGATGGTTTCATATATTAGTTGGTGATCTTATGTTGGAAATTTTGTCTCATCAAATATAAGATAGTTTAGTTCATAGTTTATTTAAAAGTTGGAATTTCATTGAGATATTTAATGATAAAATCATGTCATTTTTAATTGAAAATTTAGTTAGAATTTAATGTGGTTAGATTATTTACAGTATGTGAAATCAATTCAATTTAGTTTTATGAGAAGTGATGGTATATCAGGTATTCAGTCTTGTTTCTTTTTGGATATTTGTTGATCCTCAGTCTTTAAATTTGATTCATTTTCATATTTATTCATAATGTTTGGGTGGGACCAACCTCATTTAGCCAAAAGTAATGATAATAGGGGATGGGAATAGAGTTTTGGTAGTGATGCTAAGTAGCCCAATCCCAATAAAAACTTTCTTAGAGGTGATTTTTTTGGAAGAAATTTTGGTCTTAGATTCCATAAGGGAACAAAAATGTCTATACATTTTGATGCCTCAGATCTTGAATTCTAGGATATCTTAATTAATTTGCTTACCAACCCTATAAATAAAGGCTATAAGGGTAACAAAGGTTTCTTTAGCCATAGGTTTGGAGCTTGAACTCCTTTTCAAAGTAGTTCATCTCATTGTTTGGATAGTAATCCTCAGCACTTGCCATTTTAACCCTCTAGTGTTAAAATATTTGAACCAACTATTGAGCCTCTTCCTATAAATCAGACCACACAATTGAAAATTGAGACAGTCCATGTTAAAAACTATAATAATTTATCCCTTCCTTTAGATGAACCATCACCTTCTCATCAAGAGCCTGTCATGAAAGGTAAAAGGTTAGGTATGAATAATTCCCATAGTGATCCTGTCATGGGATCTAATAGATTGAATTTGGGAATATCAAGCTATGATGGTAGAATAAAAACAATGGATACCTCCCTTCTTGCTACAGAGAAAAGAGATGAAAAAAGAAAGCTCAAAGTTAGTCAGAACTAGATAATCCTATGGAGGTCAAAATGATAAAGAGAATCAAATTGGAGGTTGAAGACAATACAACTAAATTTGGAACAAGATTGGTACAGTTCCCTACAACAAAAATTGAGTATAATGTTTGTCTTAATGCACAAGATAAAACCATAATTGAAGTGGTGTATGATTCAGGACATTATTGGCTATCTAGGAGATAAAACTTTATTTTTATGCTAAACTTTTCATGATAGAACATTACACATTCAATTGATACTTTAAATTCTAAATTTTGATATGTTTTGATAAATTTTGGGAAATGTAACAAATATGAATTTTGGTATAAATATATATGCTTAAGTTATATTGACATACATTATGGATTGAAATAAATAGGATTTATTGACCTTTGACTTATTTTATGATTTAAATTTATTCTATTATATTATTAATCAATGAGGGTCCCCACCCATTAAGATTAGTACCCTGATCTATATATTAATAACCTGATCAATTAAGACTTTTAAGTCTTAATTAAACCTATCTTTAACCAATATTTGTTTATAATTAATTGATTTTTTAAAAAAAATCAATTAGCATAAACTAATAACTAGCTAAAGTTAGTTATAACTTATTTTGAAACTATGTTTGAAAGCATAAAAGGAGATGAAGGATTCATTTAAAGATAAAATAATAATAGGTATTGAAGACATAGACATTTTTTTGAATTCAATCATTCATCTTTCTTTTTTCTATGTAACTTCTCTGAGATAGTACAATTCTTGTAGTTAAATCCAATGGTACTTTATGTGACAATTGAGTAATTACTTATGTAACACAGGTATATATAGCTTTTTATTATTATTATTTAATATTGATTATCTAAAGTTTTATAAGCTTAACATCTTTTTATGATTTCTATTTATATTCCTATTCATAGATTCTAAGTATTCAACCCAAAAATTATGAACACTTCCCTATTTTGCAGCACTTCATTGATATATTTTGATTGTAAAGTTGTCACTCAAGTTATTGTAAAGAAAGAATGTTGGTTTTCTCAATAAAATTATCTTTTTTTGCTAAGATGACTCTCCTTTGAGACTTACATACATTGTTGTAATCTATTTTAACTCTAACTTTAATACAATTTTATCTTTTAAAGTTTTCTTTAACCTAGTGTTATTTTTATTTCTTAGTCTTTCTCTTAGATTCTTTTCTTTTAGTTTTGTTTTGGAGTTTAAGAGTTCCTTAGTTTAAATTTTGGTTCATTCTTTAGGTTAGACAGTAATAGATTTTTTCTTTTGATATTTATTTTCTTTTAGTTGTATTTTAAAGTTTAAGTTCTTTTAGTGTTTAGTCTTAATCTTAATTAGTTTCTAGATCTATTTGAGTTTCCAATTAAATAGTCTTTTCTGTTTAGTTTAATTTATACTTGTTATATGATAGTTATTTCAAAGTTTATTAGATTAATTTTTGTTTCTATTTAACCCTAGATTATTTGATCTTTTTAGTACTTAGCTTTACCTTTTTTTAGGTTTGCCTTTGGTTAAACTAGGTTATTTTATTTGTCTTACTTGCTTAATTAGTTTGTTGTCCTTTTCTTAGTCTTGCTTGTCTTTTGTTTGTTTATTTTTGTCTCTCTCTCTTATTTGTTATGTTCTTAAATAATTTTATCTTTTTTCTAGTCTTAAATTCTTTCTTTTATATTCATGTTTATATCTTGAAGTGAACCTAGAGAATATTACAAGAAGAAACAAGATATTATTTTAATATAAATATTATTAAATCAAATTTATATTCTTCAAGAGATTATATAATTCATAGGTTTTCTCTATCAAATAGAATAGATTATATATTCTTATCTTAATTGATTTATTAATTGATAAAATGGATTTTTTATCATTATAATAGAATGAGTTCTATTTGATAACTTATTGATTATTTTCTAGAACTTATAAAACAACTCTCACATCTTTAGGATCTTAGTTGAATCTTTAGAACACATGATTAGAATGGTACAATTCTACCTTGACCTTCATGATAGGTGAAAGGGTTGATTTATTGATGGTACAATTTCCATCATGAACAAATTCCAAGCCTAGATCTTAGGGGTGAGCTTAGTAATAAAAGACAATTGAAATCACAACTAAAATGAAAAAGACAACAAATCCTTCACCTTCCTTGAGAGCTCCAAATGCTTTTTTGAATGGCTTATTTGGCTTGTGCATCAAAGAGTCTTTGGAAAATGAAGCTTGTTGGCTCCTTCTCTCCTTGGCACCATTGGCTTTTGTTGTGGCTTAGCTCAATATTTTAGTATTATAATACTATTTTCAATGAATTTTTTGCATTATAACACTACTCTTATAAAATATTTGAAGTCATTGTGCATGATAATTTTACACCAAAATGTATTAAAATTCAATAGACAAGGTATTGTATTTATAGGTGTAGGAACTAACCTCAACCCAAGGTGAGAAAAAATAGACTTTAAACATGGAATGGGTTCAAACCTAACCTAGGTGAGTCAAATATAACCCTAGTAGAGTTAATAGTTTTCAATTAATCATGATTTGAAATGAATAGGAATGGGTCTCCAAAATGAGATATTTTAAGATATTTTCAAAGAGATTGATGACTCGTAAAGGTCATGATGAAAGGCTAGGATACTTGTATTTTTAAATTTCCTTTTTTAGTTATTAATTAATTGGACATGGATAGTTCAACTAGGAATTTAATTTGGTTTAGATTTTTAATTAATTTTGATTATCCATTTATCTCTTTCAAGATTTGATATTTGCTCATGTGCCACACTTAATAGGCCCATATGCCAAATTGACTATTGTGATGTCACAAGGTGTTTAAGGATGAATCTATGAGATTTTATTCTTGCATATGATAGGATACACCAATTACGGATGTCTCAATATGATTTTTAGCTTTGAAAAATTATGCACAATAAAATTTGGGATGTTTAGTAATTCTTAGGCTTAATTTGTAATGGTTGGTAGGAATCAGTCTGAAGTCTGATCAAAAGCCAATTATAGCTAGTTTTAGGTGTCTACAATAATTAATATATTAATGTAATTAGTGAATGATACAAATAATTTCACTCATCAAGATCAACAAGCACACAACCATAATGATAGAAATCTCAAATAATAAAGTTAAAGGTCTCACACAAGGGATATGTTCTAATGTCATAAAATGAAGATTGTACATAAAATGTACATGAATAATGTCACAAACAAGGTACATGTTCAGATGTCACACACAACATAGGTCCAAAGACCAAAACCAAATGGAAATGTTTAAATGTCAGACATATATAAACAAGATCTCATAGAGTTTTTTAAACAAGTTTGCACACAATGGTGAAGGGACCCACACAATAAATATGCAAGATGTAATCTACTATGTAAGAGTAATCATATCCTATCGAATAAACATATTCATAAGTCCAACACCTTGATCCTTGTAAAATTTGTATTTTTTTCATAACAATCATGACTACACATGAAATGCATGTGATATAAAAATCATATATTATCTAATAATCATGAGATAAATAACATATTGAAAAAATGTAAACTAGATGTCTAAACATATTTAGGTCTTGATTTTGGATTTTTATAAAAAAAATGAATGTTTTTACACTTTGAAATATATATATATTTTTTTGAATTTTTTAAATTTTCTAAATAGAAATAAAAACAAGTAGTAAAAGGCAAGGTGTCAAAAGTATAAGTGATAAATATTAGAACATTTTTTAACATGTGTCAATGTGAAGTATGTACTAGAAGTGAGTGTATGACAATGTATGAGCAATATGTCACCATTGTATGTGATTTGTAACTTTAATAAATTTTTAGGAAATGAAAAAAATTATGCAAAGGACTTATGTACATCCTCATGTCATCAAATTTACATTTTTCAAAAAATGATGCATGTATGAACAATATAGATATGAAAAAGAAAGATTTTTCATGGAAAATAATTATTTGCATACTAAAAATAGATGAAATTTTTAAAATTAGAAGTGTGGACATTTAAATTTTACCTCTTTAATTTCATCACTAATTATCGACATTAGACGTTCAACACACCCATTACTAACATGTTCATTATCAAAATATAGATTTCTCCACATATAATGGCCGCCTTTGATTAATTAACTAATTAATTTATATTAGTCATGTTAATTAATAATGCACCCAAAATTACAAATAAATATAAAACTCATGCCACCTCATCAACCAAACTCATTTAACTCAATTAACCTCCTCATTTAAGATTTTTCAAACATCATTAAAATATTCAAAGGCATTTTCAAACATCATTAAGACATTCTACATCCTAACAACCTTATTTAAGTCATTGTTGCTCATTCTAACAAAACTATTCATGACATTTAACCCATTCAATTTATATTTAACTCATTTAATGCTTATTCAACAAACTTGGCCACTTCTTCCAACCTACTCATAAATCTCAACAAATATATTGAATGAAATTGACCCATAGACCAAAGATCTACTATTCAAATTTTAAATTATTTAATAATTTGAAATTGAATTTGACCATCTGTTTCCCTCCAAAAAATCTATAAATTGACATCCTTTTATCCATTGCAAAGACCATTACATAATTTATCTAAATTATCAACTATTTTCACATAATATATCAAATTTAACCTTGTGCATATTCTTGGAATCAAATAAATTAGTAAAACTATTATCATGTATTTTAAATATCTTACATAGGAGTTCCATTTGAGTTTTTTTGTCATTAGAAATGCACACTTGTGGATGTTACATCGTGTGGGGAAGCTTGGTGGTGGCTTGCTAAGTTTGAAGGCCTTACAAAGGGTGCAAGAGTCTAAGGTGATGGGTGTGGAAGTATTATCACTCAACTATGCATGTGGGTATCGGTTGTCTCATCACAATGATGGGAAAATCCCTAAGGTATGGGACCCTTGTACTCCTTTGGTTGAGCCTCTAGAGTAGGTCAAATTCTTTCTATTCTAAATGCACTTGGTTTAAGACCAATGCATAGACCTAAAGAGTAAAAAGGTAAACTAACACTAATTTAAACTTAATATCTTTTGAGGAAAAAGGAGGGAGAAGGTAAGATATGCATAAGCATAAAAGAGTTGATGCAGCTAGAATAGAGTGAGCACTTCTACTACTATAAAAAAGTGCAAAACTATGAGAACAAGATGATATCACACAATTTTCACCAAGTCACTCCAAATGCATAAGTATTTAACATAGATGCATGAGAAAACATCATAATACTAAGAGGGATGACAAATGGTCCATAAACAACTTCAACATAGACTTGAGTTTATACATGATATAACCTGCAAGTGAGCTTCAAGTTCAATGAGGAGGTGAAGGGCATAGACAATAGAGAGGGGTGAACATTACACATAATCAAAGATAAAAAAACACAAATAGGACATAGCTCATCAGAATAATAAAAAGTGGTGAACTTAAACATCATTATTCTATAAGGTTTAACCAATATAAGAGCTCATGGAGGGAAAATTCTAGTAGCATAAGGTTGCTAAAATGTGTTAACCCTTTTACATTGAAAAAACTTGGATTTTATAGTAGGTTACACTAATTTTACAATAAATTCACCACTTGGGGTGGTGGATATAACATTAAATTATTTTATGACACTACAATCATGCCTATTAAAGTCTATTTGGTGATTATATTTAGGGATGATGGTAGGATTATCTCTGGATACACATGTGCATAGAGAATGGAAGATTTCACTATTAGAGTTAGAGGATGGTGTGTACTCAAGTCCTAATGTTAATTATCCACTTCTACATTTAATCATTCTAATAACACCTCAAGCTCTTCTCAACCACTTAAAATGACCTCTTTTATATCATGTTGATACCTAGCACATGGTGCTTCATGATTGGTCTTGAATACAGTTCTATAAGGGGCAACACATCATCTTGATGGAATCTTGGAAGAGCCTTTTGGCTTGTTGGGTAGGAGCAGTGTGGACATGATACATGGGTGTTATTTCTTTATTGTAGCTATTTTTTGGGTCCACCTTTACATTTTTCATTAACTAATAACACTACTTGAAATTTTAATGAAGGGGACCCACTTTAGATGAGCACCAGATCACCACGTGGAGAGATGGTACTCATTATAGGAGAATTTTAGGCTTCCTCATGTTGAATGAGCATAAAAATTCCACATGGAAATGGTGGAAGGAAAGATGTATACTATGTAATTCATAGGTGTAGATATATGATCCTATGTTTGAGCATGGAATTTCATAGACTAAGAACAAGGAATATCTTTAATAAGGGTTTGCACAAGGATTAAAGATCCTAAGAACATTATTCATAAATCATATTGCTTCTTATATTTGACCTTCACTTAACCATTATAAAAATTGGAGACCTTCATCTTTGAATTCAATCACTCTTAGACTTATGTGCCATAAAATCCTATTCATAGGTGTGTATTTAAATATTTATGTAGGCATAAGTCATCACTGCTTTACTACATAGATCTTTACCTTTATCTTTGAGATTAGGCACAAATGGGAAGCATTTGTGCTTACTTTACTTAGAATGCTCAGGTCCTCATAGGTGAGATATATCTTTGTAAGCCTTTGGAAACCTTATGCTGACCTGAGGGTGAATTAAATAGTCAACACTTATGGTAACCTTTACAGAACACTTGATTACTGAGTGAGAATCTAGTAGCCTTTGATAAATCCATTAGGTGTGGAGTCTTTGGGACTTTGGTATTTTCTCTTGTGGATGGGCCAGCCACATATCTTTCACTCTAAAATGAGTTGAGATTAACCTAGAAAGACAAGAACTATGCTAGAGGTACTTAGAGGAAATGATCTAAGCTAAGAAAATACTATGCATAAGTGTTTAGAGGAATTCAAACTAATCTAAAATAGGGGCATGAAAAGCATGATTTTAGGGAAATAAGAGGCATCTACTCGGTTATTCACACACACACACACACACACACACACACACACACACACACACACACACACACACACACACACACACACACACACACACACACACACACACACACACAAGACTTAATCAAGATAATGTTTGAGATGAATCCCATTGACTGGGATAGGCAACTATTCTCCATTCATTATGGAAAGATGGAATGCATTAGATGGCTTGAAACTAGTGATGGTATATGGATCACTCCATATTATGTCAAACTTGGTGTGCCTACTAGTTCTTGCTCTATCTACATCCTATTTGAGCACTAAGTCTCCCACTTGGAAAATTCTCTCACTAGACATTTGGTTAAAGACCCTTTTTGCCTATGTATGTTGAAGTTCCATAGTGTGGATAGCTTGCACTCTAGTTTATTCAAGCTCCATGAGCTCTGCCATTCTTACTTCAAGGGGAATAATTTTTTAGTAGCTCTAACTGATGTACCAATTCTAAAGAAGGTGATTCTAGGGATGTTGGTAACCTGGATTCCCTTCCATGGACTAATATGAAGGGTGAGTTTCCTAATACTCTCTTAGGCATGATCCAATCATCCCAAAGATTAGTTCTAATTTTGGTGTGCCAAGCTCACTGGTTATCCCCTAGAGTCCTTTTTATGATACAAAATAGGTTCTTATTCATGGATTTAGCTAGACAATTACCTTGAGGGTAATAGTTTGATGAGGCACTCAATTAGATGTTGTGCCTGATGGCCCACTCACTAATATTGGTTCCAAGGAAGGCCATCACATTTTCAAAGATAATGGTGGCTATAATACCATATCTCATTATAATTCCTTCATAAAAATTAAGGATGAATGTCTCATTAGCCTCTTTGAGTGCAACTACTTCTATCCATCTCATGAAATAATTGGTGGTTGTGAGAATCCATGTGTGCCCATCACTTGATGGTGGATTAATCATGCCTATAAAATTTAGACTCACTACAAAAATGGTTAGTAAGCTTGAATTAGGCATAGTGTTAAGGTTGAGAGCCTTTATTTACCTATGAAGAAGGCACATGCCTTGAAATTTTGCATATATGCATGTGCATCTTTGAACATAGTTGGATAATAATAAGCAACCTGTATGATCTTCACATAAATGGTTAGGTGAGTAATGGCCTCTTATAAAGCCATCATGGAATTCTTTAAGAATTCTTCATGTTTGATCCACTTCAACACACCTCAAGAGGACTCCATTGAGATATTTCTAGAAGAACACATCTTCTATGAGCACATAAGGAATGGATTATAGTTTGAAATGCCTACACTTAGCTTTGTTGAGGCTAAGAGGATACACATTATGTTGAAGGAAGGATTTCATATCCCAAACCCAATGAGTCAAGGACTCTTCACTTGTGCACTCTTCCTCATGTGACATTAGGACTACACCATCCTCAAGTTTTGTTGCTTTTTCCAGATGTTCATAGAATACACTAACTTGGTGACCTATATTTCTACATCATATTCCATCACCTTTGATTCTTGCATGTATTACAATGAACCTGATCTTGTTGTTGGAGAACATATGCCTAAGTTTATTTACTGCTCTTAGAACTACAAATGTGTTCTTATCTTAAAAACTATATCATATCTCATAATCCTTTAGTTTCTAGATGAAGAAAGAAATTGGCTACTCTAGTTGGTCCTTTTTCTACTATGTTATGATGGTTGAGATGACTTTGACTCCACCAAATGCATAAAGGATAAAATATTTGATATAATTTGGGTTGATCAAGGTGGGGGATTGTGTGATGATATGCTTGATGGCCTCAAAGCTTTCCCTACCCTCATGCATCCAACTAAAGGCAATGTTCTTCTTTAACATCATCATGAGGGGCTTGACTAAGATGGTGAAGCCAAGCACAAACCTTCTCATAAAGTTGATTATCCCTATGAAACTTTGGAGAATCTTCTTGTGGATTGAAATGGGAAGAGATGAGATAGCCTTGACTTACTCTGGATTAATTACAAGTCCTTTTTAATTTATGTTCCCAAAGAGGGTGCCTTCATGAACTAAGAAGATGTATTTTTGGGGGTTCAAAGATATTTTGAACTTATGCCACCTCTAAAATACTTACTATAGGTGTTTAAAATTATCCTCAATTCATTTGGAGAAAATAGTTATGTCATCAAGGTAAACCAAGATGATATTATTGAGAAAATATTTGAATGCCATAGCTATGGTTCTCTAGAAGGTCATGCCTATATTTGTCAAATTGAATGGCATGCATTGGTATGAAAAGGTTCCCTACTTAGTGGTAAACATGGTTTTATAATGGTCACACTCTTGCACAAGGATATGGTTATAGCCTAAGTAACCATATAGTAATGAGAACCTCTCTACTCCTATTACCATTTTCAAGATCTAATCCATTAATGGGAGAGGATATTGGTCTTTGAGGTAAGCCCTATTTAGGTCCTTGAAGTCCATATAGAGATGTATCTCCCATTATTCTTTTGCATTGGGACCAAATTGGTGACCCATGAAGAATGTTTGATTGGAAGTATTATATAGGCCTCAATGAGCTTGGAGAGCTCCTTATGCGTCAATGTATCCAACTTTGGATTAATAGGTCTCTACTTTTGGTGCATAGGTTGCATGATAAGATCTATCTTAATCTTATGTTGTGCTAAGCCAAGATTAAAGACTCTAAAATCTTTATAGATCTATATGAATATATCATCATATCTCCTACTAAGTTAAATAAATCTTTCAATCTCTAGTGTGAATCAAACTTTACATCTTTATGAGCTTTTCTTTCTGAAATGATCATGGGTCTCAAGATTTCTTCCTTGGTTGTCATGCTACACCTTTCTCCCTTGAATTAGTCATTAGAGTTGAAGATACTTTCTCAGGTGACTAAACCCCTTAGAAGTTTGTTTCCTTTCAATTGGATGACTTGATATTCATATTGGGCTCACAGTTGCACCTGGTTCATAATGCAAAATTTTTCCTTGTCCTACAGGAAGTTGATGATTTGTTCATCACTTTCAAACACTTACCAATTTTCTATGTTGTTAGGAATTGCCGATCTAACCACAAGCTTGATGAGTTATTAGGACCCCTTCATTAGGTTGTGTGAGATGTCATACTATACACATATAGTCATAAGCTTATCTACATATACATTTCTCTCTCTTGGTATGGAAATGACATTGAATACATTGAAGCATTATATCATATCCCATACTCTATGTTTATAGGATTTCATCAAGCCACTCTTAGTCATTATTTGCACTCTAACTTGGTTGACAACTAGCTCACTATCACCCAGTGCTTGCAACACTTTGATTCCTTTCTTTTACACAAGATGAAGGCCTTAAATTAGTTCTTTATACTTGGTAGCAATATTCATACAAGTTAACTATAATCTAAATACATGAAATTATATTTACTTTTAGGGGGAGACCAATATGACATTGGATCCTATGGCATTATTATTTTAGGATCCATCAAAGTAAAATTTTCATGTACCTTTAGGGTCCACATTAACTTTCATGAGATCAGGAAACACAAAATTTTCTTTTATGATGTAATATATGCTTAGCCCCATTTTTTTATTTTCATATGGGTTGTACTCAAAGATTTTGTGTTCCCATTTATCCATAAAATTATCTATGATTTGTTATAATGGTGTCATAGCCTCATGGAGAATTAAATCCTCCTCTTGATCAAACATTATGCAATTATACTCAACTGGGCTGGGAGAGTATGGTTTGACATGGATTTTGAAGATAGGCTCTACCCTGATGGTCACCTTGGTCCCTTAGCTAGTTTTCAATAGAATATGTGACCAATTGGAAGATAAATATCTACCCATATTTGTCATGAAGTCTTGAGAGAGGCAAATGGTGAAGTAGGGAGGTAAGTTAGTAACCACGATATCATGTGTAATAAAGAGGATTTGGAATGCATGAAATATAATATTTAGGGCCTTGATTATACTTATATCCTTGACATCATACCATTAATATAGACTATTCCTTTTTAAATAGGGGCATACATAATTCCAAGTGTATCTATGATCTTCTTTGGCATCACCAAGCTACTTATGCCAGAGTCAATCATGCAATTATGCATCAAGTGTTGTCTAATGATTAGGGATACATAGAATAGAGGTATATTATTTCTATTTTACACCTATACTTATTTTTATTTGGTTGGCACAATATTGTAGAGATATAGGGTACCGGTTGGGGGGCTTAATACTCCTAAAAACCTTTTAGTGCATCTTGTAGCAAATTCTATGGAGATGGAACAGTGAGTACATCCCACATTATGATGGTGAGGCTAATTTTATTCATATATTATACTATATTAAAGGTAAATTGAGATCCCTTTGGTTACATTTTTAGAATTATGGCCTCTCCTAGTGTTAATATACTAACTTGAGATTGTCCTTTCCTTTGCACTATCTTTTCTAGGTGTAAAGATTATGCAGGTGTTTTAACTTGTATAGAGACATGATTGACTTGGGGTACTATAGGAAAAGGAACTAAGGTTTGTGTAGATTATTGTATATCTCTCCTTTTGAATCTTGTGTTGAAATTGATTGGAGTGCTTCCTTCAATAGACACACTACCTTGATTCACATAGCTAAAATCCTCCTCCTACCAATTGATGAAAGTAAACCCTTTATATAGTTGAACTAGTGTTTGGACACCCTCCTCTTGTGGGGATACACTACTTGTTTGCTCTTGTAATTAAGGCATGATTTGTATCATGAGTTCTTGGTTCAATATTCTATTTACATAGGTGGTTTGATTATATAGTTGATTATATGGAAAGAACTCTATTGTAAGTGAGCTAATTTTGGGGTTTCATGCATCTTTGGTAGGTAGGTCTAGTTGGTTAGTATTACTAAGTGAAAGGATGATGTCTAGGATACTTCACTTGCTACCTTTTGAGGGTAACTAGTTCATTCCCAAAAATTTACAATATCACTTTCAATTCATGCAATTCATTAGAAGAGATGATGGTTGGAGTAGGTGGTATTACTATGGTAGGATTAGGCATTGGCATAAGTTTTGAAACCACTTTATTAGGAAGAGTTTCTATGAATATAAGCATGAGGGTTCTAGTTGCAATATTTCTCACTTGAATCAAACAATTCTTATGTGCATAACTACTTCATAGGTATCAAGTAGGACCATGCCTCCCATAGACTGAATCATCACTACTATATCACTATTAAGAGATTTTAGGAAATATAAAAAAATTAGTTTTAGGATATGGATTACACAAGGGTGGGATTTTATCCTAGAATCTATAGAATCTGAAGTTGAAGTCAACCATCATCTCATGTGGGGCTCACTTTATGGTTGTGAGATGCTCTATTAGGGATAAGTGGTCTCTTAAATCCTCAAACTAATTACATAGATATTCATTGAGTTCATTCTAATTATGAACAGAATTTAGCCTCAACCATTGATACCATTAGAGAAATTTTCCTTTGAATGAGGAGGTGAGTAGTGTAACTATGAAATTATTTTTAGTGACATGGTACACTAAACAGATGTTCACCATATCTTGGCTATACTTCATAGGGGAAGTTGAATTCTCACCTATGAAACAAGATGAAATTTTGAGGGCTAAAACTGGAATATCATCATACTACATGATAACTAATGGACTACCTCCATTAAAAGGCACAAACACTTGATTCCTTGGCACAACCATGAATGGGATAGGAAATAGACCTCCCCTTCTTGCTTAAAATATTTTGAATGGAGGCATAGAATATTCTCTATAAGGTGATTGACTTGAATTATGTATTTTTATAAGGGATAAGGTTATTATAACTCTCCTTCTTCTTGAGGGCACTAGAAGCTCACTAAAATAGAAATCAATGTCTCTTGTAAATGATCTTGATCTTTTTGGCATGTAGGTAAAGGACTGGTCTTTATAGACTAGAGATGTTTGGAGTCATCGAGTGTTCTCACTAAGTGTCTACTATAATTATTATCTAAAGATGACACCAATTCCTTATATTTTCTTCAAATATTGGTCCCATTGGGCATGCCATAAACTATTATTATTCAAAACATGCACTTATGGATACTATACAACATGGGGAAGCTTGGTGGTGGGGTGCTAAGCACAAAGGCCTTACATGGGGTGAAAGAGTCTAAGGCATTGGGTGTGGATTTATTATCACTCAACTATGCATCTGGGAATTGTTTGTCTCATTTTAATGATGATAATGTCTCTAAATCATGGAACCCTTGCACTCCTTAGGATGAGCCTCCATAGTAGGCTAGATTCCTTCTATTCTAAATGCACCTAGTTTAAGATCAGTGCACAAATCTAAAGAGAAAATAGATAAACTACCATTAATATAAACTTAATATCTTTTGAGAAAAAGGGAGGGAAAAAGTAAGAGATGCATAAACATAAAATATGTGATGTGCCTATAATAGAGTGATTGCTCCTACTACCATAAACATAGTACAAACCTTTGAGAATAAGATGATATCACATAATTTTTATAAAGTCTCTCAAAATGCATAAGTATTTTGCATAGATGTACAAGAACACAATGCAACAATGAGAGGGACAATAAATGGTCCATAGACAATGTCAACATAGATTTGAGTGCACAAAGGATATGACCTACAAGTGAGATTCTATTTTGATGAGGAAGTGCAAGGAATGGATGATAGAAAAAGGAGTAAACATTATTGATGGTCAAAGATCAATAAACACAAACTTGACAAAACTCATTAGAATAACATAAAGTGGTGAAATTAATTCTCAATAGTCTACAAGGTTTATCCAATATAAGTTCTCTTGGAGGGCAAATTCTAGTAGCATAAGTTTGTTAAAATGTGTTGACCCTTTTACAGTGAAATAACTAGGATTTTATAGTAGGTTAGGACAATTTTATAATAAGTTCACCACTTGGGGTGGTGGATGTAGCATTAAATTATTTTTTAGTAATATAGCCATGCCTCTTAAAGTATGTTTAGTGATCAGATCTAGGGGTGATGGTAGGATCATCTCTAAATACATGTGTGCATAGAGAATGGAAGATTTCCCTATCAAAGTTAGAAGATGGTGTGTATTCAAGTCTTGATGTCAAGTAGCCACTTCTACATTTAATCATTCTAACAATACCTTGAGCTCTTCTAAACCAATTATAATGACCTCTTTCATATCATTCTATTACCTAGCATTTGGTGATTCATGATTGGTATCGAATACAACTCTATGAGGGGATACAGATCATCTTAATGGGCTCTTAGAAGAGTCTTTTGGCTTGTTGGTTAAGATCAACATAGACATGGCATGTGGGTGCCATTTATTTGTAGTGGTTATTTGGTGGGTGTCCCTTTCCCTTCTTCACTAACCAATGGTACTTCTTGAAATTCAACTGAAGGGGACCCACTTTAGATGAGTGCCAGATCTCCATGTGGAGAGATAGAGCTCATCCTAGGAGAAACACAAGATTTTTCATGTTTAATGAGCATCAAAATTCCACATGGTAATGGTGGAAGGAAATTTGTATACTTCATAGATCATGGGCATAGATTTATGATCCTATGTGTGGGTGTGGAATTGCATAGACTAAATATGAGGAAGATATTTGATAAGGGTATGCATGAGGATTGAATATCTTGAGCACATTATTCATAATTCATATTGATTCTTGTATTTGACCTTCACTTAACCATTTTTAAATCTAGAGACCTACATCTTTGAATTCATGTTCTTTTAGACTTGCATGCCATAAAATTATGTGTGTAGGTATGTATTTAAATCTTTATGTAGGCATGAGTCATCACTGCTTTATTATATAGACCTTCACCTTTATCTTTGAGCTTAGGAGTAGATGGGAATCATTTGTTATTACTTTACTTAGAATGCTCAAGTCTTCACAAGTTTGATATATCTTTGTAATCCTTTGGAAACGTTGTAGCAACTTGAGGGTGACTTAAAGATTCAACAATAACCACATCACAAGTAACAATGAGCACATCCAAAGTAATGAAGGAGAAGTATATTCATTATTAGTAAGTTAAAGTTACATAAAGTTTATTTATATTTTATACTCTATCGAAGGTTTATGTTGAGTTTAAATTAGGAGTTAATTTTCATTGTTAGCTTCCTAGTTAAGTTATAAATTCTTGTGTATTCATTTTAGCACACCCGATGTAACTTATTTTGAAACTTTTTATAACATGTTTTCATTAGTTTTTAGATTATGTTTAATAGGTTTTTGTTGTCTAACCTATTTTGGCATTATTATGGTATAAGTTTTCAATTATTTTAGGTGAAATCTAACTATTTATAGTTATTTTTTATTAGTTGTTGTCATCTTCTAAATTTCAACAAATTAGTATTGTGAAATGATTAACTTATCCCCAAAACTATGAATTTATGTTTCTAATCAATGTATTCATTATGTTATAATTGTTTCCTTATATTTTTACATTTTATTCATGAAGGTCTAATAAACAAAAAAATCATTCTGTGTTTTGGTGAAATCATACTATAAAATGGTGAATTCATGTTGAGGATCAACAAATTTATCTTAGGTATCATTTTTTACGCTCTATTTTTTTGTATTTTTATGCTAGCATCAATATTATTTTTTGAAATGGAAAATTCATTATGATAAATAATAAAATCATCATAATAGTTAATTAATTATATGAAATGATGAATTTATGTTGAGAAATGATGGATTTCTCGTAATGGCAAATTTGTATTGTGGAATGGTGATTTCATACTGAGCACTAGTAATTTTATACCTGAGTGGCCATCTTCTTAAGGCCATAAATTTTGACTCAAGTATTTATTTTAGTTCTTATTTGTGGTAAAATAAATGTATCATAAATATGCATGAAACCATGAAAAAAAATCGTTTATCATTGATTTTAATAATAATGCTTTTAATTTCACTAACTTTTAGGTTTCCACTTGCCAAAGACTTTGTCTAAACTGCTAACCAATCTATTTTTTAGCACCATAGGTCAAAGACAAATTAAAATAATTCATTTACTAGAATTTTTTTAAATTAAAATTTTTACTTTCTTTGAATTTTTATCTTGTTTATATTTTTAGGAGTTTTATGAATGCTCTTCTCTTGCACCACAAGGTGATCTAGAGAATCCGAAACAAACTCTAGTAATTTTTTTATTTCAAGAGTCAAATTTGAGTATTCTCTTTCCTCACACCACATAGGAAATCTAATAAATTAGAAACAATTTTATTTATCTTTATTTTTATTTCTATAGGATTTATTGACCTTAGATTTCATCACTAAGTGGTAGGCCAAAGATTGTGTACTAGTAGGCTATACAAATTCAAGGATTATTTGTTTAAATTACCTAAGATTAATTAATCTCCAAGTGAAGTGAGGTGGTTTTGACCACCAATACCTAAGGTTTAGGCACCCCTTTATATGTAATTAGGTCTCAACATACCAAAAGTTATATAGGAGGACTCCCTTAGTTAAACCATAAATCCTAGCATAAGAACCTTTGGCCATAATAAAAAATTGGTATCAGAAAAATAATATTCCTTAAGATCACCCACCACATACCTATAAGAATTTAAGGTACTATCGGTGTAATACTACTCTATTACATAACCACTTGACTAGTTTAGGATTATCATGTTTGTGTGTTTTATTTAATCCCTTTGTGTTAAACTAATAATTGAGTTAGTCAAACCAAAAACCAAACACATATTTGAAAACCTGTTTTTAAACCAAACTTGCCTTTCAAACCAAAATCAAAACTTATATTTCAAATCATAATCAAAAACTTTTTTCAAATAAACCTAAGTTAAACTTATTATATATGATTTAATCTAGATTTATAAGTTAAACTAGTCTTGTACACTTTAAAAATATCACTCAAGTTTATACCATTTAATTCTTGGCCTTCCTTATACTTGATAGGCTCATGTTTTCCATCCAATTAGACCTAAATGTTTATATCATAGTTTGACCCTAATATTTAAATTACTAATCACCTATAGCCCATAATACACTTAAACTCTAATATATATCATTCACTATCATTTATTTTCCTATATAGTTATAGTAACCTTTTATTTTCCTATATAGTTGTATTCATACTTGGACAGTAGCATTGATAATATTCTCCATTCTCTAATGCAAGTATCCATGCCTTATAAACACTAAAATTTTTAAATATTTTGATATGTATGGGTTAGTTTAACATTATTGTGAGAAATTTTTCAAAATAAGTGGTATAAATATAAGTTAAAGCTAACTCATCATTCACCTAGAAAGAAATTCTCAAGCTTATACTATACTACTAAAAATTAATTGCATAACTTGTCAGATAATTAACCTTATTTGGGGTCACTATAGGTTTATAGATTTATCCTAAGTCTTGTTTATGTGTGAATTTATTATATTTATTATAGATGTACTTTACCATATTTATGAGGTGTCACCCACCTCTCTTTTCCACTTGTAGGATTTTTAGTTAATTTCAAAATTAACTCCTTTACCACAAGTCACACACATCTTCCTCAATTGTAAAAGGATTAAGGACACTTGGCACACATGTTTAATCTTGCTCATGTAACTCCTTTTACATTTTAACTCTTTTTAAAGAGTTTCCTCTCTTGTTATTATATAATAGACTATAATATTTATATTGCATCCTTGTGATGTTCTTTTTAGCTCTCTCTCTCTCTCTCTCTCTCTCTCTCTCTCTCTCTCTCTCTCTCTCTCTCTCTCTCTCTCTCTCTCTCTCTCTCGATATGTACTTGGATATTAATTGTTTAAAGACTTATAATAGATTTTAGGGGTTTTCTCCATTTCAATGGTTTCCCCACTTGTAAAATATCTCACCTCAATTTTGTGGTTTAATTTCACTTCAAGGTAACATTATTCCTCTAGTTTTTTCATTTCTTATTCACTATTAAAAAAATAGATTATTTTGGTACCATCAAATACTATTACCAAAGATAGAATTAAAAAATATTGTATAAGTAATGAAAAAACTTAAGGAATAATGTCACCTTGAAGTGAAAGAAAACCACAAATTTATTCTTTCTTATTTTCATATCAAACATAAGGTCAGTCATATTATATGTCTGAAGCATTCAAAGAGAAGATCATGAGACATATTTGTCAAGTTAAAATTTATATCACTACATGCACTTGCATATATCATTCTACACCATTATTCATACACAAGCCAACACCTAAGTCCCTCTTCATAATATTGGATATGTATTAGTGATCATTGATAGAAGGCCCTTGAGGTTAACTCTAATTCATGAGCCCACTAAATAATTTTTATAAAGGTGACAAGACATAAGAAGAGAATCCAAGTTTCAAGATATGTTATGATATTGAAAGCCTATGTGCATGATCTGAACACATAATCTGAAAGGTGACAGAAAACCCAAAAAGACCTAGGTGAAGTTTTAATCAACATACAATACTCCATATAGTAAAAATGGAGTAGAGCACATATATAAGCATCAACACAATTTTCCAAAAAGACCTAGGTGAATTTTCAATCAACATACAATACTCCATATAGTAAAAATGGACTAGAGCACATATATAATCATCAACACAATTTTACATAGGACTATGCAAGTTTCCATATTGATACAAAGCTAATTTGTAAAATATGACAACTACATCAAAATATGCATACCTTTTATTTCTACATCTCCATTATTCAGACTTTCTTATGCATAAGTATATAATATAAGTTCAATTTCTCATTTATATTTATATTATCATAATATTTATGGTTATACTTTCTATAGTTAGCATATGCATAGATTCAATATTTATTATCATAATATAAGTAGAATCTAAACTCATTAATTGGCCTAATTTTAGACTAGCGTATTATTATTTAATTAGGTTACTCTTCCCTAAATCTTATTTATAAAAATGGTTAAACACTTATTAAATAAAATAAAAAATCACACTTGTCCTAAAAGCAAATCTTGAGTCAAACACATAGCAAGAAGTTTCGCTATGGCCACAACCACTAGGATCCAAGCACTATTAAATCACACCCAAGATAAGAAAGGAACTTTTTGTAGAGATCATTTTCACCTTAAAAACTAATCCAATCATCCATCCACTAGTTACAATACAAATCCAAATATCTCCCTTGTCAATATCAACAAATGGAAATTTATTCTATCCAAACAAGCATGTCAAGATATATTTGTGTTAGACTACATACAATGATTAACCCAAGAGTTGTAAGATATAAAACTCTATATCAACCCTACATTAATACCTTCATTTCCTAATCAATCCCATAACTTATCTAACCCACAACCCAATAATCAAAACTCCCACACTAATCTAGCCCCTGGGTCGCAATAATCCATTACCAACCAAACCCTTAAGTTGTCCAAACCCAAACTCATCCCACCTCTACCAATAAACCAATTCAATAAAAAATCCAACAAACAACTTTATCTACCAATCAAACACTAACCCTCCCACACCAATCAAACTTTTAAGCCATATGAACCTAAACTTATCCTATCTCTATAAAAAAACCAACCTAGTTAGAAACCAAACCAACAACACAATCCAAGATCCCATAATCAATAATCACACGATCAATATCCTACAAAACAAACTCCTGAGCCATAAAAATCAAATTATGTGCTACCATCACCACTCCAAGAAACATTATTTACTCAAGAAAAAAGTATATCCACATTCAAAAATTGAGAAATAAGGATAGGTGAAGATCCCTTTCTAGAGTACGATAAGACTCTTCCATAAAGAAATCAAGGTCAAACTAATCCTTTAAATTATACTACAAACTATTAATTCTAAACCATCATTGGTCCACCTATATTTTATGAGACTGTGGTTAAGAGATTATCTTTGACCAAGAGCCTATTTTTAACTAAGGACCCATCTTTGAAAAAGAGCCAACCTTTGATGAATTACCCTTTAATCAAACTTCCATATTTGACTAACCAACTATCTGTAATGAACTCATCATCTATAAAATAATTTTTTTCAAACATATATTTGATGAACCCATCTATGATGATCCCATATTCAACTCATCACATAATATTCTATTGCATATCAAATCCCCCAGCACCCAACATGGAGTACCTCAAGTGACCAAGGTACTTGTAAATAAAAAAAACCAAAATGCCTTCCATACAGATATGTCCTGTGTAAATAAAAAATCAGCACTGAGATCCTATCAATTTGGGATAACATCCTTTATCAAATTTGGTCTTCTTATAACTGATAAGATCTGAAGACTCCAAATACTCCTTGTTATATGATGGTAGATTATCAACTTGTTTTCAAAATAAGGAGTATCTTATTACAAAAAAATATATTTAAAGTCATGATCAATAAAGGTATATTCCTTGGCCAAAATAAATAAGGAACCATAGATTCTATCCACATATGCACAAACAAAGGCTCTCATAGCATCAGTTATAAACCACCTATAAATCAATCTAAAAATGTCATCAACATTTCCATAGTTTATAAGTAAGCCTCATCCATAATCAAAAGAGACCTTATTCATAATTCTTATAAGGAATGTGTTTCTACCAATCCTTTCCACAACAATTTTATCTCTATTATCCACCTTGACATTCAATATTATGAACCCACCATTTTAGATGAAAAAAATCATGAACCAATTAAACTATCTCAAAATAATGAAGAAACCACAAAAATCATGGGAATACAAGATAAACTCCTACTAGGGGATAAAAAATGTGTTTTAAATTCAATCATGATACATCAACATATCTTGGGGAGCATCAAGCATTCCTCAATAAAAATCAATCTAAAAATCCAAAGTATAAAAATCAAAGTCAAAATCAATGTCCCCTAGTGAAAACCTCTTTAAGGTGCTATTGGAATTAAATCAATATAAAAATTCAAAAAATTAATAAGAGTTTATTAGTGAAAACCCATATAAAGCACCTATATATGATTAAAAAATCTTTCCCCTTCATTGTCATAGTTTTAAGATGGCTACCAATCACATGTTGAAGACACCATTCAAGTAGAAAACCCTCAAATCATTCAACTTGTGACTACTCTCAATCTTGAAAAACATGAGATTGTTCATCCCAAACCCCCTTGGCATCATAATCACCCCATACCTGTAAATCCTTCATGCCAAATGATTTATTATTTTTAGGAATAATGGAGTTTTATTCCTATTTAATAAATAGGTCTGATTAGGAAAAATTAGTAAATAATATTCTTAATTAAAGCTACTAATTTTTGAAATTAAATTACAATTAGACCTTTTCTAAAAATAGTAGTGAGAGAGAGAAAATTAAAATTAGCTTATTTTGGATTGTTCTAAGGCAGGGTTTAGAAATTTATGTGCAGGATTGGGACATGGTCATAAATAAGATCTTGGACTTCATTTTATGATTGGATAGGAGCACTAGAACTAGACACCTAGGGATCTAATACTATAGTCCTTCTTAGGTGCTATTGTCCTAGGAATTTAAGCTTTCTAGGTTTTGTTCACTGGCTCAATGTGAGCCTATGTACCAATTTTATGGTCCTTGTTATCAATAGATCTCCTTGTAGAGCTGATTCATTATGTACTTATATCTTCTATATAATTGAATGAAATTTTAGAAAATAGGGAAAAGGGGTTAGTTTGTGTAAGATGCATTGGACGTACTTCACACCCCATGTGTGGGCATGCTACCTACATACCAATACTCTGAGGAGGGATCAAGCCATATGTAGTTCTCCCTTTAAGATTTCTTGGTGCAATAGTGAATTAAATTCAAGAAATGTTAAAATTGGGTATGCTTGAGATGACTAAGGACTAGTGTAAAGACTTGAATTGGCTTGAAAGTGTATAGGTTGGTTATATGTAGAGAATAGGGAAGATCACTTGAGTGGTCTTACTTTTAATCTTTCTTACTTGAATGATATTTGAATGGGATTTTATAGGGATTTATTAGTCATGGGTTAGATGAAACTAGACTAGGACAACATAATAGACAAGAAGAATCAAGGGAAAATGATAATCTAAGCTCAAATTGTGATTGGATAGGAGCACTAAAAAGGGGACACCCCAAGGTTGAGTGTTATATTCTAACTATTGTGTTATTATCCTGAGTAGACAAGACCTAGGGGGATGGATTGGTCATAAAGAGAGGATCCTGGATTAGTTGGGGTCAAGTTTTAAAGGCCATAGATGATTGGGAATTAGTGAAATTAAGCTTAAGAGGGTCATGAGAGAAAGCAAGAGGGACCTAAGGATTAGTTGTCATTAGCCATGCTCAAGTTACAATTTTTTGCATTTTATATGACTACATTTACCCCCCCCCCCTTTATTCTAGTGATGTAAAAAAGCAAAATAATAAGATAAAATAAAATAGAAAGTGTACCTAAACTTAATTGTAAAGGCGAAACCCATGAAGCTTGTGTGATGTTGAATAGTGCATATAGATCACATTATGTAAGTGTGAATTTGTGAAAGGAAAACAAAGAGTAGATCAATTCTTATTATATGTAATATAAAACAAGAATGTATAAAGTTGGGTAAGAGAGAGGAAGATAAAGGAATGAATACACCTTACTGGGTATGCAAACCAATACAAAACCTATTGTGATGCTGAGTAAGGATAAGTAATGCTATATATGATGGATGATGTTATAACAAAAGTTATATCATGAACAGAGTTGAGTGCTTAATTCCCCAAAAAGTGGCTCAATAATGCAAAGGCTAGCCCTTTGGCTCCATTTTCACCTATTGAGTGAAGATAGATGATCATGCATGTGATAATTAATGTTTTGATTGTGTCTAATCCCTCTAAATAAGTGGCTCAAGAATACAAAGGATGACATTTTGACTCTATCATTTCCCTTTAAGTAAAGCTAGATGATCATACATGTGCTAAGTAATGTCTAGAATATGTGTCCAATCCTTATAAATGGGTGGCTCAAGAATACAAAGGCTGGCCCTTTGGCTCCATCATTGCTCTGTGAAGTAAAGCTATGAACTAATATTAGTATGAAGAAGTATGTCATATGAGATGGTTTCTAAATCCCCTAAATGATTTAGAAATATGAAAAATTAGCATGGATATCCAAATCTATACTAGAAACTAGGCTAATGTTGTCCAACTCAAAAAATATGGAGATTAGGCTTGTATGAAATCCACTCCAAAACTAAAAATTTGGCTTATGTGGAAGCCACTTGGGAATTCAAGTACTTAGGAATGTGAAGGTTAGGCTTGTATGAAAGCCACTCCAAAATGATTCCAACCACTTTTAGATGGATTAAGGCACACAAATACTGATAATGCTTGGGTAATGCTAAACTCAAAAATGAAAGAAGTAAAAGTGTTGTGTAATTTGCCACCAATCACTGGTGTCTAAAACATGGATTCTTATCTGGAAGTTATACCAACTATTGTATCTAAAACTAGAAGTGAGAGCCCCCATGCTATGCATTATCACCCCTATATATGTATTCTCTAAGTGAAATTGTATTGAAATTATTGTTTCTATTCTAAACTATAGCTAACAAACTGTAATTAATCTTACCTTTCTACTTGCTTCTAAAAAACCTAGTTTTTCTACTATTTGGATAGGAGTGCCAAAAATGGACACCTTGGTGTCTAGTGTTGTAGTCCAGCCTAGATGCTATTGTCTTGGGATGAAACTAATCACTATTATAGAATCTTTACTATCTTCTTGGTTTATTCTAAGTGGTTTGATGACTGGTTACTATTTTGGTTGTTTTGAAACTAATTTTTTTTTATTGATAAGAGCTTTGATTTTTGTATCAAAACCTCTATTTGTTGTGCCCTCTTTTGAGGGTAGCAATAGGTACCCTACAATGACTACCCTTAAAATAATAAGTATTGAAAGTGTGTTAATCTATAAATATACATGATATAGCAATGATAATCAACAAAATACCTCAAGATATAGCATGGTTTGAATTGAGATATTGTTAGATCAATAGGGGTATGCCTAGATAGATGTAACAATGTAATAACATGTGTAATGTTATTGAATTGAATTAAAACTATAAATGTTAGTTGTTAGTTTGTTAGTTGTTAGCTGGAGGGATGGAGTATGATATCCATCATGGCATCCAAGAGAATAGGAAAATGCATGATATGGATCAAGGAATTGCAATAATTGAGAAGAAATAAAGCAACAAGCACACAAAGAAAGAAGCATACAAGGGTGGCCAAGGGGCCACACAAACAAGGGACATGGGTACATGTCACTCAAACTAGAAATCAAGCATATAAGGCATATTCAAATGCCACATACACATACAAGTGAAATAAGCAATGTTGGCACAAGGGCCACATGCTCATAAAAGAGTAAAATCAAATGGTATTGGCAAATGTCCAAAGGTACACACATGAATAGAATCAAAAGGCATTGGAAAATGTCCTAAGGCACATACAAGAGACAATCAAGAACTAAAAATATAATCCAACAAGCTATGCTAATAAAGAAGAGAAAGCATGAAATAATTGAAAAGATAGAATCATATTTAACTAATCAAAGCAAGAGTGAAATTATGCGAGACATGTTTAGTACATGACTAGGTATATGCAAAGAGATACACAAATGATAGATACTAGTGAAATGTTGATATGGTAGTCTATGTAATCTAGTAAGTAATGTACATCAACATGATAAATTAGAGTGTGTAGTGTAGGAATGACATAACCTAGATGGTGTAGTCATGTAGAAGATGCCCCTAATTGGTATTAATATTTAAGTGTGTCTCGAATGTAGAAGTAGGATGCCCCATCAATGGGTAGAGTGAAGAAATCAAGTAGTTGGATGTCATTGTACACACTAAAAAAAGATCAAGTGAAGCATGGTAATGTAGATAAATCAACATATAATAGCATGAAATAGCAAATGTAAGTCCTAACATGATATTAACAACGTAAAACATGGATGATGAATACAATAGATATGTTGTTTAGTGTTTTGTTATATTTGAATGTTTTTAGATTTTTGAAATGTTATATTGTTTTTATATTTTGGAATTTTGTATTTTGAAATATTTTAGATATGTGCAATCAAGAAGAATAAATAATGTAAAAGAAAATATGGAAAGAGATGATACTAATTGATTAGTCTCATGTGAGACTCCATATAATGGTGTCCTGTATCAAGGAGTGGAATTGTGCATGATCATGAAGCATGATGGAAATACTAAGGTTATGGCTTAGAAAGTTGTATATGTTGTAAATGTTTTGAAATATATGAAGTAAAAAATGAATATGAGGTCCCTCTATAATTTTGAAAAGTGGATGTGACTATAGGGATCTTAGGGACCCATCTATAAATAAGAGAAGCTCTTTGAACCTATGCTCTATGTGTAGATGCATGAGATATCAATGAAAATGCTTTGGGTGTGAATATTATAGATGAAAGTTATTTAGAATTCCAAAGTTGTGGAGTTGTATTAACTTTATATAATGGTGATGGATGCCTCAAATATGTCTAAATCTAAAGTGGAATAGGAACTAAAATTGGAGGAGAAGTTGAAACTGGTGGCAAAACTGAAATTGGTGGCGAAACTGAAACTAGTGATGAAACTAAAATTGGTGACTAAAAAGTAGATAATGGCTCTGAAGTGGGGAGTGGTCACTCATATGGAACTCCACCAATTATTAAAACTTGATTAGTGTGAATGAATTTTATGCATCTACGAACTGTAGAAGGTACTAATCTAAGTTTTTTGAATCCATGGTCAACCAAGTAACATATCAAAAACTCCTACTCTAGAAACTATAGTGAATGGTGTGGCTACATATGTAAGACCAACTTGTAGTGTAATTACTATCTTGCCTAGTAAACTCTATATATGCCCATTAAAACCATTGATAGTTATGTTTATTAGAGTGATATCTTGCTCTAAATAACCCAAATGCTATATTAGTGTCAAAGTACACATGTTAAGACTAGAACCATTATCAATAAACACACTATGAATAGGTTGATTATGAATGTCAACTTTGATAAAGAGTGCATGATAATCTGAATCATCCTCGATGATATCCTACTCTAAAAAGGAGATAAAATTTCTAGCTATAACTCTAAAATTGTATAGACTGATCATGTTTATCAAAGGATGTAACTCAACTAAAGGTGACCTATATGTATCTGGTGGTGGATATACATGATATGCATGATGAATCCATGATGTGTCCCTTGTATCCTATTCTTAATATTGTGGAAACATATTTGAGAAGATTTTCAATGATTTATCCTATGTTTGCTTTGCTAGTGGAGGCTCAGGCAGGATCTACTTGGAGTACAGGTGTGTACTCGGATAGAGCAAAGAGGAAGGCAAGGGAGTTCCTTCCATAAGTATGGTCTGTTGAATTGTAGGTTGTTGCAGATTCATGGGAGATCTACTT
Source organism: Torreya grandis (assembly GCA_037957365.1). Taxonomy (NCBI): domain Eukaryota; kingdom Viridiplantae; phylum Streptophyta; class Pinopsida; order Cupressales; family Taxaceae; genus Torreya; species Torreya grandis. The sequence goes on from JARHVA010000323.1 coordinate 5,840,637, forward strand.
AAAGTACCTTGAGTACTTGTGGAGCACGTGGAGTGCTTGTGGAGTGCGTGGAGCACTTGTTGTGTGCGTGGAGCACGGGAGGTGAACACCAACTCTGTATTTGAGTTGGGTGTTGGGACCTGTGAGAGGGAGAGCTTTGGGGAGAAGAATTACTGTTCACTTGAGGTGTGGGAAACCTCTGTAAGGTGGTGGAGAAGAAGTGGCATCTTCTTTATTGTATTCTTTTCTGTATAAAGTGTTAATACAAGTTGTGTATTGTCTCTCATATCTGTGTTATTCTGAATTCTAGTTACTTGGTGAATCTGGTTTATTTCTGCATATTAAGTTGCTTGAAGTTTGGTAATCAATTGTATGCTTCCGGTGTTCTGGCATCCCTGACAAACTTGACCTTATGGGACTTTGTTATTACTTTTATTAGTTGTGTTTGATGTATTATTGTACTCTAGTTTTCCCATTGAGATTAGTTTGACTTCTCTTTCCTTTAATGTGTGACATAATTTAGTGAAGGAAGAGAATATTTTGAACATGATTGATTCATGAGTGCTAGTAGAAGACATTTGAAAAGGTCCTGTAACTCCTGATCTATCATGGGGCTAGTCATCTTAGTGAAGATGGTCTTATATCAAAGAAAATAGTCTTTGAGATGCTCATTTGGTTATTATTTTTGTTGAGAAATTTAAGCATATAAAACCTTATCACCAATTTTGATACTAAAGTGTGCTAGGAACATGTTAGGTAAAGGACTGAATGCATTGAATGACTAATTTGGTAGACTATAAAACCATTGTAAAGCATAATCCTTTAAGCTCCATGGAAATATCTTGGTAAGTAGCTAATCATTGTGTACATAATCCAAGCATGCTACATGAAATTCTCTTAATTGTGTCTCTAGATCACCCTTGCCATCATAAAAAGTAAGTTTGGGTTGAACAAAACCTTATGGCAAGGGTGTAGAAGCAATGTGACATGCCAGTGGTGTATGCAGTAAAGTAAAAGAATCCAAATCCTGTGTAGGTCTAGAGGTACCTTTTTCAAGATGTATCACCTTGGATTGAAGATATTTTATCTCTTGCACAAGGGCTATCACATCAGAAGATAAAAATGTAATATCTATATCTAGTGGTATAGAAGAAGGTTGGGCTACTATAGGGGGTTGTTGAGACATAGTTTCCCCTATAGTATCATTTGAAACTAATTACTATAAAGGAATGGAAGAATCAACTTGATTAGCATTTTTAATTTCCATGATAAATTGCAAGATAAGAGTATGATCTCAGGGTTATTCCCTAACTCTTTCTCTAAAACTTTGTAAAATCAAATATTTATTGAGGATAACTTCATTATAAATAATAGGTGGAAGTGGAACAGTAGTCCAATGTGGTAGAGCATGAGCATCAGTATGTACATCATTATTGGTATTTTCATATTAATCATTATCATAGTTATCCTCATGAAAATTTGTGTAATCTAGATGTGTAGGATTTATAACAAGAACCTAAGCTAGTTATTTTTCCATGATGTATGGTCAAATTGAAGGAATCTAGGTGAATTCAAGAGGATTTCCACTAAGTCTTGCACTTCATCTTGAAGGAAGAGATGCAAGGAACTTAGGTGGCATAGGGAAAACAACTTGGATAAGAGTAGAAAGTATTAAACTAATATAATCTAAATAAGGAAGAGGAATATGCATAAAAAGGATATAGAGCTCCCAAAAATGTAAGGTTATACCTCAAGAAGCAAAATAGGAGATAGTACATGCAACTAGGGATTTTTCAAAAATATTTTTTGCAAAATACTATGAATTTTTGAGTTAAGTATTCAAGAATTTTTTTTAGAAATTTATGGGAAAGTTCTTGGTTTAATGGGACCTATTAGATGAAAGTAGGATGTTGAGAAAAATAAATTTTTGAAAATTACTATGAATTTTTGAAATTTGAAGTCATTTTTTAATTTTATTATGCAACTAAAAATTCCAAAAATGATTGGAAATTTACTAGGAGATAGTTTATGCAACTAGGGTTTGAAATAAATTTGTTTTAAAATTTACTACAAAATTTTAAAATTTTAGATAAATTTTTGATTTATATGTGCAAGCAAAAAATTAGAGAATTATTAGATTAATACTAAAAAATTATTGGCACCTAGTGTATACAACTAGGGTTTGAAATAAATTTATTTTAAAATTTATTACAAAATTTTAAAATTTGAGATAAATTTTTTATTTATATGTGCAAGAAAAAAATCATAAAATTATTGGATTAATAATAGAAAATTACTGAGACCTAGTGTATGTAACTAGGGTTTGAAATAAATTTATTTTAAAATTTACTATAAAATTTCTAAAATTTTAGAAGAATTTTTTATTTTAATATTCAAAAATTAATGGAAAATCAACTAGGGATTTACCCTAGGGTTTCTAGGGTTTTTATGCACAATTTGAAGTAAGTCTAGTTCATCAAATGATTTGTTATTTTTGGGAATCATGGAAATTTATTCTTATTTAATACATGGGTTTGAGTAGGAGAAATCAATAAATAATATTCCTAATTAAATATATTGATTTATGAAATTAAATTGCAATTAGACCTTTTTTTAAAATATTATGAGAGAGAGAAAATTAAACTTAGCTTATTCTAGACTATTCCAACTGAGGCAGGGTCTAGAAATTTATGTGCAGGACTAGGACACTATTGTAAATAGGATATTAGAATTCATTTTTTGATTGGATAAGAGTGCCAAAACTAGACACCCTGGGCTCTAGCACTTTAGTCCTTCTCCAGTACTATTGTCTTGGGAATTTAATTTTTTAAGGTTTTGTTCACCTGCTCAATGTGAGCCTGTGTACCAATTTTTAGGTCCTCATTGTCAACAAAACTCCATATAGATATGATTATTTATGTACTTTTATCTTATATGTAATTGATTGAAACTTTAGTAAATAGGGAAAAGGGTTTAGTGTGTGTAAGATGCACTAGACGTGCTTCACACCTAGTGTGTAGGCATGTTGCCTATATACCAATAGTCTGAGGAGGGATCAAGACATATGTAATTCTCCCTTTAAGAGTGCTTGGTGCAATAGTGAATGAAATGCACTAAATTTTAAAACTAGGTATGCTTGAGATGACTAAGGACTAGTTTAAGGACTTGAATTGGCTGGAAATTGTATATGTTGGATGTATGTAGAGAATAGGGAAGATTGCTTGAGTGGTCTTTCTTTTATTATTGATTTCTTGAGTGATATTTACCAACCTTTCCAAATGATTTTTGAATGGGATTTTATATGGATCTATTGGTCATGGGTTGGATGAAACTAGACTAGGTTGACATAATGAATAAGAGGAATCAAGGAAAAATAGTAATCTGGGCTTGAATTGTGATTAGATAGGAGTGCTAAAAAGGGGACACCCTAGGGTCCAATACTATAGTCCAACTTTGGCACTATATTATTAAGTATACAAGAACTAAGGGGATGGATTGGTCATGAAGAGAGGGTCCTAACTCAACTGAGGTTAAGTCTAAAAGGCCATGGATAACTAGGAATCAATGAAATTAAGACTAAGAGGGCCATAAAAGAAAGCAAGAGGGACCTAAGGATTGGGTTTCATTAGCCATGCTCAAGTTACCAATTTTTTCATTAGATATGACTACACCAACAACACCATTCATCTAACACACCTTCTAATTCAACCTCCTTGGTAACACCCTCTATCATATGGGATATGATGGTATCCTAGTAAATTTTAAAGCCATCCAACTTAGAAATCAACAAAGTTACTTGAGACATTTTTATAGCACATACTTGAAGGATCTAATGCTGATTTAAAAAATAATAACCAAAAATAAAATAAAATAATAGAGAGAGAGAGAGAGAGAGAGAGAGAGAGAGAGAGAGAGAGAGAGAGAGAGAGAGATTCATCCATAGGAGAAAACCATTTTTATGGCACCTTGGGCAAGTACCATGATGAAAACTATCATATATAATCATGTGTAATCCATTGTATACAAGTACCTGACACTTGGGGGTAGATCCATTCCATCCATCCATTTACATCCTAAACCATCCTATGAAATATTTCCCCCTCATTTTATCATGACCATACCTTTAATTATATCTCTAACTAAATGCATTCCTTTACATCTTAGCTATAATCCCTCTTAGGAATACCATATTCCATAGATCCTTACATCCCTAAAAAATCACATCATGCCCATCCTTTCTTCTAACATTTGACCTTTGATGAAGATATGAGGAAGTATTGATACCTAATTTGAAAACATCTTTGTTTATCCTTCGAATGGTACTTTAACAACTACACACTTGGTTCTTAGGTAATGTGTTCCTTGGAGTTCCCATCCTGAATATTTTCCTCATTCCATTCAGTATCACTCCCACCCTTAGTGCTATAAAGGGATTTCCATTTGTTCATCACCTCGTCAAAATATATAAAATCTAAAATCATTACAAAATCCAAAAAAAAAAAAACATAAAAATCATTAAAACTAAAAATTCTAAAAATAGTAGATAATCCAAAACCAAACAAAGCCACATACTCTTAATACATTTACCTTGTCCTAAATCTTGTTAAAAGTCCTTGATCACCTTTAAACAAATTATTGGGATATATCATTACCAATCCATCCCCCTCACATATAGAGTTTTATGGGTCAAAACCAAACTATATTTACTAGTTATCCCCAAACATCAGGGTTTTTAACTTGATAAGGGATACCACATTTATTTTTTTATTTTTTTGGGTTCATTTTTTTACTTGTTTGTTTGTTTACTTTTCTTATTGAATCTATGTTAGTATTTATGTGTATTACAATAGTTTCAACATGATTTTACATATCATGATGCATCTTATCACATGATATATCAATAATAAGGTTTATTAAACACTCATAAATTTGTGAAATATTAGCATCTATTCATCCATTTCTCATTACATTAACACATATCATCCATATTCCTTCCTAAACATTCAATCCTTATTACTATCTACAATTAACTATGATTTTTTCACTATATAAATGTGATTAATAAATAATAAAATAATAATACTAAGTCATTATATCATCATAAAGTACATCTACCAACAACATATTAATTTCATCATCCATCAATGTGATCAATCATCCTTAATCTATGCAATAAGTTTATTTCTCATGTTATGCTTGCACATAAATCAACTAAATCACACCATCCATCCAATCCAAGCTCACATATTTTAAACATAATATATTAGTCCCAAATCCACCTCCTTGCATATATCATTACTTGGGACAAATCAAAGTGTGTAGCTTTCATAGGATATATCGTTCCTAATATGTTCCCTTACATACATAGTTGCTTGGGTAAAATACATCCATCATCATAATAAATAAAATAATGTAATAATTATCTTAGGTGGGTCAATATAATCCATGTTTTACTCTCATCCATCTATAATATTAATCAACCATCTATTTCTATAATTATCATGCATAGTCATCAAATACACACCCTTACGTTTTAGCCTTAGTTTATCCATACTAACCCTTCTCCACATTTTGAGATCCCATTGGTATATTCCATCCTTGCACACCCGATTGAGGGGGAAATCATATCTAACCATCATGACACTAGGGTATCCTAGTGCATCCATATTTATTCTTATACTTCCATTGAATTTTTGTTGCTTCTTCTAGTTTCATTTCCCTTTTAAATATGGAAAAATGTAGAAACCTAAAATTTACCACTTTAGTGTCATCACTAATTTTCTATCATTACCATTCATCATTCATATCTTTCCCTATTTGATTCATTAATTAATATGGATTATTTTGACATTTTCCCCATTTAATCAAGTAATCCCATATAGTCCCATCAACACTATCCTTCGATTAATTGACCAAAAAATCAATATTAATTAGTTAATCCATGCATACATAATTCAAATAATAAAATAAATCATATTATCTAACTCATAAATTTTCCCATTAAATATTAATTAATACTTCTAACCTCCTCATTTAACCAATAACAAACTTATTCAAACCTCATTAAGACATTACACATCCTAAAAACCTTTTTTAAGACATTGTTACACATTCCAACAAACTTATTTAAGACATTCAAAGTCCATTCAACCCATTTAATTCCATTTTAAAAAAATTGATCACTTCTTCCAACTAACTCATAAATACTCAACAAATCCATTGATATAATTTGACTCATAGACTCAATATCAACCATAAAAATTCAATAATAATAAATAAATATGGATTAAATTTGACCTTCCAGTTTTCCTCCAAAACATCAATAAATTTATGTTCCCTCATACATTGTGAGGATAATCTAAAATTATCATCATGGAATATCATAAGATCTATCAAAATTACCATCATTCATATTCTTGAAATCAGATTCAACAATCCAACTATTTTCATGCTATTAAAATCTCTTGCATAGGAGTTTCATTTAAGTAACTACATCACAAGTAACAAAGAACACATCTAGAGTAATGAAGTATAAGTATCTTCATTATTGGTAATTTTAAGGTATTCCAAGTTCAATTATTTTTTATGCTTTGTTTAAATGTTATTCTAAGTTTATAATAGGAGTTACTTTTCATTGTTATCTTTCTAGCTAAGTTTTGAATTCCTATGTATTCATTGATGATGAGTAATACTAAGTTGAAAGGATGGAAGAGTTAGATATTTTAGATAATAAAAGATTAAATGCACTTAATCATATAAAAACATATCAAAACATTATTTTTAATAGTTATAACAAGAATATCAAAACCATAAAGTTTTAAATTAGAGATTTTCTCTTGAAGTAAAAAAAAAAAAAAAACAATGCATAACAAAAACAAGGGAAAATTTTAACCTTACTAGTTAGGTATTTATGTTGTCATAGAAAAATATGGATCAAGGGCCTCTATATTAGCCACTAAATATGGATAATAACTTGATGATCCCATTAAAATCATGCATTTCACATTCTTCCACACCTAAAAATATCTAATACTAATGCTGTCAAAAAATTAAAAAATTTAAAAGAGAAAGAAAAATAATCATCCAATAGTGAAAACCACTATTATGGCACTTTAGGAAAGTATCATGGTGAAAAAAAATTTATGGCACCATGTGTATTTTATATTGTCTATAAGTACCCTTTTACTTGTGGGCATACCCATTCCCTCTCATTTTACATTGTCCACATCCATCCAAGCCTAAACCATTTTGAGCATCCATTTCATTAAGTAGTACCATCCTTGCCAATGTACCCATTTATTGTCTTGTTTTACCTTAATAATCACATTAATGAGGTCTTGACTCATGTTTTAAAAAAATACTAGTACAACCATAGTTCATAAAGCAAACATTTTAGTACACACTAGTTTGGTATAACAAAGATTGGGTATTCGAGTCCTACTCTAAGTTCATCCTCTGGCCCTCACACATTCTATTCATTCATCCTTCTAATAATTTGATTTACTACCATATTCATTTATAGTTCTAAAACTATTTTACCCTTTATCTATAGTTTAGTCAGTTTGTTTTTAGTCTAAAAATCTAAAAAAAATTAAAAAAAACAAAAACATTAGAAAATCAAATATCATAGGAAGATCCAAAAAATTCCATTTTTTCATGTCCATAGTCTAGTTAAAAATCCTTATCCTGCCTTAGATAAATAATTATATCCTCATCAAGATATATTTTTCTCAAATAGACACCCCTTTCCTACATATATCATTTCTTGGGTCATAATAAGTTATCATTATCATCATTTACCAAAACCTAAGGTTTCTAGCTTAACAAGGGAGATAAACAAAAAAAGGTTTTCTTAATTTCTTTTGTGTGTTTACTTTTTATTGTTTGTTGTTTTATTACATGTTTATCTTGTTACATTGAGTTAATCCATATGTGTATTACAATAGTGTCATCATGATATTATATATCATGGTGCATTTTGTCATACACAATATAAAAAATAAGGTTTTTCAAACCATTTGGTAATACTATCAATAATATCAACAAATCATCATATGCATCTACATAATATATATCATCACAAACATTCATCATCATATTATAATACATTATTAGTTTATTAAGATATTTCATCCATAGCCAAAAATAATTCAAATCATTCTAACATTCATACTTATTATCCATAGCCAATCAAACTACACATCTATATAAATGACTAAGTATGTGTCAAAAATAAAAATAGCAGGATTGATAGCCAAACATCCATAAACATCCATCACATACCAATAATAAACAATAAAAAAATGAGACATATGATATAATCTAAAACATGAATCACTATATATCAAAAATAAATGTCCATGTACATGCATAAATATAATCTCATCAATATATCATCCTCAATGTCAAAACTTTGTGTTCAACTCTTGTAAATTTCCTCATAGTCTTGACTAATGATGTCATCCTATGGATAAATTAATCCATATAGTAAGGTACCCTATGATATACTATCATATTATACTCATATAAAATCATGTAATATTGGGGCCTATCTCATTTCACTGAGTGACTCTAAATATACCTGGCCTAACCCCTATGTAGTCACAACTAATCACATATTATCTCTCTCATTATGGAGTATTTATACCTTTTAATCCCTATATTAAACCATCCCATCACTCCTTTACATATATGCCATCAATCAATCTACCTCATCCTATATCTAAACCATCTCTACTAATCTTACAACTAGTGTCCTCCATCACCCTTGAAATAACTATCTTTTTATCCCTAGTTGTGATCTCTCACTGCATGCTATCAATCAGAGCATCATCCTTCACTGATCTCATTGGATCTGATGGCCTTAATCCATCTCCCCTATAATAGTAATAATTATTTTCATGGAACCATCTTCATTGTATTTAGGTAATGGCCTTACTAATACTATAGTCACACCTATATCCCCACCATCTCCATCTCCTCCCTCTCCCTCCCCATCACTATCAATATTTATAATAGGTACATCTCCACCATATCCTACATCACCTCATGTTCCTATGTCACCTCCATCTCTTATGTCAGCACCAACTGGTCTAGCCATATACCTCTTCATCTTATGTTGTCCTTCACTCCATGGTTATACCCTCAAAATTATCTAAATATGCTCTCTAAGAGCCCTAGGCCTCTAATGTGGGATAGTTAGTGTCACTTACACATTTAATCACACCACACTTTGTATGTCATTTTGGTATTTACATCAATTACATCTCATTTCTTATGAAATAGTACAATCTATAAATAAATCTAGCTCACCCCAGTAACCATCAGATCTATCATTATCCCCCATTATGACTACTCCCTAATTGACCATGAAAAAATGTGTGAATCTATTGGAATATCTTGTTTAATCTATAGATATATAAATACACTATTTTTTCTATACCTTTTAATAATGTACTCATGTCACCCTACAATATAACATGGTGTCATCACATAAGCCAAATACATAAGTTACTCCACCCATACTAGGTATTCCTCCCTATAGGACCTCCATGTGATGTCTTGTGGAGTCAACTCATCCACTAGCCTCATATATTATGTCAATTACCCTAATTGTCATCATTGGATACCCACTATCACATCCCATCTATAATAAAATGAACCCTCATCTTCCATCACCTATAGTTGTCCTATTGGTCAATAAAGATCTATGTGCTCCCATGCCTATACCTATAATCATGTAGAAGGCCCAATATTTTTACCCTCTTTGTATGCCACTACATGAAATATCTATAAAATTGTTCCAACATGCATGGCACCCATGAAAACTCCCTAACAAACTCTAACATGTTTCCCACAACATCCACCAACTTAGTTGGAAATAGCCTCCCACTCTTTTTAGTCATTAATATGTTGTTAACTATAGCCATAAAAACCAAAGTCAGTGGATCCATCTCCCTTCCTATCATACATGCATCCAAATAAATACCTAGACTTATCATAGAGATGATCTCATCCTTAAATAATCTCACTAGTGATATTAGTTTTGTAGTCTCCCTCTAATAAATGATACTACCCATGATATGCAAGATCCTCTAAACATCCTCCAAGGTTACTGTTATCTCACCTATCAAGAGATGGAAGTTACTAGTAGTTGATTTCCATCATTTCACTAATGTTTTAAATATCTCCATATTATCATGGATCTCTAGCATCTCAGATGTGTATGAAAACCCAATATCCTTAATTATCCTAACCTCATAATCCATGAATCCATTCTTAGATTACAATACCATATAACACCTATCCCATGTAATAAAAATTGGACATATCTCCTTAAAAACACCAACAATGATGCATACTTAGTCTAATTTTCCATAGAAATCCACAAAACACATTGTTAATTTTCCCTACAAATCTAAAAACATCATTCACAAATTAACACTCATCAACATCTAAATACAAGATAAACTCACCACTTCTCAAGATGAATTTTCCATTTCCCATAACTAATTCATCACTCCTTATGAATTGGATAATCTTTATAATGTTTTTTACATTATTTGTTATGAATTCACCACTTTTCATGTTGAATTCTCTATTATTGATTAAATCACCATTTGACCTAAAAAATTCACCACTATTGATGAAATTGTCATTTTCCTTGAGGAATTTTCATTTTGACATAATGATTTCACCTTTTTTGGTGATAAAATCACCACCAAATAAATATATAAATCATTTCCTTCCCTCTTTCAAATGCATTTATTGCCCAACAAATTCAAATTTAATAAACTAAAAACACTATGTAGGATTTTTGCACTCCCCTCTAGTCTTTGGTGTTCCCTCACTCACTCGCTATGGTGTTCATGAGATAGGATATGATCCATAATCTCAAGTATTCTACAAATCTAAATCATAGAGAAAACATCTTAGTTGGCAAGGGTGAAAATGATTTGAAAAGAACCCCTACCCCCTATTTACTTACCCATCCCACCCATTTTTTCACCCCAACTCACTTCTTTCATCCATTTTTCATCATGTTTCTTCTAAAAAAACCTCATATTTTGTTATCAAAAGCATGTCAAAATATTTTTCAAATATTACAAACATAATAAATTAAATAACTCACTATTTTATTCTTGTATGTCAATAAATTCAATCAAATCAAATTCCTTGAGATACATCCTTCCCAATCTTCCCCTTTGCATATATCATTGCTAAAGAAAAATTAACCTAATATAAATCAACACATTTAATAATTTTAATTAAGTACATTAATTTGATCATTCTATCTATAAAAATTCATCATGACCATACCTCACCCTTGTCTTTCATTTCAAGAGCTTGTCTACATTTTTTTTCTCATTCATCTTCTCAATGGGGCATCTACCTATCTAATTAACCAAATTATCCATTTGAGACATTCTTTCACACCCATATCCCTTCTTTTTTTCTTCATTTTTAAAAATTATTTGCTTCTATTCGTAATTCCATTTCAAAGAGAGACAAATTTAGGCACCTAAATTTCACCACTTGAGTGTTATCACCAATTATCAACATTCAACATTTAACACACCCATTACTAACCCATTCATCATCAAATGTTGTATTTTTCCACATAACATGGCCTCATTTAATTGATTAACTAATTAATATATATTAGTTATGTTAATTGATCATGCATACAAAATTTAAAATAAATTATAAAACCCATGTCACCTTATCAACAAACCTCACTTATCTCCCTTTAACCCCTCATTTAAACTTATTCAAACATCATTAAGACATCCACATCCTAAAAACCTTATTTAAGACATTTTTTCACATTCTAAAAAAATTATGCATGACATTCAACCTATTTAATGTCAATTCAACTCATTAAATTCTCATTCAACAAACATGACCATTTTTCCTAACCAACTCATAAATCCTCAAAAAATATATTGAATGCATTTTAACCATAGATCAAATATCCACTATTCAAATTTGAAATTGTTTAATAATTTTGAATTAAATCTAGCCATCTGTTTCCCCTCCAAAAAATCTATAAATTGATGTCATTTCATCCATTATGAGGACCATCACATAAGCTATCAAAAATATAACACAAGACTATAAAGGGTTAGTTTTCACTAGTATGAAATCAAAATCAAATTGAAAAACATATAACTAAGCCTAAGCATATGTCTCTAATTGAGTAATACAAAAGAAATAAAGATAAAAAAATGAAATAGAAAACAAACAAATAAAATTTTATACCTTCCTTTTGTTTTCCTCAACTTAAAATAATTTCAATACTACTCAGATGTATTTATAAAGGGATTTTATCAATGCCACATAGTCATTTTGATGGCATTTTCCCTTACAATATTGATGATTTGGATTCACAATTAGAATGTTGGTTGAATCTTTGTTGAATATTTAGTAACATATACTTAATAAAAAAAGTTACCTACAATGTTCAATGGTTCCTCCATTTATACACTTGGTGAGTGAATATGGACCATCCATCTGATATTGAGATATAGGGTGGAGAATGAGTCTGCACCTTCATAAATGTGAGAGGTTGAGATTATAAGATGTCTAAATTATGAAGGTTTAGAGTGTGGAATAATTTGAATTGAGTGTGTAAGAGGGATGTAAACTATGTCATAAATCTTGCTTATACACCATCCATTTCACATTCAATTGCCTTAGAAAGTGGGATTTTTAATGAATTTTAATTGAAAACTTGTTATGTGATGAATACTTTAGGAATATTTAATTTTCAAAAAGTTATGACATGTGAATTCCATGTAACCACATTTTTAGAAGAAGTTTAATTATCCTAATCAATTAATTATCTAATTAAGTTGATTTTATCCTTTTGTAGTCTTATTTTGTAAGGTTTTATTTACTTGGTTTAATATGCCTAGTGAGATATTTACAAGAAGGGGACCAATTTTGAGATGTTGATGATGGTTTAGATTATTCAACATAGTGTATTGCCCTAATTATGGATGCACCAATGTGTCATTGAATGTGTATGTTAAATTATGAAAATGATATATAATTTTTAATGATTTCTATCTTGACTTGTGCATTATTATGGTATTTTGTTCTAATTTTAAATTTTAACATGAAAGTGAATTATCTCCATTTTTTCCATATTTGAAATTGTGTTGCAAGACAGACAAAGTAATAACTTTTCAAAGAATGAAAAAGTTATTAAAATTATTTAACAATGATTTAAGAATAATGTGTTCATGTTTTGTTGATTATTATTACATTTATTGAAAAATGAGTTCACAATGATGCCCTAGATGATATTTTGATGCCTAAGATTCCCCCTTAAGGGAGTGGCTAAAAATTAATTTTGATGGAGGGACCTCAAAAGGAAGAAAACAATATGTTCTATGGTAGAATAGGCTAAGAAATAGAGAAAATAGGGAAAATTTTGGGATTTAATATGGATAAATAGTCATAAATATGCCTCTTAAGAAGAAAAAAGATTCATTGAGAGGGGTGGGGGTAAAAATTTAAATTTTTGGCTATAAATTGACCCTTGTGGGTGAAATAGTTCATTTTCACCCTCTGCTCTTATAATTATTTTCTATATATTTTATGCACAAGTGCTTCAAGTTAAATGGTATGTATACCTCATCACAAGCATCTTAGCATGTAAGTTAGAGAGTATAAGTGACCATCGATGAGCATGCATTTAGTAACTTTCATTTTTAAAAAATTACACATTTGATGTCATTAATGATAGGTTTAAGTAGGATAATTATAAATTTAACTTAATAAAAATTTTAAATGGTGAGATCACCCACATAAATATTAGAATTACTATGAAAATGGTGATATTATGATGAAATCAGTGGGAAAGTGAAGAAATTGATGATATCGATTAAATCAGTAAAATAGGGTTAAAATATCTTAAATGGAAAAAAAAATGGTAGAAGTAACCTAAACTTTGAAAATGACTCAAAAAAAAAAGATCATGAGGGGAAATGACCAAATAACTATGAAAGTTAGAAAAATGCCAAAATAACAAGAAGCTTTATAGGAACAGTGAAATATGCTTGCAAAAATAGTGATATTATTGTAAAATGGTGAAATCATAAAAATTAAGAATCAATGTTTATTTTAATGAAGTATTCACTTGAATATAATTTTATTTGATTTTTTTAATGATTTATTTGATGATTTAGATGAAAATAGGAGTGATGTGTTTTAATTCAATGAGGTATCAATGTCTAGGTAGATATATTAACTAAGTGTGCTAACATGCTTTGATATACAAGAGTGAGTCTTAATTTTGATAACTCATGAGTAATGATCATGTATCTTATGGAAGCTAAGGATTTGGAATGAGGAGGTCATGACCCTACTTAAGGTGATTGATTTGTTACACATAGGGTAGATGCCTATGATTCAAGTAGACAAGGCCTTTCTCTCTACAATAGCTAAATGCTAGCATTTAGAGATGATCACATATCACTTTCCTATTAGATAGGTGATCAAATAATTTTACTCAAGAGAGGAGGTTAGTGTAGTGTTATTTTGAAAAATAATGAAATTGACACACTAGCAAGCTAACATCTCTAGGGCTAGTCATGAGGGGAGCTTAGTGAAAAACCAATTGAAAACACAACTAAAATGTAAAGAAATAACAAATTCCTTACCTTCCTTGATTCCTCCAAGATATTTATTCATTGGCTTGCTCTAATTGTGCTAAAAATGTCTTCATCAATGGGGTTTGGATATCTCCACCTTTTATTGACACCATGCTTGGCTTGATGGTTTGGCTTGATTTTGGCATTATAACACTATACATTTGCTTGATGCCCTAAATACTGCATTATAACTCTACTATGTTCCAAGATCTCCAAATGAAGAGATCTAGAATTACTTTTATTGGCTTTGAAATGAGTTGGAATGATTTAAATCCTAACCTTGGTTGGCTTAATTAACCCTAGTATGGTTAAAAGGTGTTAAATGGTAATGATTAGCATGGAATAAGTATGGGTGGGATATTTTCCAAAAATGACAACTCATAAAAGGTGATGATTATTTCTTAGGATATGCTTTGATTTTTGAATTTATTTTTTGATAATTCATTTAATTGTTCATCGATGAACTCAATTAGGGTTTGATTAGGATTTGCATGTTAATTAATCCCTTTTAGACATTTGAACATTTGTGAAAGATTTGATTCAATTGATTTTTGGGACAAATTGATTTAATTGTATGTGATGAATCCAAATTTGAGATGTTTAGAAATTCTTAAGATAGATGTTCAATAATTGGTAAGAATTTCTCTAAATTTAGGTAAAAATCCATTGGTGGCCAATTTTAAATGTCTATAGTTTTCCCCCTATTTGGGAAGATGTTGTAAACCATAGGAAAAACAATGTCTTTTCAAAGAATAAAAATGTTCCTTGTGCTTACGTCTTTAGTGGTGATGGATAAAGTATAGCTGCCCCCTTGAGGGAGTAGTTTGACAAAAGGGGTGGTAAACAATCCCTCAAAAGAAGGAAATGAGGGCACCAAACAAATGAAAATGATGGGGTGATAACATAATAATTTGGCCAAAGTTGGTCAAAATTATTGAGAATGCAAGTGGGATGGTGTCTAATGGTTTTCCTAAAGGTAGTTATAAGCAATGTACCCTAATAGTGGCAATGCAGTATAATAACACAATGATTTTCCCAAAGGTAGTTATAATCATTGAGAAGATGGAGTTGCCCTAGTTAGAACATACAAATAGGATAAAAACATGCCCCAAGTGGGTAAAATAAATTAAATTATTAGAATTGGTGACAACACAATGATTTTCCCAAAGGTGGTTAGAATCACTAAGAATGTAGGTGGGATGGTGTACAATGATTTTCCCATAGGTAGTTATAATAATAGGACCCCAATTATGGCAAACATGATTGATAGCTGATGATTAAAAACATGATGATGACAACTTAATACAGAGGATACAAATGAATTGGGATAACTTGCTAGTAGGGAGATGCTCATCCAAACTAAAAATGGTTGAAATTATTTCATTGCTTAATTATTCTATTTGGGATATGATTGGGATTGGATCAGGATTGTTGGTGGTGTTGGTGTCAAGGAGATATCAATATTACCATTATTGTGTAGACCTCTAGAAGCTGATTTTTTTTGTAGTACTTAATGGTTGGCATCATTATAGAACACCATGAGGACTTAGACAAAATATACATAAGGACTGACTCCCATGATCTAATAATCAAAGGAAAATAATGCACCAATGATAAAAATCATGATGACAAAGTTGATTATTGAATATGGATGAATTCAATAATAATGTGCAAGGAATCGCACAATGAATGCACATAGACTGAATTAAGGTAATAGTGCTAAAAGTAAATACATAGGCACAAACAGATAAAAAAATAAATAATAGTTAGTCATAGTGTTAGTATAAACAATGTGATGAACATTGCCCCTAGAAAATAGGTGACAACTTAATAAACAAACATGATGAGGGAATATAAGAAAAGGAAGGGGGTGGCTGAGTTATCTCCATAAGCACTAGGCAAGTGGGCATTGCCTACATAGTTCCATGGATGATATATCCATCACAACTTTAGACTGAATGTAGTTCTCCCAAGAAATGGGTAGAAAATGATAACTGATGAAAAATAAACATGATGGATGCGATAGAAGAATAGGAATGAAATCACAAAATGGTGAGAGCATGGAACAAGGCCAAAAAGGATGAGGAAACTAAGTGACAAGTGATTTCTTATGACTTAGTAAGGGTTACCAAAATCCTTAAGGCAAAGAAGTGGTCAATGTTTTTGGCTTTTCTAAATGGTTTTACAAATGTTTTTTTTAGAATTTTAGAGTATCTCAACTCAAACAAGAATGACAAGATACCAAACTATCCAAGCTCATAAAATAGGGAGAGCATGATGGCAAGGGGGACTGAGTTAATCTCAAAAAGGATTAAACATGACCCACATAGTCCCAAAATGGCCTTAGTTCATAGTATTTACACCTTATAGTAGAGGAATATGACTAGTGTAGTAGCCAATTTCAAAAAAATATGCATAGTTAGTAGGATGGCATAGTATGACATAGAAATGGCAACTTGGTATGTCAAGGCACAATAAACAAATGTTACCCTTAGTTTTCCCATATACAGTTCTAACTAGGATACAACTAATCAAAGCAATGATACTAATTTTCCCATAGGTGGTTATAATTAGTATAAATATTGGTGAAATACTAATTTGCCCATGTAGGAAAATATAATTAGGCTCACATAAATAAACATGACCAGAATGGATAGGAAAGAAAGGATGAAACTACCAAAAGTTCTATTATACTAGTCCAAAATATTGTCTTTGTTTGGAATTCTTGAAAAAATTATTGAAATTGATCTAATTCTTCATGCTAAAAGTGTGAAACTAATGGATGAACTAAGGTCAAATGGTACTAGGATAGGATGGATCAAAATGTGATTTGGTTTATAAAATGGAATGGTAGAATGGATAAGTGATAGGCAAAGTGATAGGATGGTATGAGGATAGGATGTTATAAAGTTATGGTACAAAGAATAATGTTGATAATAAGGTACAACTTAGAACAATCATTATAGAAAATAAATCGAGTTGCTCAAGCATAGTACTACTTGGGCGTATAATGTTCATAGGCTCATCAAGTTTATCCCCATCTAGTTTGGTGAGCTTGTATGCTTTTACACCATAGTCTACAATAATGATGAAAGGACCAATTTAGTTGGGCTTGAACTTATCTTTATGCTTCTTTTTTACCATTGTATTCTTTTGTCTTTCTTTGAGGACAAGATCACCAAGGTCAAATTGTCTATGTTTCACATATCGATTGTAGTGGCCATGGAGTTAGTTATGATATGCTTAAAGGTGTTTTACTACATCCATACATTTCTCATCAAGTAACTCCAACTCTTGAAAATGAGTTACTTGATAATATTCATCATCTAGGACATACTAAAAAGTTATATGTAATGAAGGTAACTCAAACTCAATAGGAAGAATGACCTTAGTACCATAAACAAGTGAGTATGGAGTGGATCCTATTGGAGTATGGTGATTGGTATGGTATGCCTAGAGGGCACATAATATCTAAAGGTGCCAATCATGGTCGTCACCATTGATGATCTTTTTAAGGATGATGATGATTGTTTCATTTGATGATTTGGCTTGGTTTTTACCTTGAGGTTAATATGTCATGGAAAAATGTTGTATAATTTTGTACATGACACATATCTTTTCAACATCCTTGTTCTTGAATGATCCTCCATTCTTAGATATAATATCAGAAGGGATATTGTAGAAGTAGATGAGATGGTTAAAAATGAATTTGGAAATTTGATTTCCAATCATGTAAGTGAGGGGTATAGTTTCAACCCACATAGTGAAATATTATATGGCATTAAGGATATGTTTATGGCCATTAGATGAGGTGTGGTTCATCTTCCCAATGAGATCAAGGCCCCATATATAAAATGGCTATGGTGTCAACATTGGTTTCAAGGTCTTAGTTGGGGCATAAATTAGATTAGCATGATGTTGACACTTATCACATATTTTGACATATGCATCCATTGTTGGCCAATAATAACTAATAAACAAAATATTTTTGGCTAACACTACCCTACTAGTGTGGCATCCACATACTCCTTCATGAAATTCTCATAATGCTAATGTAGATTCTATTGAAAGTAAACAATGAAGAAGAGTTCCATCAAAATTATGATAGTATAAGGTTGGTTTGAGTAAAGTATAACTTTATGCATTATATATGAAGGGTTTGGTTTGTTTTCAGGATAATTCAGGTGGTAAAACATGGTCATGTAAATAGGCATATAGGTCACAATACCAAGTAGAGATGGGACCAACAATATCATAGATCATTGTGATAGTTGAAGGTTCATGAGTCAATGTTGTTAGATTTGCCATGAGAAATTGGTAGTATTTTGTCGTATCTATTTATAAAATCAAATATCCAATAGTAGTCATGGCATTTGTTGTTTCTATTACTTGATCTTGTTATATGCTCGAACTAGATGTTAGGAATCTACTTCTTGAGAGTGTCGACCATGGCCTTATAGGGAA
This sequence comes from Torreya grandis, assembly GCA_037957365.1. NCBI lineage: Eukaryota > Viridiplantae > Streptophyta > Pinopsida > Cupressales > Taxaceae > Torreya > Torreya grandis. The sequence continues at coordinate 5,859,740 of JARHVA010000323.1, forward strand.
CTAAATTATCATATTTGGTCTAAAAGTGGTCTATAACCTAATTGATGATTAAATTTGAATAACCATAAACCTTTAGATGATGTATATTCCATTATACTACTTGTCAAAGCCATAATATAAGTCTTTCATATTTAGATATGTTATTGGTAAAAGGAAATTTGAGTCTAAATGATTTGGGGATTAGATCCCCTAGTGGTGTTATAAACAAAAGGCCTACCCATGATCCATGTGTTATGAATGAACCATCAAAATATAGCTTATAGTGTTTATCTTCAAGAGGTGTGTTAATGATGGTCATTATGGATTCATCTGGGAATTGGAATGTTAGTGGCTCTATGTTTTCAAGGGATGATTTAGTAAGCTCATCTACAATCAATTACCCCTTAATGTATTTTTAATTCACATATTATATCTTAAACTTACTAAGAATCATGATCTATTTAGTCGTGCAGCCTCGTAAAGACATTTTAGATTGTAGATACTTTTGAAATGACCATGGTCTTATTATTCAACATGTAATGCCTGAATTTATGATCTATGAAGACCATAGCTAAATAGGATTTTTTGATGCGCATATAATAATGTTTATATGTTACCAATGTATGGCTTAGTATAATGCATACTCTTTTCCATTATCATCATGTTGAGCTAGAAGTGCCCCCAAGGCTTTGTTGATAGCTAATCGATATAACAAGAATAGATTTCCCTAAATGGAAGGTAATAAAATTGGTGGATTTTAAAGATAATCTTTTAACTATTGAAAATATTTATAACAATCGTCATCTCAAAGAAATGTTATACCCTTCTTTAGTATGTGTGTAAATGGATGGCACTTGTCAGCTAATTGAGATATGAAACATCTGATGGATTGGATCTCTCCCTATAAACTATAGATCTACTTTAAATTAGTTAGTGGTAGTATTTATGTTATGGCTCATACTTTGGATAGATCAACTTATATGCCTCTATGAGACACAATGAAGCCAAGTGATTTTCCTACTGTGATACCAAAAACATACTTCTTATGATTGATCCTAACTTTGTATTCACATAGTTTCTCAAATATCCTTCTCAATGCTACTATATGATTAGCTCTAGTCTTTTATTTGCCTAATATGTCATCAATGTAGTCTTCAACAATGTCATACATCATATCATGAAATATGAATGTCATGGCTCTTTGATAGGTGGCCCTTACATTTCTAAGACAAAATGAAATAACTTTATAATAGAATGTTCCCCATGGAGTGGTGAAAGTTATTTTATGTTGGTCTTCTAGTGTTATTCAAAATTTGATTATAGCCAAAAAACCCATCCATTAGTAAAAGCATCTCATAACCCGCTATGAAGTCGACTATCATGCCAATGTTTAGTAATGGAAAATTGTCCTTAGGGAAATATTTTTTAATATCCCTAAAATTAGTGTAGATTCTGATTCCTTCTAGATTTTTACTGATTGGTAAAACATTAAAAATCCATTCAAAATAGTCTGTTGGCCTAATATATCTCACTTATAAGATATTTTCCAACTCTTTCTTCACTAATACAACAATATGAGGATGCATCTTTCATAACTTTTATTTCACTAGTTTGGCATCAAGATGGACCACAAGGTGGTGAACAACCAAAGCGAGGTCCAAACCAAGCATGTTAGAATAGGCCCATGCAAATATATCCAAAAATTACCTAAAAAGGACTGTAAAGACTTCATGTTCCTCCTTAATGAGGGACATGCCTAATTTAATCCATTTCGAGTCATCTAGAGTTCTGATGTTAGCCTCTGATGTGTCTTCCACTAGAAGGGTTGAACCATCTTTAAGAATATTGGGCAAAGATTTGAATTGTTTGTCTACGTCAAAGTTCTCTATTAGGACTTATTCTTCAAGTTCTCCTAGGCATGATGAATCAAAATCCCCAAATGGGAGGGATAGCCATGTAACAATATACATTAAAAATTCCTAAATGATGTGATTAAATGCCTACCATTCTTCAAGACTAAACTCAAACCCATCGGTAAGTTTGTTGTCAATAATTTATTAAATGATTCACTCAAAAGCCTATTATTCGTCAAGACTAAACTTGGCACCACAAACATGTTCATCATTGGTGGTCTCCTAGTCTATATTTGAAGAAGGTTAAACACCCCTATCTAGTGGTGCCTGAAACAAGTTTCCACCATTAGACTAGCCTTTGTCTTTACTTTTTCCCTAGTCAGAAAGTGCCTCAAAGACATTTTCAATTTAGGACCTTAATGTTTTATTTAATTGATTTTGGATAAGGGTGTTCACTCACTCTCCAAAATAGGCTTTAGGATTCAACTTGATTGAGAACCCTTTTTTGTGATCTCCCAACAAAACATTATCCTAAGGCCTAGAAAATCATAGAAGGCCTCATCATTCTGAAACTCATCAACTGAAATGTTGGATTCTTTTTGGCCCCAATCTATCAATTGTGAATAATACAATGGTAGTGGATTATGATGAATGACTAGTCAAAGGGTACAAATGGTGATATTTTTAAATATATTGGTTTAGGATAAGTCATTGAATTAGCTATAATGGGACTCTTCTTCATTGCTAGCATCATCATCTCTAGTCATTTGTGATAAAACTTGAATAAGATACATGGGGTCACCCCTAGGCATTTTAAATCCAAATCCATAGGTTCTTTTATACTTAGTCATAGAAATTGGCTCAAGTGTTCCCTATTGATTTAGCCTAAGACCTCCTCCTTCATAGTCCTAATTTTCCATAATCCAATTAGGAATGGGATACTTGGAATTATTATAGCAATGAGCCAATTTGTCATTATATAACCATGATTCATCACCTTTGAAAGGGTCATATTCTTGGCTAGAAGCTGAGGTGTACTCAAGAATCTTGATGAGTTTTAGAGACACAATAGTTGGACCTGATCCATTTAATATGAGGATACTTTTCACTTTATGCCTCTTTATGTAAAATTTAATATACAATGGATTATTATGTAGTGGACCAAGGGATGACATATCACTTTGGTTAAAGGTTATTTATTGGGTCAAAGCTAGGTGTCCAACCAAATCTTGAAATTTGTTAAGTGATATGCCATTTGGAACTATGGGTGGACCAAGGAACTCTGTCAAGATGTTTTTTGGATTATAGACATACACAACAAATCCAAAATGGAGATTTATGCTGGCATATTTTACAGTTGTTCCACAATGTCAAACATCTTTTATTGGATAGTGGTAAATGGTTTGTTCTAAGGAAAAACGGTTGGTTGGATGATGGGTGAAGTGGCAGATGGTTGTGGGCCTAGTATGGTAATCCTTGACCACTAAGTTATGATTGCATAATTAGGAATAGGTACAAGACCATTGTTGCTATTAAATTATGGTGGAGGGGGACCAAATAAGATGAGTCTCAGCTATAAATTTACTTGTACATGTTCATGGGATAAAAATGAGTTATTAGTATAAGGTCCTAACATGGGAATATATGTTTTCTAGTTCTCCTACATGTGGTCCCAGGTCAAGGAAGGATTACTAGAATGGTTTGGTTGATTGGGAATAATTAGCAATGGTCTTGGATAACTAGTAATTAGAATAGGATTAATGGAAATGGTGTTAATGTGACCTCATACAATATGTCTTATAACTGATTTGTAGTCATGCGAAATTGCATGGTAGGCCTATTGGTTTTTCACACCATTATGGGCTTAATTTTGTCCATTATTTTGATGTTTTTAGTTCTATTAAGTTTGTTAGTTTGGCCTTGGTTATTGATATTGTTGATGTTGATGTTACATTAGTTACCATTATTTTTATTATTGTTGTTGATTGTTATGTTAGTGAAAAGGATTCTGATAAATGCCAAGGCTTTGATTAGAGGTGAAAGCTCCATGATCCAATGTGATCTCTCCATTTTACAACATATTTTGAATTATATGTCTAATTTACACACAAAACTTCAAATTATGGCCATTTACCTGATGAAAATCATAGAATTATTCTGGCTTGACCAGTCTAGCATGTCAATGGCCTCACGAACTCATTCTTTTAGAATGGGCCACCTAATCAAGTTAGCTACTATAAAATTGTGAAAGATTAATTCAAGGGGCTCTCCAAAGTTATTAAAAGCATGATGAGTAGGGATATTTTTCCTTAAAATAGGGTTTTTCAAAGGTTTTAAGTTGCTACATTTCTTATATTGGTTGTGTTGGTCTAGGGTGTTGCACTTGTTGTGTATGTTATGACTAATAAAAAGGTTATTGGTTAGGAGTAAGCTGGAAAGGTAATGTAGGCTAAGCAGATGGCATTTGAACTATTTGGACATGTCATGACTCTATTAATCCATTTCCTAAAACATTTTTATTGTAATTTAATTGCTTAGGTATATCATTATTATTAGCCTGTGTTGGTTGTAATGTTTTTGCTTGGACTGGATGTTGATTTTGGCCACTATTCTGGTTTTAATTTTGGCCATTATTCTTATTTTATGAGGTTAGTTTAATGATCCATTTGTTAATAAGGGCTTGTTTGATCAATAAACCTTTGTCAATGATTTATTTAAATATGTGTGCACACTATAACTCTAGATAGTAAGATATCTCATTGTGTAGAATTTTGGTAAATACAATGACTAATTGCTTGTCTAGTAAAGTATTGGTAAATTAGCTTGTAAGGGCTCTCCATCACTGTAGATATTTTGAAAAATTTTCACCTAGTTTCTATTTTGCTTGTGTCAAGTGTAATAATGAAATCTCGTGCTCAATATTGTAAGAGAAGTACTACATGAACTTGTCTGAAAGATAATCAAAATCAGAAATTGAATTCTTTGGTAATTTCAAGAACCATTCCAAGGCTTGTCTAGCTACACTTAGAAACAAAAATAAGTATATATTTCATTATAGGCCACTGGTTGGCATGTGATAAAGAATTATATCATATGGGCCTTGGGGTCACCTTTTCCCTTATATTTGTCAAACTTTAGTGGCTTGTACCCTAGAGGAAATGGTATCTACAAGTAATCCATATTGAAAGGGTAAGAATATGCATCATCAAACTTGAAGTTTTTGGTTTGTTTCCCCACTTGAATGGTAGTAATTTCATCCTTCATTTGTTGTAGCTCTTGTTTGAAGAAACTTGTGGGAATATTGGCCAAAGGTGATGGTTTAACAATCATAAGTGGATTAATTTGATTGAGGTATGATGGAGGTGTTTGATGAGGTATGTCAGATTAGCTAGGAAATGGACTAAGAATATGCATGCATAGATTAGGGTGTAATTATTGAAATTACGTGTATTATGGTGTGATATTGTAGTTGGGATAGGGTATATAGGCATGATGTTGGGAATGTTGGGATGGAGGAATATGGCCATGCTATGCATGTTGAGGTTGAATAGGGACATGCTACCTAATAGTCATACCTTACTAATTAGGAAGGACTTGTGACCCAAGACCCTATCCTTGAAATTATGGTGTGTTTGACATAAAAATCAATTATTGCCTAATATGTACTTAAAAAACATTGTAACTTATTCATTGCACAAATTCCTATTAGGAAGTGGATGCATGTTGGAGATTCAACATTTGACACTAACTAATATTTACACATTATTGGTTAGATATGATTTGGTTTTGGATTGGCATATTAGTCTATGACTAAAGTGATATGTTCACTTCTACCTAGCGAGGTGAAACATTGGTTTCCCAATGTTGAGGTGGCAATATGTTTTACCTCTACTATATGGGTATATTAGACTATGCCTACTATTGTGGAATATTACACATCACCTATTGGGGTGGAGTAAGATTTGTCATATTTTGTTATGGCACAACACTAGTCATTGGCTAACTACTTAATATTTGTTGTTAGGTATGAGAAGAAGTAGTTGGTTGAGGATTAGAGGTAGTTGACTAAGGTTGGGAAGTAGAAACCCCTATTCCTTGAGTTTGTTAAGCATTAATGGTGCTAGTTAAAGTCACATTTTGTTGTTGACTATGTTTTTATGCATTAACACCATTTTGGTCTAATTTAACATTACTTGTACGTTATCCACTAAGTTTTCCTCACTATTATGCATAGAATTAGAAGACACTTCCTTGATAGTTGGGGCATTGAACATGTTTTTGATTGAAGTGTTTTGTGTAAATTGGTCTAAACCCTGATTTTATTAATTAGTCAATTCTCTTAAAACTCCTATTGAAGGAACTAAATCAATGAGAGGCTTATTTAACATGGTCATTTGATTAAAATTACATGTTAGCTCTTGAAATGTTTGGTATGCTATCTACATTGAATTAAATGTTTCTATATGAAACCTCTTTGAGTAACAATCATATGAAGATATTGATATGGTATTGGTACTATGGCATTATAATCTATATAAGAGGCCTGATCATTATTCTAATAAGACATATTATAAGGCCCTCTTGATGGATTTGATAAACTGTCATGCCCTACCTCATTGTTTAATGGCATTATTCCATAATAAGGTTACTATTGTTGGACATTTTCTACAATCATAGGTACACTAACCAAGAATTGAGTTGTCTTTTCTTGATCTTGCTCCGTGTATTAAGGTGTGATAACAAAATAATTAGCTAAAGGATCTTAACTCTATTCCCTTATTTAACTGTTTTATGGTGGATAGGAATACATCTCCAAAATAACACTATCTTTGTAAGGGTCTTGAAAAAATTCCTCTTTCATGCTAACATTTTCATATCCTAGATTATACATAGTTTCACCATGTGTGTAGTGAGCCATGGCAAAATCTATGATAAATGTTTCACGACAAGATGGGATTAGAGTTATGAAAACTCTCAAAATCTATGTATGAAAATACAAATAGGTTTAGACTTTCTAACTTGTCGAGGGTGGAGCTAAATCCATAAAATTCTATGCAAAGACTTGGAAAAATACTATAACATCAAGTGTCTAATGTTAAATATTTTATACAAACAAGGTCAAGTAAAATGACTTAAAAACAAGATGTCAAACTCTAATATCTAAATGTGTTCTAAATAGGTCTAAAATGGGAAAGGGAAGTGTTTCTTGGTCTTTTATCCAAACATGGAGTCAAAATCTAGGCTCAAACAAGTTGTGATAGGAATTTTGGCTAAACACAACATTAAAATCTAGGCTTGAAATAAAGGATATTATAATGATTAATCTAACAAACTTGGAATAGTTTATTAAAGACTAGGCACTTGATTTTAGACATAAATGTGATCTAATTAGTATAAAACACTTAAAAAAAGGCACTTTGAATATGGATTATTTCTATCAAACAAAGGCACAAACAAAAAGTTTCCAAATTTGAGTAATGGATTGTAATGTAACCTAAAATAGAAATATCTATGTATTATCCCCTGTGTGTTAAGGCCTAAATTGAAATCAATCAATGTTTGTATATGAACTTGTAAAATTTGATCAAAGACTCAACTAAGGTAAAATAGGGTTTGATGACAAGCTAGGAAAATTTGAATAACATGATTGTAATAAGCAAATATCTAATAAGGCACAAATGATTGTTTTCAAGCAATGATAATTTAGACACAAGACAAGAAAAGTATTTTGAAATAATTTGGGTAGTGTAACAGTGTTATCACTCCCAAAATATGTGATAATGGTTTATGTTTCAAAAACTTCTAAGGCATAAGACTTGAAATGATTTGGGTAGTGTAATGTTACCCATCTCAATCAAGTTTCACACTAAAATTTTTGGCACAAATGTTTTATAAGTTAAATCAAGGTGGAAAATGGATGAAATAATGCCTCCTCAAATAATGGATTAATGGTGGACACAAGACTCCTTCATGATGTGGTATAAATAATAAAAAAATTAGTTTTAACACACCACACAATAAATAATAAATGACAATAATAAAAATAAGTATATCATCCTAAATCTTATCAAGGTGTGGCATTGTGGGGCTGAGTAAAACCTACAAGTTTTTGACTATCTAGATTAATCCTATGTGTACATAATTTCACATATGCTCACAAGACAAGCAATACATCAATTGAGTCCACATCAATCAGCTTGTTATGAAAAGGTCTTATTCTTTTTACAACCATTACATCCATCACTTTATTATTATAGTCAAATGTCTAGATTGATTATAAGATTAGCTTTCCACTAATGGAGATGTTTTAACCACTCAAACCACTGTCCTAATGGGGTGATCCCAATTTGTATACCCTCAGTGGAGAGGGGTTGAAACACTACCAGGAGATGAAGCCTTGGGTTAATGATTCCATAAATAAATCATGAGAGTCAATTATAGTGCCTTCAAAATCCAAAATACATGAAAGTAAAAGATGAGTAGAAAGAATTTAGGGTTGATTTTAGATCACCCAATACCATATAGGTTTTGGGGAGAGCCTAGGAAATTTTCTTTCTACACCTTGGACTAGGTACTAAATGTAATGGAAAGGTGATTTTGATCCCATGAATTCCCTATAGGGGATGGGGGAGAGCATACACATGTTATCCTTTTTACAAAATAAACATGGCATAAAAGTGAACATGCTCAAAAACATGAAAACTACATGTTTTAATGTTCATTTTAAGGCACCAAAAACAAAATGTGTTGTCAAGTTTGGCCCCTTTGGCACTGATGGAAACTTTATAAAACATTTAAAAGAATCCAAGGCATAAAAAATGAACTAATTTATTTTTAAATACCCAAAAGATGATGTGAGCAAGATTGATAACATGTTCAGATTTGACTAGGTTTGTTTTTATGCACTAATTGAAATGTCTTGATTAGGTTTATGGACCCTTGGCATATTGAAAATTTTTAAAGAACTTGCACAAACAAAAACTAATAAAAAACATAACCATGTTCATTTTAAGCACTTAAGTCCACATGTTCAAGTTTAGCCTAATTTCTTTTAAACACCAATGTCCAAATGTGTAAGATTAACATGTTCATTTTAAGACCCAAATTGAAATATTTAAGAATTGAATAATTCATTTAAAGCCCAAAAAGATGTTTTATTAGTCTAATCATGAAAATTTGGTGTTTAAATCAATCCTTCAACCTAAAAAATTTTAGATTATAACCCCCTACTTTAAAGCACTTTCTTATTTGACCAAATGAGGTTTAAATTTTATCTCTCAAGATTGGATTTTATTTCACACAATAATCATAGATGGTCACAGATGACCATCAATGGTTTTGAGGCAATCATGATGGTTGGTTAGTAGGTAACTTTTACCAATTGAGAAAAATTACCACTGGTTGATAAAGACTATCGGCGATGACCTGTGAACCTGAAGGCAAAATCACTAAAGGCAAACACATTAGGTCAGTCCTAGTTAGTTTAAAGATTGAGAAAACCTGAAAGGTAAACTTAAGTCTAGTGATTTAAAATCCTTTGAAACCAAAAAATAAAGGATTTTAATAATAAAAAGAATAAAAATAAAATCATAAATGATGACTTTACCCTATATTCCAATTGTTGATGGTTATAGAGAATTGGTGGTAGTTGGGTAGAACTATGGGTGATTTAGGCCAAACCATCACCAGTTCTACGTAACCATCATTGATCTTTGTGTAGATCTAAGAGATAAAAATAAATAAAAATATGACCAAAAAAAGGTTAGAAATACAATTTTAGAAAGATTCAAGCATCCATTTCTCTATTTAAGACTTGCATATTGATCTCCTTGATATGTGGGATGCTCATTGTCCCACCCCATGTGTCATTTGTGATCAAATAATTTGAATCAAGAGACGAGGTTAGTATAGTGTTAGTTCCAAAAATAATGAAATCAACACACTAGCAAGCTAACATCTCTAGGCCTAGATCATGAGGGGAGTTTAGTGAATAAACCAATTTAAAACACAACTAAAATACAAAGAAATGACAACTTCCTTACCTTCCTTGATTGTTCCAAGAGATTTATTTTTTGGCTTGCTCAGATTATGCTCAAAAGGTCTTCATCAATGGGTTTTGGCTATCTCCACCACCTTTTAACATAATTCTTGGCTTGATTTCTTGGCTTGATTTTGGTATTATACCATTATGCATTTGCTTGATGCCTTAAATCCTAGATTATAACTCTACTATGTTCCAATCTATCCAAATGAAGAGCTTTAGGCTTGCTTTTATAGGATTTAAAATGACTTAGAATGAGTTAAATATTAACCTTGGTTGGCTTAGTTAAGCCCAATAGGGTTAAAAGGTGTTAAATGGTCATGATTCACGTGGAATAAGAATGGGTGGGATATTTTCCAAAAATGACAACTCACAAAAGGTAATGACTATTTTATAAGATAGTCTTTGATTTTTGAATTTCCTTTTTGATAACTCATTTAATTTCCCATGGAATAATTCAAATATGATTTGATTAGTATTTAAATTTTAATTAATACCTTTTATAAATTTGAACATTTGTGCAAAATTTGATTTAATGGATTTGGTTATTTTCTCTATTCAATTGATTTTTGGGACAAATTGATTTAATTGCATGTGATGAAGCCAAATTCAAGATGTTTAGAAATTATTAGGCTAGATGTTCAATTATTGGTAATAATTGGTCTAATGTTGGGTAAAAATCCATTGGTGGCCAATTTTATGTTTCTATAGTTTACCCCTAGTTGTGCCATTTATGATTAAGGAATTTGACTCAAGAGAGGAGGTTAGTATAGTGTTGTTTCCAAAAATAATGAAATCAACACACTAGAAAGCTAACATATCTAGGCCTAGATCATGAGGGGATATTAGTGAACAAACCAATTGAAAACGTAACTAAAATGCAAATAAATGACAACTTCCTTACCTTCGTTGATTTCTCCAAGAGATTTCTTTGTTGGCTTGCTCAAATTGTACTTAAAAGGTCTTCATCAATAGGGTTTGGCTATCTCCACATTCTCTTGGCACCATGTTTTTCTTGATGGATTGGATTTATTTTTTCATTATAACACTATGCATTTTCTCGATGCCCTAAATCCTGCATTATAACTCTACTATGTTCCAAACTCTCCAAATGAAATATTCTAGGCTTGCTTTTATAGGCTTTGAAATGACTTGGAATGATTTAAATCCTAACCTTGGTTAGCTTAGTTAATCCTAGTAGTGTTAAAATGTGTCAAATGGTCATGATTAACATGGAATAAGAATGGGTGGGATATTTTACAAAAATGACAACTCATAAAAGGTAATGATTATTTCCTAAGATATTCTTTAATTTTTGAATTTCCTTTTTGATAATTCATTTTACTCATGGAGAAATTAAATTAGGAATTCATTAGGATTTATATGTTAATTAATCCCTTGTATGAATTTGAAAATTTGTACAATATTTGATTTAATTGATTTGTTCATTTTCTCTATTTAATTGATTTTTGGGATAAATTGATCTAATTGCATGTGATGAAGCCAAATTCATGATGTTTAGAAATTCTTAGGCTATATGTTCAATGATTGGTAAGAATTGGTCTAAAATAAGATAAAAAGACATTGGTGGCTAATTTTAGATGTCTACAGAGAGGTGATAGTGATTTTGGAGGATGTCTAAAAAATTATTCATATTCTTATTTGAGGATGAGTGTTATATTGGTTTCACTATGGGTAGTAGATGGTAATATAAGATCTGATTAGTGTGATTAATGTCATCATATAGGATGGATTGATTGACATAGATTTATTGGAGGGCTTGAATGGCATGATAGATGTTGTACCTTAGGATGATATAGATGCACTAGATTCATATTCATTGATTTATCAAGAGATCATCATTCTTGTGGCCATTATTAGTAGCATATTGGTTCATGACAATAGTGACCATGATTTCCAAATGGGACTAGAATGGGTTCTCCAAGATATGATCGATGATATTGCTCTCTTTTCCTAAGGCCCCATTATTTTAGCTTAGATATACAAATATTTACATATGGTCACTTATCATCTCTATAGGATCATAAGGCATTCTACATTACTTCAGGTCTAGACTTGAGAGCATATCAAGATTAAGTGGCTAGTTAGATAGAGATGATTGTGGGGTCTATATGTACCTCTAACTTATGGTTGGTACTTGATAGGAGTAGGCCAATGGGAAAACATAAAGAACCTTCCCTTCTACCAGTGATCTATTGATGAGATGGTTGATGGAGGTTTTTTTGGGCACCCTTATATGCACATTAAATTTAGATGGCTAGAGGATCGATATATGACATAGTTCATGATTACTCTATGTTATATCGTGTCTCCATAATTTCATCATTAAATAATATCAGATTAATCAAATATATAACAAGTTTGTATTCCATCAAGATTTTCTTGAGGGGCCTCATTACTTCATGCATGTGATGCATGAGATCATCAAATGAGGGCCTCTCATTTCAAAGACTATGGTACATATCATTTTTATACTAGTAAATCTAGTTGTGTGGGCCTATACCATAGGAGTAGTAGATATAGTTGTTACAGGGGCATATACATCCTAGTGGATTTATTTTAGGATGGTTATATTTACTATGCCTAGACCACCAATAATATGAGTATTGAAATAACATGTTCAACATGTGGATCAACAACCTAGACAATCGTATTAATGATGGCATGTATGAGTAGTGTCAATACATGGGGATTAGGGACTAAGACTAGTCCAAATATTGCTATTCCCTTAACCTTTGGCATGTCTAGGGTTATATATGGATAAATTGGGGCTTACATACCTCTTTTATATTCTTGTTACATTTTTCTATGTTTTTAGTTAGGTCAACCTATGAAATAACCATGGTTAGGTAGACTCTATATAGGATGTAGTGGTTAGTATTTGATTATCATATTAAGTTTTCTACTCTTATTACATTAATACAGAGGTTTCCCCTTGAAGTGGCTCTCTTATATTATCCATTATTATGTTCTGCTATCAATTATTACTATGTGATCTCTTATCTTTGTTTATTCGGTGTGACATATAATAATTATGTGTGAAAATCTAAGTAATCTCCTCATAATTGGTATCATATATTCAATTTGAGAAAGTTTTTTGCTATGTTTTTTTTGGATATGGTGAGGTGAGACTTATGTGAGTGGAGGGAGTGAAAAAACATAACTTGTAATCCAGGAAGAATTATTTTTTTCTATCAACACAGTATTATTTGAAATATTTTTTTGAAAAAAAATTAAAAAAAAGAGTCTAGAAAAAAATTTCCCTTTGTACATTTGTAGTCATTAGATTCATCTCATTGAGATGATCACAATAGTATATTCTATTGGTACACTTTTTTGGTACCAAAATATTTCATCCTAGTGTGTAAAATTAGTCATTAGATTCATCCATGTGAGGTGATCCCAATGGTACCATCTCTTGGTACACTTTTTTTGGGGAGAAAACCTTCCTAGGGTTTGTGCATGGAAGGTCCTACTACTCAAGGAAAAAAAAGGTGTAAAAAACTACTAAGAATAATTTTAGGGATGGCATAGAATCTAGAACTTCAGATCTATTTCTTTCTCAACTTTAGGTTGACATAAAGGGCTTGGTCTAATAAGATGACTTTGTTTTAATTAAAACTAATGTTTCAAGGATAAAAAAAATATTAATGGGGTGAAAACTCAATTTAATTAGATCACTATGCAATTGACTACCATTTCATCTTAGTTACAACCAAACAACCCTCCACTTTATCATTTGGGTCCTCCTCCTCTCAATACTAACAACTCCAATCCTAGTGTGAAACTGATGTTGCCAAAAGTGGACATGCATAATTTTTATGGTAAGTATCCTCTCACTTAGATTACCCAAAATGAGAATTTATTTGATCTACACCAAACTCTTAGTTCTCATAAGGTGATAGTGGCATCTCTATATCTAGAACCTGGGCAGCTCATTTGGTATTGTTGGCTATGTTCTCAAAAGAAAAAGAATGGTGCTCTTGTTACATGGTTTATTCTCACTGATGAGTTATTAACTCATCATAAAAATAATGTATCTAAGAAATAATCTAGTTAGTTATCCAAAATTCATCAATTAAGAACTATGAAGGATTATATTCATCAATTTTAGAATCTATCCTTATGGGTGGAAGACATCATTGAGGAAATTTGACTGATCCTTTTTTGGATAAACTCAAATATAGCATAAAATTAGAGGTTTGGATTTTTAATTCATTATTTGTACTAGAATATATCCTAAGGGAATGTAGGGAATAATAAAAAGAGATGGTCAAATGGAAAACTTTCACTACGGGTCATGATTACACTTTTTCAGCACCATCATTTCCTCAACCCACCAGATTGACACCTCAAAAAATTAAGGATAAATTAGCAAAAGGGTTTTGTTATGGTTTCAATATAAAATTGGGAAAAGGACATCGTTATGCTAAAAATAAGTTATTTTACATTGAAGGTGCCAATGAGGATGAAGATGATGAGGAGGCAATTGGTGAGGATGTAGATGGACCTACAAATGAATTTGAAGACCCTCAACCTACTATTTCCTACCATGCCCTTTCAGGTATTAGTAATCCCCAAAATATTAAGGTCATGGGTTTCCTTAATAAATATAATGTCACTATATTGATTGATTCTAGGAGCACACACAACTTCATCAATAGTAATTTAGATGCTCATTTGAACTATTTCATTTACCCTACTCTATAATTTTAGGTCATGATTATAGATAGTGGTACTTTTAAATATTCAATAAAATTCCATACTATTTTTTTGTCAATGGGAGACTACCTATTATAATATCCTATGTTGCTTTCACATGGGTGGAGATGACATTATTCTAGGATTACAATGGCTCACCACTTTGGGAACTATTGAGATGAATTTCTAAGATTTATTCATTCATTTTCATTCTAAGAGAAGGACATTTGAGTTAAGGGGATTAAGGAATAAATATCCACAACTTGTAGATCCTATAAAATGACCAAGATTATCTGAAAGGGTGTTGAGGGATTTATTGTTCCCTTGTTCTCTATTAAAGTCCATCCAACTCATCCATCTACACCCCATGATCTACAACAAGTGATTGATGCCCATTATGTTATTTTTGGTGACATGCTAAATGGAATTCCACCTAGATGCAAACATTCTCATTCCATAAAAATTATTATTGATAGTACACCACCCAACATCAAACCATATAGGTATCTCTATGCCTAAAAAAGTGAAATTGAAAAGATGGTACAAGATATGTTGGATGAAGGAATTATTCACCATAGCCAAAGAGAATATTCTTTTATAATTATCATGGTGAGAAAGAAAGATGACACTTGGAGGATTTGCCTAAACTATAGAGAGATAAATAAGTACACTATTAAACATAAGTCTCTTATTCCTATCATTGATGAATTTCTAGATGAATTTCATGGTGCTCTTTATTTTACTAAGTTAGATATGCATTATGGGTGTCATCAAATCTAGATCTGTGATGAAAACATACCCAAAATAGCTTTTAGAACTAATGAATGCCATTATGAGTTTATGGTTATGCCTTTTGGTCTAAAACTATGACATCTACCTTTTAGAGTTTGATGAATTCTATTTTTAGGCCATTTTTGATGAAATTTATTCTAATGTTTTTTTATGATATTATCATTTATTATAGAAATTGGGAAGACCATTTGTAACATGTGAAATAGGTAATATTAATTTTAGAACAAAATTATTTATATGAAAAACTTCCAAACATACTTTTGGATCTTGTGAGGTTGAGTATTTGGTTCATATGGTTTCACATGAAGGAGTGAAAGTGGATCCTAAAAAAATCCAAGCAATGGTGGACTGGCCGGTTCCTAAGACACTCAAGTAACTAAGGGGATTTTTGGGGCTAATTGGTTATTATCATAGGATTGTCAAAAATTATGGTAGAATTATAGCCCCACTCATCTATTTGTTGAATAAATACTACTTCCAATGAACTGATATAGCTACCAAGGCATTTGAATAATTGAAACTAGTTATGTGTACCACTCTAGTGTTGGCCACACCTAATTTTTCTAAGACTTGTGGTTGAATGTGATGCATCTAGATATGGTATGGGTATTGTGCTCATACAATAATGTATAAAACTTTTATTTGAAACTCACCAATTGAAGGGTTAAAATTTGTTCAAGCCCATCTATGAGAAGGAAATGATGGCTATGTACCATTGTAAAAATTGGACCCTCCTAAGATTCATGTGCCTCCTCACTATCCTATTCTAAAGGACATTTATTTAGGATATAACACGGGTAATACACATTCATTATTCCATGAGGGAGATAGAGGGTAGTCATCAGTCCATGATGGATAGGGAGGATAGTTCCCAGGTCAAGATACATAGTCCACAGTGGCTCAAATTAGAAGAGACCAGGGTGGCAGTGTTAGAGGTGGCACTTTTGGATAGTTTAAAGGTAAAATTAGTAGAGGGACATTTATGTAAGTTAGGGTGTGGAATGAGGAGGGGATAGTGGTACTGAACATTATTGATATTCTTTAAACACCTAAGTATGCTAGTGTAACCCTTGATATTTGACATTTATGAATCTACACCCCATGATGATCTATGAAATATGGTGAGATAGGGAGATATAGGATAGAGAAATGGATACTGTGGATTTATACATCAAGGATAGGCCTTTATTGATGATGATATCAATCCATTACATATGGTTTATAGGAAGAGATACATGTTAGACTAGCTAAGATCTCATGAGAAAAGGATAGGGTGTCTAGAGTGTAGATACCATTATCATATTATCAAGGATAGGTGGCCACATGATAGATGTAGATTAACACTTTGAGGGTTGAGATGATTAAAAGGAATACCATCTAATTGTAGTTGATGATATACCAAATAGATATATAGAGGCTTCACATGGATAGGTATGAGGCTTGGGGCATTTTTGCACATTAGAGTCTTAGGAAGGCAGTAATAGAGATCATGTGATCCAAGGATGAAGGCTAGATATCAATAAAATTCATAATAGGCATTCATTCCTATAAGATATAAGGCACCTAACTTTACATAGTATAGTTAAATCCAATTAATGAGATCATAGATGTCACATCATACTTCAGCTTCTTAGAGATTAGTGGCATAACCTCCTCCACATTTGATAGTGATGGGTCCACCATATCAGACACCATCACCTGAAATAGGACAACGATTTTAAGAGGGTAGGCCTTAGAGGATCTCACTTATATATTATTATAATTAGATTTAAATTTATATTGTAGTTCTATAATTTTTATTAGGATATGTATACCTAATGTATAGACATTTTGATGTATATATGGACATTAATTTTAGTTATATGATGCACATGAACTCTGATATTATTTTGATAAATATGATGTTTCAATTTGATTCATTAATGTTGATTCATAGTGTAGATTATATGTTTAATGTTTATGTTTTTATTATGATCATGATGTTAAATATTTTCCATGATTATGTTGTCTTAATTTTCCTAATAATCTTACACTTGATCTAGATAGCAAATGTGATGGATGCCTTTCATTTACTATTGAGGATGATGTGATTTGATTTCATGTATTGACATGTGATCATTATGTATAATGTGTATGACTCTCTGTACATGCTCATTTATATATGTTTATCATGATTATCATATATGTATCCATAATGTTCAATTTTTTTTCTTTAATCATGGAAAATGTGATGATGTTTAGACTATACATGTGAGCACACTTAACCATGTTGATATATAGTTTAATGGGATGGTGTAAGCACACTTGAAAATATAATTTTACAACTTGATTTTTATTATTTTAATGATAGGAGACACAATAGTTATTGATAAATCATGGTAACACATGTGTCAATTGTGTAAGGAGTAGCTCAAATGTGAGCGTGCGATAACACACATTATGATATAAAGGATCATGATGGCATTGTGGATGTAGATGCATCAAACCAAGACTAAATTAAAAAAAAGAGACAAATAATCAAGTAAACAAACATGCACATAAAAATTAAAATCAAATAATAATAAAAAAGTCATCATTATTCCGAAAGTGTTTAATAAACATTGTGTTCGATGTGCCCCTAAATTAGTACAAGTGTATGAATTATAAAATGTTGGAAACTTGACTTATAAATAGTAAAATGGTAAAATTAAAATATGGTATGATGGTGTTTGAGTTGATCTAAGCTACCCCATGTAGCCAAGTGTTACCAACATAGTCTATGTTGACCTTAGGCCAATGTAATTCTTCCAATATAGGAAAAAAGGAATTGATGATGTTGAATTAAGATGGTCATGATTAGATGAAAGATACCCTCCCAAGAAAATATGTGAAAATACATGGAATTGTGATGAAATCTAACATTATTAATGATGTTTCCATAAATGAATAAAAGAGTGGAATCCAAATCTAGATAGGATGACAAAGTGGACAAAGATTTTTTGGCTTTGCATCTCTTTTTGGGATTCTTAAAATTTTGAATTTTCTTAGGATTTTGACAATTTTCAGATGTTTTTGGATTTTTAGAATAAGTATATACATGAATATTTGGGAGAAGCATACACAAGGACAACCAAGACACCTATATAATCAGAAAGGAAAATAAATATAAGGGAAGCCAAGATATATGTACAAAGAGTGATTAGTAAAAGGAAAGTCTACTCCAACAACAAAGGAATCAATTCATGATAAGAAAGGTATAGGGATCAACTAGATATGGTATGGTATGAATAATTATAGGGGTCAATCAAAAGTGGTCAAAGTGAATAATATTTCTAAGGATTTTAAGATAGGGAAAACCTTCCATGTGACCATTTGATGTTTGACTATAAAGATACTTCCATACTCTAATTCTACAAAATTTATTGCCATGTATAGTCCATACTGTAGACACTTATCTTTGTCCACTTTTGTGCATAAACTAGGATTCAGTTCAATTTCTATAAAATGACACATTTTAAGCCTATAAATGACCTGAATTGCCTAGATTCATCCATGTAATGGATTTAATTGCCCATAAATGTGATGAGGCTAGCTTATTTGCTATATTACCTTGTATGCACAAAAAACCTAGTTTTATTTTAACCCTAGTCAAATTACAACCTAGTAATTTGACACTTTTGACCTATCAAGCAATTAATTCATGACATTTAAAATAATTACCAAAATATAAAAAAACATTAAGCAATATTAGTTACATTGTAAATCTTCATTAACTTGCATAAATAAAAATTCCAAATCAAGTTAGTAAATTTCATTTACCAAAAAAGGAATTTTTAGACAAATATGAAGTCAAAGGTCAAAAAATATAATAAATGATTTATTATTTCCTAAATATTCCAAAAATATGGGTCACACCTCACAAATATCTAAAGTGAATTATCATGCCTCACAAATATCTAAAAATGAGGTGTCAATATTTTATGAGTACTTTGACCCAACCTAGGGTTAGCCTACCTCAACCTAGGTGAATTTAGAATCAAACCAAGTTAGAATTTAACCTAGCCTCCCTAAGGTTAGATTTAGTTATTAGATTTATAAATACAAGTTCCCACACCATATGTCAACAAACTTTTAGGTGTAAGGTTATTCTATTGGAATACCTTCTTTAAGCCTTTGAGAGTAGTGTTATAATTCCCAATTTATGCCAAGATTCACACCAAGCCATAAGTGACTATTGGAGAGATGATACCACTAAGGAATAACATTTCTAGAAGACTTAAATTGTCATAGACCAAGCATGAACATTGTTATGCCAATAAGTAAGCATCAAATTTGACAAAACAGGTAAGAAATTTATATTTTTTTATCTCTATTTTATAATCTTGCTTATTATGTTATGTTCTCCCTAGTTCTTAGGCAAGAGTATTTAGTCTTAGTATGTTGTTATTCTTATTTTTTGGTCATTTGGACTAAAAATGGATTAATCTACATATTATTTAATCTTTAAACACCTAAGGTATATAATGGCATGCCTGATGGGACTACACATCCCTTATGGCTAAGTAGAATCATATGATAACCTTAGTTTTACTAATAAATACATTTAATTCTTCAATTTTAGAGTTTTATCCTTGAAATATATGTCATTATATTTTTTTGAGTTATCAATAGCTTCACCCTGTGTAATAGTGGCTTTGACAATCCTATGATTATTTTTGATATTTTTTTGTGTATAAATAGTAGATTCATAATGGTGGATTTGACCTAATAAATGATGACTTCACTCTAAAAAATTATCAACTTTAACCCTATTGAATGGTAGCTTTGCCAGGTAAACTTACTCCATGTTTGCTTATTTTCTAGCTTATTTCAGTAGCGTCTCCTGACCTAACTAGTAGTTCACCATACTAAATGGTATCTTTGCCATAGTTTCTCTTTGTATCTTTATTTGCAGTAAATTAATGTCTTTTCCCTACTAAGAGATAGTTTTAGTCTATGTTTTGCCAAAACTTGAGAGCTCAATATGGATTATTATTTACTCACTTTTTGGATTTTTGGCAATAAAACACCCTAACATTTTGTAGGACTTAAGGTGGAGAGATATAAGCTCAATCATTGTTAAAATATCACATACACTTTTATTTGGTGCTTAAAATTCACTTAATCACATTTGTCTTTTAGTTTTTGAAGCTTTTACAACTACAAACAAGGCCAAGGGGCCAAAATTTCAATCACATCTCAATTTGGTGTTATTAAAAAGAACATACATTTAAGTTAGATCTCTTAAGAGATTTTTTGCTTTATGTTTATTTTTTTTATTATCTAAATTTCAAAGTTCATAGTTAGATTTCTTTGTTTGTGTAAAATTAGAAGCTATTGCATGTATTCTCTCCCAAAGCTCTGAGTGACTTGGGTAACCTAGAAATGACCTCTAAATTCTTTATATTTAATTTTCTTACATTTGGTTTGTGGGAAGGAGCCCGTTTATCCCTCAAAATTTATCTATGGGTGCATTGACCTAGGGTTTCGTATATTATCATCATACCAACCCCAATCTATGGTGGTTATATAAATTAGGAACATGATACTAGGATTGCCAAGGGGATGAGCAACTAGCCTCTCCGATATTAACAAAAAACCTATGTCAAGTCTTAATAAACATTAGAGTCTATTAATTAATAAAAATATGGTGTTGCTATGTAAATGAATAGACCCTTGCATAGTAAATTATTGTGTATTAAACTAATTGATGTGATTTCACCCTTGTGTTAGCTAAACTTGGGACCATTTAGTGCATTCAATATTTATATATTTTTAGTCAACCCCACTTATTATGGAATTTCTTACCAAATATTTATTTCTACTCACTCTAATTTTTTTCCATGTATTAATACTTGAGAGATAGAGGGAGGCATAAAAACTCTACCTACACATGTACTTTAATTTTTTGATTAATACTTAATTCTTCACAAGCATTGGTATATCAGTGGAAGCTTTGGTAGAAGCTATGCACACCCATGTCAGTTTTAGATATAAAACAAATAATTAGGGCTAATTCTATTTTATTTGATTTGCATGTGTATTTTTAGACTAAAATTGTTTGTTTGTATTTTTGCATCAAAATAAGTCCAAAACTATCACATTGTTTTTGTACCCCTTCAAACCAAGAGGTGTTACTCTATCTATTTTGTGTCACAATTTTACCTTATAGTTTTATATTAAAACCATTTTTGTGCCAATTATTTAAACAAAACATCATTACACTACTTATTTCATGTCAAACATTTTCCCTTGTTTTTTTGAGTCCAAAACCATTGTCCTAACATTTATTTAAAGTAATATTGTTATGCTACCAAAATTATTCCAATATCTTATCATTTTTGAAACCAAGTTATAAGCCATTGTTACACCTCTATTGTTTAAAATACATTGTCATACTACCCATTTTGGTCTATCCCTTTTACCTTAGAACATTTGTGTCTTTTTACATTAAATCTAAAACTCAACCCTTTAAAGTGCAAATCCTAAACTAATCAGGTTTACACCAAAGATTCATCTAATTTGGACTTACATTGTCCACCTTTTGTGTTTGGATTGTGTTACTTGGGTTGATTTCCATTTTGATCTGAAACAACCCTTGCCTAGACCTAGCAATTTTTATTTGTCTTGTACCTTGTTTGAGATTACTTTGAGCCAAGTTATTATCATGTGCCTTATTTGTTTATTGTGCCAAATTTTGAGTGTTTTAGTTCTATTGTTCTAATAGTCTCTTGTGAATCAAATATTGAGTCTTAGTGAGTCAATTAATAAGTGTCACCTAAGCTAATTTCCTTTGTTTTTGAGTTCTTATTTGATTTATTTGTGTATGAGTCTAGCCTTATTTTTTACACTAATGATTATAACCACCTTTGGGTAAATTGTTTCTATCTTTTGATCCTAGTTCATAATTGTTATAATTTTTTTAGATATTGTTGTCATTAATTATGACAACTTTTGGAAAATTAGTAATTTATTCATAGATGAGTTTTGAGCCTTTGTGCTACTTTTTCCACTAATTATAACTATTGTTGGGAAAATTAGTATCATTTTTTAGATTGGTTTCAAGTTTTTTTTATTTTACCTTTGCCAAGTATAGTTGTTTTACCCTTTATTCCTCTTTCACAGTCAAAGGTTATTTATTTTTAGACCTTAGTTATTTTTTACCTTTAGACCCTTTATTTTTCATGAAACCTATTTATAGATCTAAACATACCTTGTTACACATGTACTAGGACCATGTATAATCTAGACTAAAAGAACTTTATGACCAATGACCCTTTTATTCAAGAGGTGTATGATGATGTATATTATGAGATGGATACCTATCCATCTTATAATATTCCATACATTGAACAAATTAATGGCACATTAGCATAGTATTTGGTGATTGTACCTCCTTATCTACGCCAACAACAAGAGAAAATGGCATAGTACCTTACTCAAACAATACTTAACATTGAACAAAGCCAACAACAAGATCCCTATTATGATATGATGCCAACACAAAAAATATATGATTTTTACTTGTTTAAACATCATTTGTTAGATAACAAAGATGAAGTTATTATTAGAGCTATCAAATTAGGAGTTAAGTTTCCACTATAATTCCCCCATGAAATTCTGAGTAGTTTGATTAGAACTCCTAGCAATGCACCTCAAATCCAACCATTCAAACAAGCATCAACTAGTTATAGTTAATATTTATTCCAAATACCACATGAAAACAAAAGTATGATTACAAAAGGTCAATTTATTATGGATGAACAAATGGAATAGGTACAACAAGTGTAACAAAAATATCTCAACCTAGCTCATAATCTTAATGCAAGGGTTATTTCTAACCTACCACTTATTGAGATAGCTCCATCAACAAGGGAACAAATGGATACCTTAGAATACGTATTCCAAAATGTATACCCATTTATCTAAATAAATTTAGTTCATGGCATGTATAATGTCCATATTTTGTTACAAGATACTCTTGTTCAAATGGAAGACCTCACTAAAAATTTTGTGGATAAATACAAGTGCATTCCAACCTAAACCAAAGTGGGTCTAGTTTACTTCTAATAAATACACAACATATTCATCTAAATAATTCCATGAATGGAATACAACATCAAGGTATAGGTACACATATTTATCAAAATCAAAAAGTAACATCCATTCCTCAACCAACTACTTCCTCAAGTGTGTAATAGGGGGAACAAAACAATAAAAAACCAACTTACTATCATAACAAGTGCGTAACACTATTACACCTCAACAAGTGACAATAAATGTTTCACCACAATAAGCACAAACTAAAATACCTTATCATTCACAAATGTTGACTAACCAATAATGTGTTCTTATTGGTCAGAAAGTGCTAGATTGTCAATAATAAAAAATGCCAAACCCCGAATAGCTACCTAACCAATAACAAGTACATATTCATTAACAAGTATCAATCTAATAATAGGTGTTCAACTAACAACAAGTTCCTTATGTATAATAGTTATAAAGTTTTATGCAATAGTTCCCTTTCACCTAATTGGATTGCACATGAAATAAAGATCCAACTATAAATACCACCAATAGTAGGGATATTGTAAAAAACATATTCCCCATATAAAATAAGGTTTAACATTTAGCTAACAAGTTCCATCCCAAACCCAACAATACCAACACATCCCATAGATATAAATGCCATTATCATAGCTACAATTAACTAGCCAAGGATATGTAGCTAGTCTAAATTAGGATGTTCTTAAACAATAGTGTATTTTGTATCCATAATATAATCCAAATGCATAAATATACATACTAGTCATTCAACCAATTCAACCAACATTCCAAAATATGCCTACCATGATCAAGGTAATCCACCTTTAACCATGTAACTATAATAGTAACAGGCCATTCCATCTAATTTCTTTTCCCAAGAGTTGTAATAGATGAAATATGTAATTCAATCTATACAAATTAGAAAACAAATAAATAAATTCAAATAGGATGAAATATGATCTTATCTATTCAAAATGGAGTATCTTAAAATACCATTTTTGTTAGGTTATGAGCCACCTAAATTTGAAAAATACAAAGGCAAAGGCAACCCTAAAGAGCACTTGAAATAATTATTTATTGCATGTTATCCAATGGGATATAATGACATATACTTACTTTTATTCTTTCTAAGGAGTCTAGCTAGGCAAGCCTTGGAATGGCTATTGAAATTATTGAAGAATTATGTACCTAACTTCAATTATATTTTGGAGAAGTTTGTAAAAAAAAATTTATATAACCTCAAGCATGAGATTACTATTGTGGATTTAGGCCAAGCTTAATAAAATACTGGTGAAAGCTTCACTATGTACTTGTAATGTTAGAGAGCACTAGTAATCTAATTTACTCATAATTTTCCAAATAAATAGTTGGTTATGATATTTACTAGGAGTTTATAAAATGAGATATATTATCATATTGAGATACAATGTGCTTATACATTTGAAGATATTATAGATAAAGGAATATAGATTGATAAATCCCTTGTCAACATAGGGATAATCAAGCTATCCTCTTCTAATCAGAACTAGAATCAACATCAAGGCTAGCATAACCAAAAATAGAACCAAGGCCAAAACCATAATCAAAACCCAATTCAAATACCATATTTAATGCCACCTCAAAATAATAATAAGGAGAGACCTAAACCCTACATCTATAATAGTAATGTTATTGATAATAGGGTTATTAAATCACACCATGTTTATATGGTACCAACACCAGTTGTCTATTTACCTATGTCCACTTAGCAACCACCTCCTCCATACATTCAACTAAGACCTCCACAAAACCAAATGATATAGAATCAAAACCAATTACAAGCCCCTCCTCTAAGTAGAAGACTGCCCATAACCTAATAATTTAATGACCTTGATGAGCCTATTGAATTTGTGTTCTAAATATTGGTTCAAAATAATATGATCAATTATCTTATACCAAATATATTCCCTAAAGGGATTCCTTTTCCTTTTTAATACAAAGAACATGAATTTTGTGAGTAACATCATGTCATGACACATTCCATAAGATGGTGTATCTAACTCAGTCATTTTATTGAGAATATGATAGAAAAAAGAGAGATAGAAAGAGACACCCATGCTCCTAAGACTAATAATAACTTGGGTACCTACTAGAATTTATTTCCCCAACATAATAACAATAACAATAACCAATAGAAATACCAATAATTGGTAGAGAACTCCACTACAAAATCAACAATAATAATGCCAACCATAACAACATCATAAAAATTATTATAACCAAGGTAAAAACAACTAAACTAACCAAGGAGGTCATCATTCCATCCTATATACCTATAAAAATGTTTTAGGAAGCATTTCAAGTAGTCATGTTTCCAATATCACTATAAATCTCTAGCCAACTACCAATAGACCTAGACCTCTACCCAATAATGCCTATCTACCAAGCAATGCTTATCAACCTCATTATGATGATGATTATTTTATGGAACATGTTGATAACCACGTTCCATCCCATCCAATAATCATCATTTGAATCCTCATTACCTACCCATACAACTACCAAAACTATGTTCTAGATCAAGATTGTACAATCATAACTTGATGAACTAAAGTCATTATCAAAGGACTGTAGATAAATGTTATAAATGAGCCTAATCAAACTTCCATGCTTAATAGAAATAAACCAACTAAAAAAATTAAGGGGAAGACCTATGATATTGTATAATAATTGAGGAAGATATATACACACATATCCATCATAAATTTGATGTGTACATCTACCATCCACAAAGACATCCTAAATGAGTATTTGAACCAATCCCTCATGTCAAATGACATCACTCTAGACAAAATCCAAGCCATCATATGACACTTGGCCCCTGGCCAACATCTCACCATTAACCAAAATGACATGTCATCTCTAAGCCCTCTACATAATAACCCATTATACACTAAGGTCTATATAATGAACCAGAGTTAAACATGTCCTTATATATAATGGTTTGGGTCTCAACATTATTTCTCTAAATTTGGTGAAACATCTTAGATATAAAACAAATAACTTATATCTAGATACCATCATTATCAAGGCATATGATAATGAAGAATATGAATCTTAAGGTACTATTAGCTTACTAGTGGTCAATGGGACATTAACCCACGATATTCCATGTTTTGGACCTATAACTATCTTACAATTTATTATTGGGCTGACCCTAAATCCATGAAATTATGGATATACCTTTTACATTGCATCAGTGTTTACAATTTCCACATTTAGGAATGGAAGTGACTATATTAGCTGATCTTCAACCATATCAATATTTTAAACACCTTGAGGCCAAATATAAAATCTATAACTACCAATTTGACATGAATCCTATACCCAAATCATATGGAAAAAGAGTTGAGAAATGAAAATCCATTGAATCAGGCCCAAAAGCTAACTACATTGACCTAGATAACTTAGCCTCTACCTTAGCCATGCCTCCAAAAGACATTTCCAACCACTTCTATATAACTGATAATGATCTTAGAGAATACAGCACCCATAATGCATTCCATATTTCTAAATTACCAAAAAAATTCAAAAGATTATGGGAAACCTAAGGCCAAAACTAATCATATGGAGTGGGATACTAAAGGAAAATATCAACTGAATAAGCTCATTAATTTCAAATTGACCTCTCCCCTAGAATAAGACCCTTTAGAAAAAGATGATTCATTGATCTAAATTGATGAGTCAGAGGATTGTTACCAAAGTGTAAAGTATCTTATCGCTAACTCAATTATAGAGCATCTAGATTATGAAGGCAAAGGCTTGGGGTTGCATCAATAAGGTACAATCAAACCAATCTCAATGACCACATACAAGGGAACCCATGGTATTATATTTAAATCACCTAGGGGTGACCCCACATAGCTTATTCATGTTCCAACACCAATGACTAGTGATGACGATGCTAATAATGATGTAGGGTTTAATCATAGCATCTATGATGACCTTGATGCTACAAAATTTTAATCCCCATGCTATTTTCACCATTATCCCTTTTTATCAACCTTCACATTTAACCCTCTACCATCCATAATTGATATATTGGGACTAACAAGAGTCAATAATGCCATTAGATGAGTTTGAAAATGATGAGGCCATATATGACTTTATGGAATTAAGGAGTCAAATTCCTCTTGGAGACCACAAGTAGGGATTTGTTATTATATTAGATCATGCTTCCTAATTTAGAGAGTAAGTGAACTTCCCTATCTAAAAATAAAATCAAACATTGAGGTTTGAGTGAAAACCTTTTTGAGGTACTTTTTGACTAGGGAAAAAGTAAAGAGAAGGGCAAGTCTCTTGGTGAAAACTAGTTTTTGGTGCCATTATATGGGAATGTTCACTCCTCTTCCTATGAATCATAGGTGATTTATATCCCAAAACATATTTATGGATCATATATTAGTACTGAGGAGTGGAAAAGTTTTGCATAGATTATTCAAGAGTGCCCTGAGGTATTTGTTTCATGGATGATACCATCATTAGGAGATTCTAATTTGTCCTACTTAGGAGAATTAGATATGACAATCCATCTAGAGTACTTTTCCATTTCCAATCAGTTCAACTCCTTGCCAATTATTCTAGATGATTTTATAAACTTGTGGAGGACACATCAAAGGTGAATACTGTGAAGGACCCAAAGTGGGTTAAACTACGTGCATCCCTCACTGAAGAGGAATGTGAAGTTTTTATAGCCCTTTTGAGGGAATTTGTTGACATATTCACATGGGCCTATTCATACATTCTAGGTTTAGACCCCATCTTAGTTATACACCATATTATTATACATCCTACTACCTAGATCATTAAATAAAAGTTATACAAGATATATCTTCATATTATTTTGCTAGTCAAGAAAGTATTGTAAAAACTCATAGATGTGAAATGCATAAATCTAGTTGAATATTTAGAGTGGATTACAAAAATTGTGATGGTGAGTAAGAAACTAAAAGGTATCAAAATATACACTAATTTTAGAGATATCAACAAAGCTTGCCCAAAATATGAATTTCCTTTGTTTATTATTGACATGATAGTCAACTCAATGGTTAGCTATGAAATGATCTCTATCATATGGATTTTCAAGTTATAACAAGATTAATTTAGCATCAGAAGACTAGCACAATATTATGTTCACCACTTTGTTGGGAACATTTTGTTATTAGGTGATGTCATTTGGGATTAAGAATGTTGGGGTTATTTATCAAATATCCATAATAGTGATTTTACATGATATGATGCATGATGTTGTTGAGGACTATGTTGATGGCATCCTAAGTAAATAAAATTCCCATGTTGATCACTCCACTATAATATGAATAATATTTGAGAGACTTCATGAGTGTAATTTTAGGCTTAATTCAAAGAACTATAAATTTGACATAACTTCTAGCAAACTGTTAGGCTTTATTATCTCTCATAGGGGCATTGAAGTTGACCTAGCTAGATTTCATGCAATTATAGAAATTCCACCATCATCTAACTTGAAATATCTCTATGGTTTTAAGCTCAAAATTTAATTTATCAGATGCTTCATCTCATAATTAGATAATAAATGCCATCCATTTATGTACTTGATGAAGAAAGGCATTACATTCTCCTAGAATGAAGAGTGAAAAAAAGAATTTGATCAACTTAAATAATGTCTTAATAACCCACCTATTTTTTTGCCACTAATGTTAAACAAACCATTACTTCTTTACCTATCAGTAATTGAGAATGCCCTAGGGGTACTTTTGGCATAGCATAATGAATAGGGAAAAGAGCATGCCATGTATTATCTAAGCCAAACATTGGTCATGTATGAACACAACTATACATCGGTTGAAAAATATTGTTTATCAATGGTGTTTATAGCCTAAAACTTACATAATTATATGTTAAACAACAAGAGCTTTGTTATTGCCAAAATAGATCCACTACGGTATATTCTATTCAAATCATCTCTACAGGACCATATCTAAAAATAGATCATGCTATTGAGAAAGTTTGAAATTAAATATGCCAATTAGAATTCTATTAAGGGGCAAGTACTTACAGATCAACTAGTAAAATCTCCTATTCAAGACACTCAACCTCTCACATTTGGATTTTCATATGAGTCCATTATGACCACTAAATAAGTATATGCATCTCTTCAGGCCAAATAATGGATGATGTACTTTGATGGATCATTCATGAATCATGGGATATAATATCATTTATTATGCCACAAAGGGATCTCATTCTAAATTCTTTTTGTATTATATTTCCTTATACTAATAACATGATCGAGTATAAATCACTCATAATAGGGCTTTATCAAGTAGTACAGTGGAATATTCAAAATTTACTAGTTTATGGTGATTCTTAGTTAATAATCAATCAAGTTATAGACCAGTATAAGAACAAGGATGAGAATTTGGTGTCATATAAAGATATGGTCAATATTCTCAATGAGTAGATTGCCAATATCCAATTTGAAAGATTACCTCGATCTAAAAACCAAACAATGTTTGCCATGGCCACTATTTGATCTATGATTCAAATCGTAGATAGAGCAAGGGATTATGAATTTATTTTTGAACATCTCTATAAAATGGTTTGTGACATTATTTGTCCTACATCTCCCTAGTACTTAGATTTATATGCCTATCTTCAAGACCAAACCATGACTCCTAGTTTATCATGTAAAAAATATAAAGCCTATCATTATACCCTACTTGGATCAACCTCATATTATAGAAGCTATGATGGAAATATGCTTCATTGTTTACCTTTAGTAGAATCTAGACTGGTGTTCAGGGATGTCCATGAAGGAGTGTGTGGAGCCCATACCAATAGGTCAATCTTAGCAAAAATGGTATTGCATATTGGTTATTATTTTCCAATGATATAAGTATTTAAAAATATATATGTGAATACGTGTGTCAAGTGTCTGAAGCATTGTTAATCTAATTCATTCTCTAGCTAAGACACTCAAACCATTGACAACACCATGGTCATTCTCAACATGGGGACTCGATCTCATTGAGAAGATAAATCCCACATTTTTAGATGGCCATAAACATGTCCTAACTGCTACTAAATACTTAACTACATGGGTGGAAGCCATTCCCATCACTTATGTCACTAGTAACCATATCTCCAAGTTCATATTTAACCATCTCATCTAGTTCTATGGCATCCCATCTAAAATTATATCTAATAATGGTAGACCATTTAAGAATAAATATGTGAAATCACTTTGTTCTCAATACCACATCAAATAACATTGATATACCACCTACTATCCATAAGGCAATGACTAAGTTAGGTCTTCTAATAAAACCATTATTAACATTTTAAATAATATTATCAATGATGTTGGTCATAATTGGCACTTGAAACTATTTAACACCTTGTGGACATATCATACCACATTCCATACTCCAACAAGAGATACACCTTATTCACTTGTTTATGGATTTCTGTTGAGGTCAAGTTGCCTTTTCTCCAAATATTATTATAGTACATCATCAATGATGAAGACTACAAATTATCTCACTTGAAAAAGAAAGATCTACTTGATGGAAAATGCTTGTCCACCTTGATTAATTTTTAGGCATATTAGAACAAACTAAAAGGCTAATACAATAGGTGCATTAATCATCATGAATTCAAGTTTGGTAAACTTGTACTAAATGAGAATCAAAAAAATGTAAATGTTGAGATGATGAAAAAAGGAAAGTTCCAACCAAACTGGTTAGGTTCTTATATAACTGTTTCCAACTATAGTTCTGGATCATATCGGCTCTTTATGGTAGAGGGAGATGAGCTTGATGAACTAATGAACATAATGCACCTAAAACATTTTTACACTTGATGGACTCAGATTATTATCTACAAGGATCATATAGGTTTTTCCACATTATACCTATGATTTATACAATACCCATTACCATTCTACCATACCCTTAACCCTTCACCATCTAGTTATTTTTACCTAACCAACCTATCACATTTGGCCTTGGTTCTGATTCATTTTTATTTTAGGTACATTTAGTGGTTGATGATAGATTCAATTCTAGGATTTATTTTAGAATCAAATGTGTGAATGGTGGTATATGAAAGTAGTATAACAGTGGTCTTGAAAATTACATCCTTCATTTATTCTTACATTCCCATCTTGTGTTACTAATGATAATCACCTATGGGCAAATTAGTACCATTGACCTTTTACCATTGTTTCCTAATTATAAATACCTATGGAAAAATTAGGGACAACATCTTTACCATGCATTTCCACATCCCCTTGCCATCTCTATTACCATTTTCCTTGCCATTTTTCTTTATCTATAACTTACTGGTACTTAATCAAATGCCTTTTTGTGTAAACAAAACTACAGTGACTTAAGGTCCTATGGGACTATGTAGATAGTGCTCAATTTATGTTAAGGTCAGCTTAGTCACCCCTTTGCCATGCTCTCACCATTTTATGAGCATTGTTTAAGCCATATGCTCTCATTATTTTATAATTTTAGAATGTGTTGTCTATTGTAAATCTTGATTAAGTTGAGATACTAAAAACATTGGAATTAATTTACCACCTTCATCACTGAAGATATAACTACAATGACTTGAGGTCCTACGAGACTATATAGGCAGTGCTCAATTCATGTTAAGGTTAGCTTAGTAACCCCCTTTTCCACACTCTCACCATTTTGTGATAAATTTAAGTTTGAATGATCTCACCATTTTTCAAGTTACATCATTTTGTATCTCATAATTCTCAATCAAGTTGAGATGCCTGGAAAGTTCCAAAAATATTTGAAATTTTTAAAAATCCTAAAAATCACAAAATCTTAAAAATTGGCTTAGAATTTCCATGCAATATATAAATCCATCAAAATTTTATGGGATGGGCCATCTTATTTATTTAGTTTCATTTCTAGACCACCTTGGTCATTTTCCTCCCATTTCTAGGAGAACTACATCGGCCTAAGGTCCTCACAAACTATGTAGGCAACACTTGGATACATGGAGTATTTGGGTTAACTCAGCCACACCTTCCTTTATTTTTTGACCACTTATTTTCCTTAAGTATCTTGTGACTCCTAAATATTTCATGATTAACCACTTGTCATTTAATTTTCCCATCTTTATTGACTTTTAGCCGTATTTCCTTCCAATT
Source organism: Torreya grandis (assembly GCA_037957365.1). NCBI lineage: Eukaryota > Viridiplantae > Streptophyta > Pinopsida > Cupressales > Taxaceae > Torreya > Torreya grandis. The sequence continues at coordinate 5,892,381 of JARHVA010000323.1, forward strand.
TGTGAGTTGATGTTGTGAGCATTATGCATTCAACTTTGATACATTAATGACCACTTGGATTTTCTTATGCACTCATTATTTTATGATTAATTTATATTTGAATGCTCTCTCTATTTTTTGAGTAACTTCATCTTACAATCTCTCTATTTTTTGAGTTCATTCTCATTCCAAGCCTTAGTTTAGTAGACACTATGAATCACCATTTCAGTTCATTAGTGGATACTCATCTCTTGATTTTTAGTGTGGTTTTAAATTAAACCATACTATCACACTTGCATGATATTTTTATGTTGAAATTTTCATAATTTTGAAACATCACCTCCTCTTCTCTCATGAACTCTCCATTTTGAAAGATTATTCCTATTTTCCTTTACATATTTTCTTATCATCCATTTTCTTCTATCCCATGTCCTGGGAGAACTACATTTTCCCTGAAGTTCACATTAGATATTGTGTTCATAGAAATATGTAGGTAGCATCCACCTACCTAGTGCATCTGGAGTTGGCTTGTCTACCCCTTTTCTTTTCTTATATTCCCTCCCATTTATTTGTGTTGTTTTGTTGTCTCATATGGCCTAGGGACAATTTTTGTGTCTTATTTATGTCATTATTTCCTTATATCCTAAGGGAAACCATTAGTCTTTTATTCCTATGGTGTTTTACTTGTGTCATTACTACCTAGATTAGGGGTCACCCTATCACTAAGAGTAACACCTCTATTACACATACATGAATAATGTGTTTCTATTTGTACTAACATTGTGATTGACTATTGTTTATGTATTATCATTTGTTCAGCTTAGTTTTTTTTGTTTTTATGAGTTTAAGGTATTTTGTTCACTTTTATTTTATTTGCTTTAGGTTGTTTATTTATTTTGATTATTTTATTTGCTTTGTTTATTGCATTATTTTTTAGTTTTATTTGTACATTTGCTTATTTTATATGTTTATGTTTGTTGATGTTTTGTTTGTTTGTTTGTTTGTTGTTATTTTTTATTTTTTTATGTTTATTTAGTTTTTTATTTGTGTGTTATTTTGTTTGTTTGTCAGTGTTTTGTTTATTGGTGTTTTTTAAATTGGTGTTTTATTGTTTTGTTTATTTATATTTTGTAGTTTATTTTTGTTTGTTAATATTTTATTATTGTTTTTTGCTTGTGTTTTGTCTTTATTGGTTTGTTAATGCTTTTTTGTTTGTTTGTTTGTTTTTTTGTTTGTATTTTGTTGTTTATGTTTGTTTATTCCTTTTTCTTCCTTCGTTTGTGTTTTTAGATTGTTTCTATTTATATATCCTTATATGCTTATATTTTTTTGCTTGTTTGTGTTTTGTTTGTTTATTTTATTTTTATTTTATCTTTTTATTGTTTTGTTATTTGTTTGTTTTGTTATTTTGACATTTTATTCTTCAATTTTCATAAGATTATTACATTTTGTTTACACTTAAAGATTGATTATTCATATCATGTACTTAGGCTGTGAATACTTGTATTTAATCTTACACTTAATTTATTTATTATATTCACACTTGGGATTTGATTATTCATATCTTATTCTTAATTTGTTTATATTTACATTAAAAATAAATTTCTACATGCTTAGGGTATATATTGTCATTTTTTTCATCCATAACTATCATGCATAATATCAAAAAATAAAGCAAAAATGAGCACATAGAACCTATTCTAATAATGAAATGGTAGTACTTCTCTAATATATCACAAAAACTAACCAAGTACCCAAACACATGCATGAATATATGAGTAATAATCTAGATAAACAAATGATTTATTATGTGTTTATATAAATGTGCATCTCTAAATAAACATCTATATAAATCGTACAATGTAATTAGATAAACAACCAACATAACATATCATAAACAAGGCATACACAATGAATGAATAAATCATACATAAGCATAAATATTAATAATTTTTAACATCTATAATGCTAATTAATGACAAAGTTGAGTTTACTTATTGGATCCATGTCATGTGTTGGCCACATGTTCTCCCTCACTTGCTCTAATACATGTCACTGAGCTCCTCTAAAGGTCATTTTCTCTAAATAATGCATGTAGAAAATTAGAGAACTAATTCTCAAAGGGATAGGGTGAAAATGAATTATTTTTCACCCCAAAGGTGAATATATAGCCAAAATTTTGAATTTTTGCCCACCCCTGAGGCATATAGTTCATTCTGCACACTCTAATAAGTGTAATTTCTACATCCATGGTCTATTTTATGTGTCATTTGATCCTATGTGCCTTATATATCAGTTGTATTATAACTAGACCATCTTTTTGGGGCTCTCCTACAACCCATTAAAAAAAAATTAACCTATATCTCATGGTTTTTTTACCATGTATCTTTGAAATCACATTTAGGCTAGAAATGTGTTTCCATCTCATTGTAAATCTATTTTACAGATTTATCATGTAAGCTACCCTTTCCAATTTGACACATTGTAGAAAATTCTTTTTTGATTGATCAATGATATATTATTTCCTTTTTAGGGAAAAGCTTATTTTAAATCCCATGATTTATAGTTTAAATGATTATAACTACCTTTGAGTAAATAATTATATTTTTGACCAATTTAATGATTATAACTGCCTATAGGTAAATCATTATTTTTGTGTCTCGTATTAATGATTATAACCACCTTTAGATACACCATTATTTTTACCTATTAAGCAAGGAATATACTGAGAGGGGGGGTGAATCAGTATATTATATATCTTATAAAACTTTCCCTTAATCAAACATTCAAGATATGCAATTAAACTCAAATAATAAACATCACGCAAGAAAGAGACAGACACCAGATATAACGTGGAAACCCAATGTGGGAAAAACCATGGAGAATAATCTCAAGTATATGAATGAGCACAAACCCAAACAATATTCACAAGCCAAACTTGCAGGAACACCATACCCCTTTGCCGAGCACCACCCCAACTACTATTCATGAGCACCAACCCACAAGAGCACCATACCCCTTTGTCGAGCACCAACCTAGCTATTATTCATGAGCACTAACCACTTTGTGTATACCACACACCTATCTCTCAATGTTGCTATATCAACAAATGATAGTTCAATACAACATCTCTTTCCTCTCTCTCACCTTTGCTCTTCTAAGCTAGATATAACAAATATAAATCATATTCAACTCTCACAATTGCTCTTCTAAGATAGATAATACAATATCAAATCAACATTTTTCATTCATATTTACAAATGGCTTCTCAAGCCTTTATTTATAGCTTTCTAAATGACTTTTGGCCTTCCCCCTTTGTGACCCTTCAATCCTCATGGAAAATGGTGCTAAACTTGTATGACCCTTCATACTCAAGCCTTTGAAAAGTCATGTGGTGACCCTTCATGACCAAAAACGCCCTTCCCACATTTGTCCTTATCTTTGGTGGCTTTTTGTATTCCTCAAAGTGTCCCTTCATGAGAAATTACGCCCTTACTCTTTTGTTTTCACTTGGTGACTCTTGGTATTCCCCAAGATGACTCTTCATGGGAAAATGCATCCCATCCTTCTTTTGTCTTTATCCCATGGCTCTTTGACTTCTCCATGGGCCCTTCTTTTGTCTCATATGCAACCAAAAATATATATGTTAATATTAAATAAATATTAACTCACATTAGCCAAGATAAACAACATTAAATGCAATGGGACCTTTATTATCAATAATGCTAGACCTTTGACATCAATTAAAATATTTCCAACAATCTCCTCCTTTGTCATTGATGGCAACCTCAATCCTGAAATTGCCACATCTTGTCACATGCACATACTATCATCTGAAAAAAAAACATACAGTAACTCCCCCTTACTGTAGCAACTTATACCTATTCCCTATACCTATTTTTGCACTTGTACCTATAATTCTCCCCCTTTGACATCAATGGCAAAGGGCCTACCTGGAGCTAACACTTAGCTCCCCCTCAACTAATGTTGAACCTCAATGGTAGGAAGTAAAGGAAATTACTCCCAACTTCTCTCACAGATACTCAAATGTGTCTTTTGGTAGTGCCTTTGTGAAAATATCTGCAATCTGCTCTGTAGTACTAATATATTCCAACTTAACCTATTGATCTACAACCTGCTCTCTCAAGAAGTGATATCTAATGGGAATATGTTTTGTTCTTAAATGCATTACTAGATTTTTTGAAATATTTATAACACTTGTGTTATCAAAAAAAATGGAAATAGGTTCACCATACTTTACCTTGATATCTCCCAAAGTTTACTTCATCCAAAGCACTTGAGTATAACACAATACTACTTGAATATATTCTACTTCAGCTGTAGAAAGTGATACTAAGTTCTGCTTCTTGCTTAGCCATGATACTAAGCTATCACCAAGGAAGAAATCTCCTCCACTTATACTCTTTCTATCATCTAAGCATCCTACCCAATCTGAATCTGTATAAGCAACTAAAGTGAAATATTTACCTATGGGATACCATAATCCATAATCCAATGTCCCTTTGATATATCTAAATATTCTTTTCACCAACTGAACATGACTATCTCTTGGAGATGACTAATATCTTGCAACCATACCTACTACATGCATGATGTCTAGTCTCGATGCTGTCAAATATAAAAGACTACCAATCATAGATATATACAAAGATTGATCTATAAGAGGTGAATCTTCATCTTTACTCACCTTATTTTTTGTACACATAGGTGTGCCAACTAGTACACAATCCTCAAAACCAAATTTCTTCAACATTTTCTTGGCATATTTACTTTGAGATATAAAAATTCCTTTATTTGATTGAAATATTTTTAATCCTAAGAAAAATGATAATTCTCCAAGCATAGACATCTCAAATTATTTTTTCATTCTATCAAAAAATTCTTTTGTCATCTTTTCAATATTTCCTCCAAAAATGATATCATCAATATAAACCACAACAATCAATTGATACTCACCTTCTATTTTGATGTAAAGATTACTATCAGCAAATCCTCTCTTGAATCCTTGATCTTGTAGGTACTTATCAAGTCTTACATACCAAGCTCTGGGAGCTTGTTTTAATCCATACAATGCTTTCTTCAATCTGCATACATGATTACTAATATTTGAGAGAATAAACCCCTCAGGCTACTCAATGTAGACCTCTTCTTCAAGATTCCCATTTAGGAAGGCAGATTTGACATCCATCTAAAATAATTTGAAAATTTTAAATACTGCATATGCAAGAAACATTCTAATAGCCTCTAACCTTGCTACTAGTGCAAAAGTTTCTTCAAAATCTATTCCCTCAATCTGAGCATATCCTTTACATACTGATCTTGCTTTATTTTTGGTTACTTCTCCATTTTCATTCAACTTATTTCTATAAACCCATTTTGTTCCTATCACATTGTGATCTTTTAGTCTAGGCACTAATTCCCAAGTATCATTCTTTTTTTTGATCTAATTCTTCATCCATAGCCTTAACCTAATGCTCATCATGTCTGGCTTCTAAAAAATTTCTAGGCTGAATTTTAGATAACAAAGAGAAATTAAGTTGTTTAGATTCAATTACCATCATTCTTCTGGTGTGAATTCCTTCTTTTATATCCCTGATGATGTCACTGTCATTATGATTTCTCTAAACATATTTGGATGGATTCTTGGTGCCCTTTTTCTCCTTTTCCTCATCTTCATCTAATTATTCAAATCCTTCCTCTTCAATGACTTTAGGAATGTCTACTAGATCACTGATCTTTTGTGTTCCATCTTCTTCTATCCTGACACTTGCACTTTCAACAATTTTCTTGGTTCTTTTGTTATAAAATTTATAAGCTTTAATTTTTCAAGAATAACCAATAAATATACCTTCATCTGATCTAGATTCAAACTTACCAAGTTTTTCATCAATTCTCTTTATGAAGCATTTTCTACCGAAAACTCTGAAATAATCAACTATTACTGATTTGTCTTTCCATAGCTCATAAGGAGTCTTGTCACTGTTGACTCTTAATAAAGCTCTATTCTAAATATGCACTATTGTACCAACTACCTCTCTCCAATATTTATTTACTATCTTGGATTCATTTAGCATTGTCCTCACCATCTCTTGAACTATTCTATTTTTCTGTTTAACTACTCCATTTTGTTGTGGAGTTCTGGCTGCTAAAAACTGTCTCTTTATTCCATAATCTTCACAAAAATCAATAAATTGATCTAACATGAATTCTCCTCCTCGATCTGATCTTAGACACTTAATATTCAGATAGGTTTCATTCTCAACTAATGCTTTGAACTATCTAAAAGCTTTTGATTTTTCTTTAAAAACATTATCCAAGTCATATGTGAAAAATCACCAATAAGAAACATAAAATATTTATCACCTTGAGTAATTTGAGTCCTCATAGGTCCACATAGATCAATTTGAATAAGTTCTAGCATCTAAGTGGTCGAGTACTCTTTTGTTTTGAACCACCTTCTAGCTTCCTTCCCATGTTAACAAGGTCCACAAAGCATGTCAGATGGCTTTGTGATTGTTAAAAGATTCCTGACTGCTTACTTTTTGCAAATTTTGACAAGAATTTCAAAATTTATGTGCCCCATTCTCTTGTGCCATAGCCAAATTTCTTCAATCTGAATCAAACAACATTTTTGACCTTTGATGTCTGATAGCATATATAAGTTATTACCTATTCTCTGAGCATCTGCAATCAATACATCTAAATCTTTTCTTCTAATTTCACAACCTTCTGCATAAAACTTTAGTGTGTGCCCCTGATCACACATTTGACTTACACTCAAAATATTGTGCTTAAGACCTACATATAAAACATTTTCAATTTTAGTTCTACCATTATCTAAACTTAGTGTACCTTTTCTAGCAATTTTGGCAGTAGTATTGTCCCCAAATTTTAATGTGCCACCATTGATCTTCTTCAAGGTTATGAACTTGCTCTTGTCTCCTATCATGTGCCTTAAACATCTGCTATCAATAAACCATGGATTTTCTTCATTTCTTGCATGCAAAGCTATCTAGACCAACATAGAACCTTCAGATTGTTTCTTCTACCATGTCTGAACCTTTTTCTTGATGAATGGAGCCCTGAAACTCTGGTCCTTCTTGACTGACTCGAACACGCTTCTACAATACTAAGTTATGTGTCCAAAGTTGTTACACTTGTAACAAATTATGGTCTCTTCATCAAAGCTTGATAGAGGAGCAAAAGAGTTATAGCTTCTGCTTGACTCTACATTACCTTCTTTTTCCTTATTTTTGAGATTGTTAGCTCTTTTTCTACATTCTAATTTCTTATTACCATATCCATTACAATAAAAATAGTAACCATAAAAATAGGACTTGTTTATGAATCTCTGACCTGATTGCCTTGTATAGCTTTGTTCCTTCCAGCCTTCTTTGTCCTCTTTATTATTCACTCCTTCCCTTCTTGTTTCTTTATTTGTAAGAGATTCAACATAGTTCTTCTTCTTTTCAAAACTGATACCTATCTTATCTAATATTGCCTTTTGGCTTTCTAATATCTTATTCAACATATTAGTGTTATTCTCAAATTTTGAATCATTGACTATTTTATTATTGACTACTTTCTCAATCTCTTCTTTTAAAGAGGCAATTTCAATAAACATACCTTTCACATTTTTTTCTTGATATTTCCAACTGTGCCATCAAATCTTCTTCATTTTTCTTAGATTCTTCAAAGTGTGCTTGTAGATCTTCAATCATCTCCTTTGAATCCTTTTCATTTTTCTTGATTTGATGCTTTAATCTTTGAATTTTTTTTCAACAATTTTCAACTCTTCTAAGGCACACATGAGTTCTCCTTCCATATTCACTTCGGCTTCATCCTCTTCTTCTTCTTGATCAACTATTATTTTACTTTCAAAGGCACCTTTATGTATGGCCATCTTATTCTTTCCTAATCTACCTTCAAGCTGTAAAACTTTTTCAAAAAAGAACCTGCTCTAATACCAATTGTTAAGCATGAAATATACTGAGAGGGGGGGTGAATCAGTATATTATATATCTTATAAAACTTTACCTTAACCAAACATTCAAGATATGCAATAAAACTCAAATAGTAAACATCACACAAAAAAGAGAGAGACACCAGATATAACGTGGAAACCCAATGTGGAAAAAACCATGGAGAACAATCTCAAGTATATGAATGAGCACAAACCCAAACAATATTCACAAGCCAAACTTGTAGGAGCACCATACCCCTTTGCCAAGCACCACCCCAACTTCTATTCATGAGCACCAACCCATAGGAGCACCATACCCCTTTGCCGAGCACCAACCTAGCTATTATTCATGAGCACCAACCCACATGAGCACCAACCACTTTGTGTATACCACACACCTATCTCTCAATGTTGCTATATAAAAAAATAATAGTTCAATACAACATCTCTTCCCTTTCTCTCACCTTTGATCTTCTAAGCTAGATATAACAAATACAAATCATATTCAACTCTCACAATTTCTCTTTTAAGCTAAATAATACAATATCAAATCAACCTCTTTCATTCATATTTACAAATGGCTTCTCAATCCTTTATTTATAACTTTCCAAATGACCTTTGGCCTTCCCCCTTTGTGACCCTTCAATCCTCATGGAAAATGGCAGAAAAATTGTATGATCCTTCATATTCAAGCCTTTGAAAAGTCATGTGGTGACCCTTCATGACCAAAAGCGTCCTTCCCACTTTTGTCCTTATCTTTGGTGACTTTTCGTATTCCTCAAAGTGTCCATTCATGAGAAATTGCACCCTTACTCTTTTGTCTTCACTTGGTGACTCTTGGTATTCCCCAAGATGACTCTTCATGGGAAAATGCATCCCATCCTTCTTTTGTCTTTATCCCATGGCTCTTTGACTTCTCCATGGGCCCTTCTTTTGTCTCATATGCAACCAAAAATATATTTGCTAATATTAAATAAATATTAACTCACATTAGCCAAGATAAACAACATTAAATGCAATGGGGCCTTTATTATCAATAATGCTTGACCTTTGACATCAATGACAATATTTCCAACATTACCCACTTCACCCACATTTTTGAGGCAAATTCTTACATTCTTGATTATAACATCCTTTGGAAAAATCAATGTTTCTTATTTTTTGTTCCTGATTATAACTTCCTTTAGGAAAATCAATGTTTCCCATTTTATATTCTTAATTATAAGCACCTTTGGAAAAATTAGTGTTTCCCATTTTTTGTTCTTGATTATAACCACTTTTGGGAAAATAAAATTTTCCCATGTTGTTACTAATTATAACCACCTTTGGTCAAATTAGTATCCATCCCACCACCCTACTGGGGTAACTATTTATGCCACTACTTATAACCACCTTTGGGAAAACTAGTATCAAGCCTTTTGTCACTACTTATAACTACCTTTGTTTAAATTAGTGAATCCACTACCATTATTGTTTATAAATACCTTTGGGCATTTCAATAATCCCACCCCTATTTCTAACTATATCATGTCATTTTATTCATTTTGAGGGAACATTAAATGACTCTATTTTATTTCCCATTCCCTCAAGGTGGCATCAAGGTCTTATCAATTGACCTTTGGGGAATGAACCATTCAAATTAACAACTTTTACATTCTTTGAAAATACATTATTGTACATGTGTCTCACAACAACTTCTCAAATATGGGCAAATTGTAGACCCTTAGTTTTTGCCACTTTCATGCCTAAACTAGGATTTAGTTCAATTTATAGTAAATGATACATTTTAAGCCTATAAATCAACTAAATTTCCTAAATTCATTTTTGTAAGGGATTTGATTTCTAAGAAAAATGATGAGGCTAGTTTATTTAGCGTATTACCTTATACGCACCAAAAACCTAGTTTAGTTTTAACCTATTAAAATTATGACCTAGTAATTTGACACTTTTGGCCTATAAAGTTATTAATTAATTACATTTAAAATAATTTTCAAAATCACTAAGATTAATTACATTAAAAATATTAATTAACATGCCTAAATAAAAATTTCAAATCAAATTAGTAAATGTCATTTAACAAAAAAAGAATTTTTGGCTAATTATGAAGTCAAATATCAAAGGAGCTAATAAAATAATTCATTATTTCTTAAATATTCCAAAAATATGAGTCACACCTCAAAAATATCTAAAGTGAGTTGTCATGACTCATAAAGATCTAAAATTAAGGTTAATTTAACCCAACATAGGGTTAGTCTGACTCAACCTAGGTAAATTTAGACTCAACCCAAGTTAGAATTTAACCTACCTAGGGATAAAGTTAGTTATTTGAGCTATAAATACAATTTCCCACACCATATGCCAACAATATTTTGTGTGTAAATTTATTCTATTGGAATACCTTCTTGAAGCCTTTGAGAGTAGTGTTATAATGCCCAATTTATGCCAAGCTTCACACCAAGACATAAATGACTATTGGAGAGATGCTACCACCATAGAAGAGGATTGCTAGAAGACTCAAATCATCATAGGCTAAGAATGAACATTATTATTCCAATAAATAAGCATAAAATTTGAAAAAGGAGGAAATAAATTTGTATTATATTTGTCTCTATTTTGTGATCTTGCTTATTATGTTATGTTATCCCTAGTTCTTAAGAAAGAGTGTTTAGTCCTAGTGTATTGTTATGCTTGTTCTTTTTGTCATTTTGACTAACAAGGGATAATTTACATATTTTTTACTCTTCGAACACCTAAGGTACACCTATTAATTCTAATCAAGGTTAAAATGGTAAAGGGAAATTGGGACATGATGTGGATTGGCTCATGGATAGAAAATGGATGGGAATGGAAAAAAAATGATGTGTAATGGTGCCCCCAAGTAGGGGAACTCATAAACAATTCTCTAAAAGGTCAAGTGTAAAAATTCTTGAGATACATAATGTCCATGGGCTCATCTAACTCTTGCCCATATTTTATTACCAACTTGTTTGCTCTAGAACCATATATAGTAGTGATGACATATGAACCAAACTAGATGGGCTCAAAATTGCCTTTCCTTTCATAATTTGCATTTATATTTTACTAAAAAAATTTAAACACAAGGCCACCAATTTAGAAATTTCTAAAAATGATATAGTTATCATAGTTGTGGCATAGCTAATTTTTATATGATTTGAGATGGTTTAAGGTGGATAGCCTTTTTTCATCTACGCTTTCTATCTCTTATATGTGGGCCACTCTATAGAAATAATCATTAATAATATCCTAAAATTAAATACATAAGGAGAGTAACTCAATTTCAACAAGGAGGATAGATTTTGATCCAAAAATTAGGAAATAGTGTATGGCACCTATATGAGTGTGGATGTTGGTTTGATAAGCCCATAATATAGGAAATAACTAAAAATTTGTAACTTGTGTCATTGACAATATTTTTGAGTGTTTTCATAATGGTTTTATTGGATGCCTCATCTTGGCCATTGCCTTGAGGGTAATAAGGAGTTAACCATATATGTTTAATATGAAATTATGTATAGAGGGATTTAACATCCTTGTTATTGAATGACTTGCCTTTATCAGAAATGATAGTGAATAGGATTCCACAATGTAAAATGATTTGATCTAGGATGAATTTGCAAATTTGCCTACTAGTTACATAAGTGAGTAGAATGGCCTCGACCTACTTAGTAAAATACTTAATAATTGTAAGAATGTGTTTATAGCCATCAGAGGATGTAGGGCTAATATTCTTGATGAGATCAAATACCAATTTAGAAAACAACCAAGGAGATGTGATATATTGAGGTACCTATGACAAAGAATGTATTAATTCACCATGTTTCAAGCAAGGAAAACACTTTTTGACATGATCACATTTATCAAATTCCATTTTTATCTAATAACACTCTATATGAATGAGTTTCTTAGAGAAGACCATTTTTATAGTATGGTCACCACAAATACTTATGTGTGCATCTTTGATTTCTAAGTCCACTTATCTTAAATTTAAAAAATGAAGGATTATCCCATCATAACATCTATTATAGAGTGTACTATTGAGTAAGGTGTAACAAGAGGAATTATAGATAAATGATTTCTAATAGGGATGGGATAAGTCAGTAGGAAGGGTATAATATTGTAGGTAAGTGTAAATATCATGGTACTAAGGGGAACTAGGACCAATAATTTCACATGGATGATCATACATGAGCATGATGATCTACTCAATAAAGAACTTGTATTCTTAGATGTGGGAAGACATTTCCAAAAGTAACCCAATAGTGTTCATGACATCTATTAAACACTTGATCAAATTTTTTATGCTCAAAATATTTTCTTGTAACTATCTACCATGTGTTTTTAAGGCAAAATATTATCATATTTTGTTTGGTAATGGTATTTAACTTGATTTACAATAAGTTATGAATCACCATAGACTGTTAGTCACTAAATGTTACAGTAGACTATAGGATAAAGTCCTACAATAAGTGCCTCAAATTCTATGATATTATTGGTGCATGAAAACCCTATGTTAAATTCCTTAGGGATAATATCTCCCTATGGTGTGATAAAAAGGATACCTACCCCTAATTCATAGGATGTGAACAAACCATCAAATTAGAGATTTCACTATTAGGAGTCTTCAAGGGTGAAAATGGACTTATTTGGAAAACCAAATGTTAATGGTTGTGTATCTATCAATGGAGCATATACTATTTTATTAACAAGTACCTAGCCCTTTATATATTTTTTATTGGTATAATTAATGTCAAATTCACTTAAAATCATAATCCATTTGGCCATACAACCTATTAATGCTTATTTGGAGAGAAAATAATTAATAGGATTGACTTTTGTAATGATAATGGTCTTATTTTTAGAATGTAGAAGCATAACTTATGGGATGTGAGAACCATTGATAAACATGATTTTTTAATAGGTGAGTAGTTATTTTCATAAGTGACCAATGTTGTGCTCAAATAATATATTTCCCATTCCTTACCTTGATCATCATGCTAGGCCAAAATTTCCCCCAATGCATGTTGGGTTATTAAGATGTAAAGTAATAAGGGTTTCCCTAACATTGGAGGAGTAAACACTAGTTGGTTATCCAAATACTACTTTAATTGATCAAATACCTCATGGAATTCTCAATTTCACTAAAATATGATCCATTTTTTAGGAGGTACATTAAAGGATGACTATGAAATGAATTAGCAAATAGCCTAAATTTTCCATTTTAATATACATCGCTAATTTGGATTGGATGGGGAAGGAATTTATTCTATTGCCTTAACTTTAGCTTAACCCACTTCAATACCTTGCTGAGAATAATGAAACTGAATACCTTTCTATATGTGACATTGAAGACACACTTCTTAGGATTGAGGTATACTTTGTATTCATGAAGTCATTCAAATATTCACCACAAACTATTATATGACCTGCACATGTCATATATTTACCTAAAAAATCATAAAAATAATCATCCATAATGTTGTGCATCATGTTTTGGAAAACAATAGTCATTTCCATTTGATATGTAGCACTAGCATTTTTTAAGCCAAAAGGCATAACTTGATAATAGAACATCTGACATTGAGTGGTGAAAATTATCTTTTGTTGATCCTCAAGTGCTATATTGATTTCATTGTATCCATAATTGATAGAATTTCATAACCTACTATGAATTTGAAAATCATATCAATGTTTGGTAATTGAAAGTCATATTTTAGACATGTTTTGTTTATATCTCTCAAATATATGTAGAGGAAAGACCTATAGGTTTCTTAATGACAAGAATAATATTAGAAATCTACTCTAAGTAATAAATACATCTGATGAACCTATCTCTAAAAAAAATTGATTTCCTTCTTCACCAAAATGGAAATGTGTGTGTGAGTCTTCCATAAATTCTACTTGATTAGTTTAGCATCAGGATGCACCATATGATGATGGAAAACTAAGGATAGATCTAATTTAGGAATGTCATAATATGACCGTGAAAATATATAAATGATTATTTGAGGATGATTATGATGACTTACATTATTCTACATTGAGAGAATGACAAAGCTTAATGATGTGTGTATCATCCCCAGTACCAAGGTTGACATCAATGGTGTCTTACACAAGCAACATAGAACCAACCTCCAATAAATTAACACTAAATTAAATTGATAGTTTTCATTTGATTATTACCCAATTTATTCATTTAGATCACCCATGTAATAAGAATTAGAATCATTCATCTCAAGTAATGACCAATTGATGAATGTTTATAAAATGTCTTGGACTAATTATTTGAATGTGTGTTATTCTTCAGGACTAATGTTTGAACAAAATATGATTTGGGATCTTTTATAAATTTGTGCTTATTTATGGAGAGATTGGACTTTCCCATTCATTTGTGCCTTATAAAGTTTTTCAGTAATGAACTCATCTTTATTTTTAATTTTTATACTGTCCAATAGTGCCTCTAAAATATTTTTGCTAGAGGACATTAAATGTTTATTTTTTTAATTTTCATGACTAAAGAAATCCACCTACTCTATAAAATAGGCAATAGGTCTAAAATTGATCTCTAATCCATGTCTATTCTCCCCAAATGGGAAACCATATTGAGACCCAAAAATTCTAAAATAGCCTCATCATTTTGGAACTCATCCAATGGTATGTAACCATTTTGGTCTCAATCAATGAGAAGAGGGTAATGTAGGTCAAGGATGATGGTAAGGATGACATTTGTGTTAAAAATGTTTGTATCAGTGATCTCATCATAGATATTTTAAAGGACTCTAAATCATTCCCAAGATAATCATCATTATAAATCATATTTTTGTCACTTTCAATATCTAAGGGGTCATCCCCATGTGATTTATATCCAATACCTTAAACTCCCTTTTCATTTACATGGACACATTCATGAATGCCCTATTATTTTTACCCCAATAATTTTCCTTTATATGCATAATACTCAATTATTTTATTATGAATAGGGTGTTCTATATTTTGGTAACATGAAGCAAGCCCATCTCTATATAACTAGGAATCTCTTGAAATGTTAACCTATTGTTGTTGAAAAAGACCATTCTTTGTAAAAGTTAAGGGAACCACATGATAATAATCATATTTTATACACCACTCCATCTTCATCCTTCCATGGGATTTTGAGGATTTAGGGAGGTTGGAAATGTGGAAAGCATTATTGATTGAATACTCGCTAAGACCTGTTTCCTTGATGGTGAAATGAGATGATGCTTGGGGAGGATAAGGAGCATTACATGAAGATGCAAGGCTATCATGATCGATGTAGGAAGACTTAGGAGATTGAATAATGACACCTTTTTCCTTTTTTTAGTACATGCTCAATGTGAAGATAATAATAAGTGTTGTATTCCACATCTAGGTTTTTTCAATATTGATATGGTTATAGATCACTTGAAATAGTGACTTCCATACCTAAATGTAGGAACTTGAGACACTAATGCTATGTGGATGGGACTACACACATATCATGTGTCCATAGACTCCCAAAGAGTAGATTATATGATATTTCTAAATCAATGACATGGTATGGAGTATTATGGGTGATAGGGCCAATAAGGATAGGTAAACTGATAGAGCTAGTTGATTATCATTCAACATTATCATACCCTTTGATGGTGATTATATCAAGCTATAAATCTATCATTGAATATCCCAGGTGTCTAACCAACTTAAGTGTATAAATACTTAACCCTAAGCCATTATATATAAGTACCTTATTAACCTTGTGTTAATAAATGATTGTTTTAATGTAAAATGTATTATTGTGTGAAGGACTTGATGGTGACATGTCACTTTGGTCAAAAGTGATATGTTACCTTGAGGAAAAATTTCCTATGAGTTCTTGGAATTGGGATGGATAAATATCATTAAGGACTTTAGATTATTGAAGAAGCTTGTATAAAATATTCTTATGAACTTTAGATGTATGTAAGAGATCTAAAATAGATATCTATAGAATAATTTAATCTAGTTATTCAATAATGTCATATGGATTTTCATCAAATGAAGTGGATGACTTGGACTTGGAAGGAAACGAATATTAGATTTGATCATTGGACTTGGATGTTTAAGGACCTTGAATTGTAACCTTTGGGATTTACATTGTAATAACACAATCTCAAGCTATAATAGAGTAACTAGATGTGATGGAGAAGGTCCTTAGATAATGATTCTAGCACATGAATTGGTGCTATAAAAATAATGAGGATTAAATTTCATGGTAGCCATGTTATTATTAGTAATTTGACCCAAAGCATTATCATAATTTTATTTGGTGTTATGATAATCCTTGTAGTTGGTACGAGAATATTAACCTTGATCATGTTATTGTTATTATTTTTTATTATGACCTATATTGTGTTGATTTTTTTGATGATATTTCTAATTAGCCTAATTTTTGTTTTGATTATATATTATAAATGGGTTCTTAAAGATACCCATATTTTGATTAGAAGACAAGGCTCTATTTTAAAGTGTAATCTCTCCTCACTCAAGTAAGTATTGTACATAATGTCTAATTTGTATATACCTATGTGTATCATGACCCTTAATATGGTGATAATCATAATATTCATTATCCCTATCTAGATGAGATTTGGTTGGCCTTCCTTAAAAGGTTTGATATTAGGCCACACAACCATGTTTACCACTACAAGCTTATAGAATAAAAATTCAATAGGTTTATCAAGATTAATGAATGTTATTATTTGGTATTGTGTTCTAGGTGGAGGTATTCATAGTGTAAGTGGCTATGTAGATATATATTTTGGGGTAGGTGATGGTTGAACTATTTTCACGTGCCTCACTTATAGTACACTGTCACCCATTGCATTCATATTCTTGTTAAACACTTTGGGTTTCCCTACTAAGGTACTTATTTTAGCTTGAGCTTGATTTGGAGAATGGATTTTGATTATCCTTATTTAAATTAAAGCCTTATCAATTTTTACCCCTTTATAAATGATCTTGACAAAAGTGTTAGCATAATGCAATCATAAGTGTAAGCCCATTTTTTCATTTAGATTGTTTGCAAAGGCATATTCTAGTTATTTTTTGGGAATAGAATGAGGTAACCTAATATCCAAGTCCCTCCATTTTTGTAAAAAGGTATAAAAGATATCTTCATTTCAATTTTTGGTATTACACAAGTCAACCATGGTTAATTCATTCTCCAAATTGTAAGATAAATGTTTGATAAACTGCTCAGATAGATTTTTAAATGCAGTGATTGATCCTTTGGGCAAGTGTAAGAACCATTCCAATGCTAAGCCACCCAAACTATGAGAAATAGGTGAATTAAATAGATTTTATTATATAACACTTATGATCAAGCCACAAAGAATCCATTAATTTTATCTCTTGGATTTCCTTTCCATTTATATTTATCAAACTTTGACATCTCAAAATGAGATGGGAAAGGGATTTTTAGGATACTTATATCAAATGGATAGGGACAAATGTTATCAAATCTTTGGTTTCACATTTATGTTTCTTGGATAACATACTTCATCTCTTGACATTCTTGAGAGAAAAGTGGATTTTAGAATAAATATGAGGTATGCTTTTGGGATTGAAAAAGTTGATTAGACTAAGTATGAGAACTAGATTTGGAGGGGATAAATACCCTACCACTGGGTTTAATAGGGACTTGTTGAATAGGAAGTATTTGCTAATGTTGAATAAGAAGGGTTTTTTTAATTATTTATTAGATAAATTGTGTGTAATATTTTGTGGTTGAATTGATAAATTGGATGGAATTTGATGTTGTTGACTTGATGAATTAGATAAAATTTATTGTTTATGATGTTGATTACATTGAGGATTTGATTTAAGTGAAACTTGTTGTTGTCAGGATAGGGTGGATTACAAGGTAGAGACTAAAATGGAAAAAAATTGAGTCATATTTTTCATTTTATCAATCACCACTTGATTGGTATCTAGATGTAGTTGTTATACATGAAATTCCTTCCATTTTCTATAGGACTCAAGTTTTTTAATTTTGGTTTGATCTTGATTTTGGTTTTGACTAAAAGTAGCCTAGTATTGTGGGTGGCATTAAACCACTTCTTCTTGTGAGAAAACAAGGGTTTGTAAATTACCTACAATGTATCCCTCAAGAAAATTTACCCTCCCTCTAGAAACCATAAAAATGCTTCATCCTTATGCTCAAATAGTTCTTTATTAAATTGAGATCTTCAGAGATCTATTTGTTAAGTGGTGGATTCTAGTCTTTGTTCGGTGTGAGATGTTTTAATTTCATACTCTTAGTGGTACACTCCACTATCCATTTGATTTTAATTGTTTTGATAAGTGGGTTACATATTCAATAATCATAAAATGTATTTTTACATGTATCATAGTTATACAAAGCCCAACATTTAGTGAATTTAGGCATGTTGATGATCTTCATGTTTGAATTAAGATTGGAGTAGTTTTAAAACATATTACAATTAGATGTTATATTTGGATACGTACATATGTTATTATTAATTAAATTTAACTTGAGTTAACTTTTAAGTTTATAAATTAGATTTGAGTTAAGCTTTTCAATCCCAAGTTAGGATGCTTGAGTTGCTTTGTCAATCTTGGATATTTTTAATAAGTCTTCTTAGTTCTTTTGACTTTATTATGATTTTTGGAAACATTTAGTTTTTAAGATAACTTTGGAATGTTTAAATATATATTGAATGCCTTGATGTGAATTTATTTTATCTAAGAGCTTGACTTTTATTTGAATTATTATTAATTGGAAAGTGGTCAAAGGTAAAGGTTCAATCTAGTTTTGACTTTGGATTTAGGCTTTGAATCAATTTTAACTGTTGACTCCAACTTTGCTTGGAAAAATTGCTTTTGAAAAGTTTGACTTAGATTAAATTTGGAATTTTGACCTTTGACTTGATTTAAATCTAACCTTTGACTTTGTTGGGCTTTGAAATTTTGACTTTAACTTTGACTTGATTTGAATTTTGAAAATGTTTGACTTTGACTAAAGGTTTGACTTTTAAAGAGATGGACTAGATGAGAATAATTGATTCAAAATTGTATATTAGTCTAGATGGACCTGATTGGATTTTGGACATGTTTAAAATGAGATAGAATAATGATATTATATGTGTAAACACTCCATTTTAATCACCTTATGTGTCAAAATTGTAAAATGGAATGGCTTCCTGTAAATTGTACACAAACTAGTCTAATATGTACACAAACTAGTCTAATATCATTTGTTCATCAAAAAATTATTTTATTCATTCTAAATTATTTTATTCATCCAATGTACAAGGTCAAATTCACCTTGGGACATCCTCAAATGGGGAAATTCATTGTAATAGATCATTAAATTGACATTGTGGTCATATTTCTTGTCACCACTATTCATTTCCATCTCTTTTGGTTAATTAATCAATTCTTATTATTGCAATCAAATTAAAAAAATCATATTAATATCGTTTTTTTATATGATAAAAAACCTGGTTTTATAGGGACCAAGAAATAGAGTATATATAAAAGTGAAATAAACATGAGCAACCCCCGCAAGCTAAAATACAAAAAATAAAACACAGTACTAATAGCTAACTAACCATGCAAAAGGAAAAACAAAAGGAAGTAAATAGAAAAACTATTCTAGGAGGGGGGTAACTCTATAGGTACCTTCTCATCCTTGATCACTTTCTCCTCTATAACATGTTTGTTCTTTATGATTTTGACCCTAGTTCTATTTTTAGGGTCTTATGCATCATCCTTAGGTAGGATCATTCTGGGTCTCTTCTACATCTATTCCTTCACAAGGGTCTTCTTGGTGGGGATTATTCAAGTGAAATTAGGGGGAAAAGTCTCTACCTCTATGATATGTTGCTTTTGGGGGTCCCTTCTACCTTTGTTATTTAAGTGAAGGATTGGATTATTTTGGTAACCTCCTTGTTCATGGCATTCTATGTTGGAATAATGAATATTTAAGCTTACCTAGGGTTAATAGGGTAAGCTATTTATTACCTAGGGTTAATTTTATTTACCTAGGATAGTTTGTTTTATTGTTGAGAATCTCTCAACAATATATTTGTCTGTAGTATTTGAAAATAAATAGTTTGTTTTCTCTATTTTTTAATCACAACAAATAGTTTATTGTCGTAAAACAAACTATTTGTATTATATATACTTTACAATCTATGAGAAAATAATGAGAGAATAATGAGAGAATACAGAGAATTTATAGGATTTTCACCTATTTTTTAGGTGTGAGAGATATATATTTTATTCTCTAGTATTATTTGTAGATTATTTATTGTGGGTTCTTTCTCTTGCATTGATCCTGTGGATCTTGTGTATCTCCTGCTCATTCTTTCATGGTATCAGAGCATGGAGTCCTAGTTGAAGATCCTATTCCATAAAAATTATTCATCATTTTTCATCTATTAACATAGTCAAAAACATTATTTTATTGATGTGTTACAGATATTTGATATTCTCTCACATTCTAGTTCTTGTTTACAAGTTTTTTTTAGAAATTTTTGTACTTTATGATCATTTATGACCATACGGATTTCCAAAACCAGAATTTTTTTCATAGGGGCATAGAAAATCAAGTCAAGAATACATTTTAACTTGAATTTTTTCATTCCATGCTAGCTGTACAACTCTTTCATTCAAAAATTGGCTGACTGGTTCCTTTTGGCAGACTGCAGTACCTGTACAATTTTTTGATGTGGCAGATCATACAGATGGTTTTTTGGAAATATGAAACCTGTTCATGAAAGCTAACTATGCTAGATTTCATTCCATATAAATTAGTACAGATGTGGACTAGGCTGTATAATGTTTTGGGAGGTTACACAGGAGTTTAAAATCTATTTTTTGGTATGCAGCATAGCCGTACAGTTTTCTCCATTTTGAACACCTTATACTGCATAAAATAAAAATCTAAATTTTTTATGTGATAGCAGACTTTCCATGATTTCATTTTTAGCTGAGAAGTATAGATTTGGATTAGGCCATATAGTCATTTGGGTAGATCTTGTGGAGCCAATTCTGAATGTGCTTGGAGTTTTTTTCCTTGGCCAGTATTTACAAAATTCCTCAAAATTTTCCCTGATCACCATGCCTTACTGGAATAAGAGATTATTTGTGATAAATCCAAAGATTATTTAGCATTTATCTCACATGTGTGAGTCATTTTGGCTTATTTTTTTATTAATTTCTTAATTTTTTAGTGGTTTAAATGCAAGTCTCTAGCTTTAAATGTAAAAATTTGACTTTGCTAAAGTGGCTAGAGGTATTTTGTTAAAAATGGTAGGGAGGAAGTCTTGGGGTCAAATACCCCTACATGTTTTTTGCATAAAGCCATTTTTTTAACTTTTGTATATGCTAAGGCTAAAAAAAATTCATCGAGAGACGTTAAATTGTAACGAGAGGGGTGTTTTGAGGAAAAATGAATGTCTAGGTTGTTCTTGTCAACGTCATCATCTTCTTCAAGAATGGAATCCCAATTGTTTGAACACCTAAACTCCACAAATTACCATGTTTGGAAGCCAAAAATGCAACAACTCCTTCAATCAAAGGGCTTATGGATAATTTTTTCTGAAACAACACCTGCGGCATTCACCACTAAAAAAGACAAATATGCATATTGTTGTAAGTAGGATGAGGCTCTTGGATTGATTTGCCTCAACATCTCAGATAATCTTCAATTTCACATTGTAGATGCTACAATGCCAAAAGAGGTATGGGAAAAATTTAAAAACCTATTTGACAAAGTTAATGAGTTTAAAATTTTACAATTAGATGCAGAATTGAGTACTCTCTCTCTCCATCAAATTTTGCTTCAATATATGAATTCTTGGCAAAATTCAAATTTATAAGGTCACAGTTGAAAGCTAGTGACAAGGATAAAAGTCATCAAGAGTGCGTTTTCATGATTTTGTCAAAGTTGAAAGGACCATATAGTGTTTTTTCCTCTGCTTTTTATACTATGATGGATACATTAGGTGATGGATTCAAATGGCCTTCCTTTGAAGTTTTTTGTGAAAGATTGACTAGGGGGCAAACAAAATTAATGGCCTTAAATGCTCTACCTAGACCTAGTCATGCTCTAGTTGCTAATTCTTCTAAAGGAAAACCTTCACCTAAGTCTAAACAAAAGTAAGCACCTTCAAATATCCCTCCAGAGTCCACCACCCAAACACCTCATCATTCTAAATCTACTAAGACCAAAAAGTCCTTTAAGTAAAATAAGAAAACATTTGGTCCATGTAATTTTTGTGGTGGTCCTAATCATGATGAAAGTATATGTTTTAAGAAGATGGAAGCATTAGAGGCAGTAGTTAGACAACACAAAATTTCCATTGTGTCTCCATCTCCTTCTACTTCTCCTACAAGAAAAGGGAAAGCACTTTCAGCTAGGGCTATATCTTCATGTCATGATCAGTGGATTTTTGACTCAGGTGCTTCTCACCATCTCACACATTCTAAGGATCTATTGTCTTCTCTTACAGATTGTAGTACATCACATATTGTTATGGGTAACTCCTCATAGATTGAATTTTTGGGATCTAGTACTATTGACAAACATGATGGATGCTTTAACAATGTATTACTTGTACCCCAAATATCTTCTAATCTTCTCTTTGTATATCAAATATGTAATTATGGTACTGGTAAAACTATGGATTTTACTTCACATGATGTTGTAATAAGAGAATGTAATGATCCTAGTGAGATAGTTGCTACAGGTATAGTATACCATACTACAAGACTCTATACTTTTGATAAGTTTGAGTCTTTTATGTCTTCTAGTTCTTCACTTATAGCACATGGTAATAGTCTCAGAAAATTGTGGCATGAGAGATTAGGGCATTTGAGTTATGGATATATGCAACAAATGAGTACAAAACATCTTGTAAAAGGCCTTCCTAAGGTCTCATGTATTGATGGGGTGTGTCCTGGTTGTCTAGTTGGTAAACAACACCAAGATCCATTTCCAGTTGGTAAGGCCACACATGAATATGCACCCTTAGGGTTGGTTCATAGTGATTTGATGACTTTTCCAACTCATTCTTTTTCAAGGGCTAAATATACACTCACATTCATTGATGATTTCACTCATAAAACTTGGGTATATTTTCTCAAGTTAAAAAGTGAAGTTTTTGAGACTTTTAAGGCTTTCAAAACCTTTGTTGAAATACAATCATCTCTTCCTCTTAAGAAGATACACACTGACAATGGGGGGGAATATGATAGTAATGCTTTCCATGATTTTTGTATTGAGCATGGGATACAACACTAGTTCACTGTACCACACACTACTCAACAAAATGGTGTAGCAGAGAGGAAGAATTAAATATTGAAAGAGATGGCTAATTGTATGATTCACTCTAAAAATTTGGGTCCACAATATTGGGTTGAAGTTGTAAATTGTGCAAACTACATTCAAAATTGTGTGCCTCACAAAGTTGTGCAAAATATGACACCTGAAGAAGCTTGGTCTGGGATCAAGCCTGATATTTCAAATTTTTGCATCTTTGGGAGTCAAGCATGGGCGTTTGTTCCCGATGACAAACACAAAGCATTAGAGAAGAAAAGCCAACCACTCATTTTTGTTGGCTATTGTGAAGATGTAAAAGCCTATTGTCTTTTTGATCCTATCACACATGATGTGTTATTTTGACAGGATGTTCAGGTTGATGAGCTACCCACTCCATAGGAGTGTATATCTATTTCTTCTTCTCCCCTTCTTCTACTAAGGATAGTGAGGATTTGCCTTCTATTATTGATGATGATGATGTTGCACTTGTTCAACCACCACAACCATCTTCTTCACCACTTTTGCCCAAGTGGGCAAAGAGCACTCTATAGGCAGCTAGTTCTTTTGTTGGTGATCCATCTGATTCTTATCACACTCACTCATAGACATCTGGTATTGCTCTTTTGGGACAAGCTTGTATAGATGATCTAGTGTTGTTTTTTGAGGCCATTGGTATACCCGAGTGGGATGTTTCAATGTATGATGAGTATTCTTCATTGATGAAGAATGATACTTGGGATCTTGTCCCTCTTCCTAAGGGAAGAAAACTTGTAAAATGTAAATGGGTCTATAGGACAAAATATGCTACAGATGGATCAGTAGATAAGTAGAAAGCTAGATTAGTAGCTAAGGGTTTTTCATAGGTTAAAGGGGTTGATTACTTTGAGACCTTTGCCCCTATAGCTAAGATGGATTCTATTCAGCTTGTACTCTCTCTTGCTACTTCACATTCTTGGTCAGTTTTTTAAATGGATGTGAAGAGTGTTTTCCTACATGGTGATCTCCATGAGGAGATCTATATGGAGCAGCCTCCAAGATTTGTGTAGGACTCATCATTGGTTTGTAGACTCTATCATTCTCTTTATGGCCTCAAACAAGCTCCTAGAGATTGGTACGAGAAGATGGATAGTTTTCTTTTGAGTCTTGGTTTTATTCATTGTGAGTCGGATCACAATGTATACATCCTAAATCAAGGTGAGGAGCTTGTAATTTTGGTTTTATATGTTGATGATCTCATTCTCACTAGCAATTTAGATTTTTTGATACATTACATCAAGGACAAGTTGGCAGATAGGTTTGATATGATAGATCTGGGACTTCTACATTATTTTCTTGGTCTTCAAGTTTTTCAGTCTTATAAGGGCATCTCTATTGGATAGTAGAAGTATGCAATAGATCTTCTTCATCGATTTGGCATGGCTGATTGTAAGCCTACCCCCACTCCATATCAGTTAGGTATTATATTGTCTGCCACTTGTATGACTCCTCTTGTTGATCCAACTTTGTATAAGCAACTTGTATGTAGTCTTTTAACCTGACTCATACCCATCCCGACATCACATTTGTTGTGAACCTTGTCTCTCAGTTCTCACATGAGCCTCATGAGAGTCATTGGCAAGCAGCCAAGTGTATTTTGTGCTACATTTGGGGCACCACTCACTTTGGTATACATTACACACCATAAAGTTCTACACAACTTATTGGATAGACTGACTCTAATTGGGCTGGTGATGTTGAGACTCACAAGTCCACTTGTGGATTTGATTTCACACTTGGTTTAGGTCCAGTTGCTTGGGCATGCAAAAGTTAGACTACTATTGCATTGTCCTCTATTGAGGCTAAGTATCAAGGTGTTGTCAAAGCTAGTCAGGAGACACTTTAGCTTTGATAGTTGCTTGGAAAGTTTGGCTTCACACAGCAGGGTCCTACTACTCTTTGGTGTGACAACCAAAGTGCAATTACTATTTCACACAATCCTATTGAGCATCAATAGATAAAACACATTGAGATTCACATGCACTTCATTCAACATCTTATTTAGGATGGAGTTCTTTCTTTGGAGTTTGTGCCTACAATGGAGCAGATTGCAGAGATCTTCACTAAACCTTTGGCTTCTCCTCATTATCTTCAGTTGAGAGCGATGCTTGGGGTGAAGGAAGTTGTCCTTGGGGGGATTTCCCATGAAGTCCTTACTTTATTTTTCATATATTTTGATTGGTTTGTACATGGGTACCTTATCAGGCTTAGTAGTCGGGACCCATATTTGTTTGTCATTCTCCCTGTGTTTTGCTTAAGGGAGGGTGTTGGAATAATGAATATTTAAGCTTACCTAGGGTTAATAGGGTAAGTTATTTATTACCTAGGGTTAATTTTATTTACCTAGGATAATTTGTTTTATTGTTTAGAATCACTCAAAAATATATTTGTTCATAGTATTTGAAAACAAATAGTTTGTTTTCTCTATTTTGTAATCACAACAAATAGTTTGTTGTCGTAAAACAAACTATTTGTATTATATATACTTTACAATCTATGAGAAAATAATGAGAGAATACAGAGAATTTATAGGATTTTCACCTATTTTTTAGGTGTGAGAGATATATATTTTATTCTCTAGTATTATTTGCAGATTATTTGTTGTGGGTTCTTTCTCCTGGATTGATCCTATAGATCCTGTGTATCTCCTGCTCATTCTTTCATGGTATCAAAGCATGGAGTCCCAGTTGAAGATCCTCTTCCCTATAAATTATTCATCATTTTTCATCTATTAACATAGTTAAAAACATTATTTTATTGATGTGTTATAGATATTTGATATTCTCTCACATTTTGGTTCTTGTTTACAAGTTTTTTTTTGGAAATTTTTTTAATTTATGATCATTTATGACCGTACGGATTTTGAAAACCTCAATTTTTTTCACAAGGGCATAGAAAATCAAGTCAAGAATCCATTTTAACTTGAATTTTTTCATTCCATGCTAGCTATATAGCTCTTTCATTCAAAAATTGGTTGACTGGTTCCTTTTGGCAGACTGCAGTACGTGTACAGTTTTCTAATGTGGCAGATCGTACGGATGCTTTTTTAGAAATCTAAAACCTGTTCATGAAAGCTGACTGTGCTAGCTTTCATTCCATATAAATTAGTATGGATTTGGACTAGGCCGTATAGTTTTTTTAGAGGTTACAATAGGAATTTAAAATCTATTTTTTGGTCTGCAGCATAGCCGTACAGTTTTCTCCATTTTGAATGCCTTATACTGCATAAAATAAAAATCTAAAATTTTTATGTGATAGCAGACTTTCCAAGATTTCATTTCTAGTTGAGGAGTATAGATTTGGATCAGGTAGTACAGTCCTTTGGGTAGATCTTGTGGAGCCAATTTTGAATGTGCTTGGAGTTTTTTTTCCTTGGCCAATATTTACAAAATTCCTCAAAATTTTCCCTGATCACCATGCCTTGCTAGAACAAGAGATTATTTATGATAAAGCCAAAGATTATTTAGCATTTATCTCACATGTGTGAGTCATTTTGGCTTATTTTTTATTAATTTCTTAATTTTTTAGTGGTTTAAATGCAAGTCTCGAGCTTTAAATGTAAAAATTTGACTTTGCTAAAGTGGCTAGAGGTATTGCTAAAGTGGTAAAAATTTAAAAACTATTGGCAAAATTCAAATTTATAAGGTCACAGTTAAAAGCTAGTGACAAGGATAAAAGTGATCAGGAGTGCATTTTCATGATTTTGTCAAAGTTGAAAGGACCACATAGTGTTTTTTCCTCTGCTTTTTATACTATGATGGATACATTAGGTGATGAATTCAAATGGCCTTCCTTTGAAGTTTTTTGTGAAAGATTGACTAGGGAGCAAACAAAATTAATGGCCTTAGATGCTCTACCTATACCTAGTCATGCTCTAGTTGCTAATTCATTTAAAGGAAAACCTTCACCTAAGTCTAAACAAAAGAAAGTAC
Organism: Torreya grandis; assembly: GCA_037957365.1. NCBI lineage: Eukaryota > Viridiplantae > Streptophyta > Pinopsida > Cupressales > Taxaceae > Torreya > Torreya grandis. The sequence continues at coordinate 5,919,658 of JARHVA010000323.1, forward strand.
CTTCAAATATCCCTCCAGTGTCCACCACCCAAACACCTCATCATTCTAAATCTACTAAGACCAAAATGTCTTTTAAGCAAAAGAAGAAAACATTTGGTCCATGTAATTTTTGTGGTGGTCCTAATCATGATGAAAGTATATGTTTTAAGAAGATGGAAGCATTAGAGGTAGTGGTCAGATAACACAAAATTTCCATTTTGTCTCCATCTCCTTCTACTTCTATAGGAAAAGGGAAAGCACTTTCAGCCAAGGCTATATCTTCATGTCATGATCAGTTGATTTTTGACTCAGGTGCTTCTCACCATCTCACACATTCTAAGGATCTATTATCTTCTCTTACAGATTATAGTACATCACATATTGTTATGGGTAACTCCTCATAGATTGAAGTTTTGGGATCTGGTACTGTTGACAAACATGATGGATGTTTTAACAATGTATTGTGTGTGCCCCAAATATCTTCTAATCTTCTCTTTATATATCAAATATGTAATTATGGTATGAGTAAAATTATGGAGTTTACTTCACATGATGTTGTAATAAGAGAATGTAATGATCCTAGTGAGATAGTTGCTACAGGTACAATAGACCATACTGCAAGACTCTATACTTTTTATAAGTTTGAGTCTTTTATGTCTTCTAGTTCTTCACTTATAGCACATGGTAATAGTCTCAGCAAATTGTGACGTGAGAGATTAGGGCATTTGAGTTATGGATATATGCAACAAATGAGTACAAAACATCTTATAAAAGGCCTTCCTAAGGTCTCATGTATTGATGGGGTGTGTCCTGGTTGTCTAGTTGGTAAACAGCACCAGGATCCATTTCCAGTTGGTAAGCCCACATATGCAAATGCACCCTTAGGGTTAGTTCATAGTGATTTGATGACTTTTCCAACTTGTTCTTTTTTAGGGGCTAAATATGTACTCACATTCATTAATGATTTCACTCGTAAAACTTGGGTATATTTTCTCAAGTTGAAAAGTGAAGTTTTTGAGACTTTTAAGGCTTTCAAAACCTTTGTTGAAAAACAATCATCTCTTCCTCTTAAGAATATACACACTAATAATGGGGGGGAATATGATAGTAATGCTTTCCATGAATTTTGTATTTAGCATGGGATATAACACCAGTTCACTATACCACACACTCCTCAACAAAATGGTATAGCAAAGAGGAAGAATCGAACATTGAAAGAGATGGCTAATTGTATAATTCACTCTAAAAATTTGGGTCCACAATATTGGGCTGAAGCTGTAAATTGTGAAAACTACATTCAAAACTATATGCCTCACAAAGTTGTGCAAAATATGACACCTGAAGAAGCTTGGTCTGGGATCAAGCCTGATATTTCATATTTTTGTATCTTTGGGAGTCAAGCATGGGCATTTGTTCTTGATGACAAACACAAAGCATTGTAGAAGAAAATCCAACCACTCATTTTGTTGTCTATTGTGAAGATGTAAAAGCCTACCATCTTTTTGATCCTATCACACATGATGTGTTGTTTCAACAGGATGTTCAAGTTGATGAGCTACCCACTCCATAGGAGTGTACATCTAGTTCTTCTTCTCCCCCTCCTTCTTCTACTGAGGATAGTGAGGATTTGCCTTCTATTGTTGATGATGATGACGTTGCACTTGTTTAGCCACCACAGCCATCTTCTTCACCAGCTTTGCACAAGTGGGAAAAGAGCACTCTACATGCATCTAGTTCTTTTTTTAGTGATCCATCTAATTCTCATCACACTCACTCACAAACATCTGAGGTTTAGGTTTGAAAATAGAGAGTTTTAGGGGAGGATCCTCAGTTGATATTTTTGAATTAGGACTAGTATGGGAAAAAATGGTTATTAAGTGGTGGGACTCTGAGGTAGGATCTTCTTCAAGGGAGTCCTCCTCATTGGGGGATCCCCCCAGTAAAACCTCCTTAACTTGAAGGGTCTCACCATGTTTTAATAGTAATAAGATAAGTCCCTGGTATATGATGGGATTAGCTTCATTGATTTAGTGTGTGAGAGTAGTGCTCTCCAGGGATTTTAGGAGGTAATAATGAAGGCTAATTTTATAACCCTAAAAATGGTTTATCAAGAGAAAATGATGGGAAAATGAGGGTATACTTACCTTAAATCATAAGATACTTCATTATTTTCAAGTATACTTTAGGCCATCGGTGCAAAAGGCTTAAGTGAGGAAAACCATTTTTAACTATCTTAAAGAACTCATTGGTTCAAAAAAACCTCTATAGGAGTTCCTATTTTTTATTGATATTTGTATGATTTTGTTCCTTCACATGAAATCTAAGTGTCTTACATAATAAGCTCCTCTATTACCAAGATTCTAACACCTTTTAATTCCACAACCCTCTTGTTACATGCTAGAATGAATTCTTTTGATAAGTCAACATCATGGCCATTTACCATTAGCATAAATTTTGTGAGGCCTCCTCTACAAAGCTTCTTTCACACCTTCTTCATTCTTATAAATTCCAAGTAGGAAGTTAGTTTTATATAATCCCTATATCCACCCATTTCAATAGTATCCTAAGAGTTGATGATGGAATTTGGTGATCCTTGGTAAGGCTTAGAGATAATGACTTGAAATAAACTTGCAGTACACAATTTATACCACCATTTATAATTAATTTTCCTCATGGTGAAATAATGGAAGGTCATGACTTTTGAAATATTTAATTTGAGAAGTAAATTTTGTGCATGTGGTAGTCTTATCATCATCTTATCCTGAAGTGACTTCATTTTGAATAGCTGAAATGACATTTTCAAGGAGGTGACATCCAACATACTAGGTATATAAAAGAGGGAGACCTACTCTGATATAATCAAGTAAGTCTTCCACCCCATTTCCTTTGTGGTATGTGTGAATGATGGAATAATGTGACATCTCCATCAAGCTCTACTTGGCATCATTTTTTATGGCTTTTATTGTGTGGGAAGGGGTGGTTTTGCCTTGTAGAGCATAGAAGATATTGAGGAAATCCCCTTCAATGATTATTCTATCTGTCTTGAGGTTGGAGGCAAGTTGAATGCCCAAAAATTCCACCTTAGCTTTAACCACATGGTTTGTCTAAATTCTTAGAGGTCCTAGATAAGTAGTGATCATCTTTCCCTCTAAATTTTGTATGGCTCCTCCCCTGCCCACAGGTCCTAGATTTTATTTTGAGGCTCCGTAAAATTTGATATTAATCCAACCTTCAGGTGGGGGATTCAACCTAACATGTTTTCATACCAAGTCTTTAGAAGGAGACCTAATTTTTTTTACTACCTCCTAATTTCTAAAAATAAATTATTTGGAGGTAGATCCTAGATTTTTATTAATGGGAGGGAAGGCTCTTTAATTATCAATGATGGCATGACAAAGATGAAGGAAGACCTATTGTGGTTGGTGTCTTTTGTTTGAGAATAGAATATCATTTTAGACTTTCTAAACACTCCAAAACTAGTGTGAGAGGGTAAGGTTGCACATGAAGGATAGGGATGGAAGGATCCAAAGAGGTTTTTATTCCCTAATGAGATCAAGAATGTTGTTTAGATTAACCCATGAGAGATTGAATTTTTATATAATCTAGTCAAATAGGCATGAGCTGAGAAAAAACCATTGGGGACTCTATTCAAGATTATAGAGAATTTGGGAGTAGCTATGCAGTTCCATATGATTTTATTCAAGCCTAGTTGAACCCTAATTTCTCAAGGATATTTATTAAGAAATTATAGAAGATTCAGTCATATGATTTGATAATATCATATTAATTAAATTAATCCTTTTGAATAGTTTAATTAATCCTTCCTCTAATTAAAAATTCCATGGAATTAGAATTTCTAAATTCATTTAATTTATTTATCTTTGCACCACTTTCCAAGGAACAGTCTCCACCCTCCATCTTAGAGATAATTTTGAGTCCCTCATATCCCATTATATTCATTAAATCAATATTTTTGATTAGTTAAAATTAAAAATATTTCTAATTATAATTCCATGGATTTGGAATTATAATTTCATTTGAAATAATTATTCTTACTTTTTCCACCTCATTTAAAGACCATCTTCCTTTCCAAAAAAATCACAATATACCATTGCATATTCTCTTAGGAACTCACCTCCAATATAAAAATCAAATTGTGAGGGAGTATTCTCCACCCTCCATCTTGGAAGCAAGATGGAAAGCAAGATGGAGGGATAATATTTCACTTTTTAAGATATTTTGAATGGAATTACCCACCCTTCACCTTGCATGCAATATGGAGGGCTCACATTGCTTCCCATTTTGAGGATCATTCTCCACCCTCCATCTTGTAAGAAATATGGAGGGATCATATGAATACCACTTGTGATAATTTGAGGAACATCCTCTACCATTAATCTTAGAAAAGATGAATGGCTCATATTAGTGATCCATGTGATTCCTTGGGGTGAATTTTCCACCCTTCATCTAAGAAACAAGATGAAAGGATCACATTCAATCACTCTACCTATAAATAAAGGGTCACCCTTCATATTTGATGCTCAAGATTTATAGCAAAACCTTACTAATTCATAGAACCACCTTGTGCATCAATTAAACCTCTTATCAAGCTGTTATTAGAATTTATCAAAGGGAGATGTTCAATTATTCAAATGTGACATTGATAAAGACCCTTTGATACAAATTTCTAAGCTGCATTTTTATTACATTTGACAAGGTGAAGAATCCACAAAGTAAGGTATAATTTACATGTTTTTGTCTTTGTATTTAGTTTTTTATTCATCTTTATTTTGGATCATGAGGTCCTAGGCTTAACATAGTTTATTTAATTTCTTTAATTTTTAAATTTCACTAATGAAGGAAACATGAATCTATTGTACTTATATGGATATACATGGCATAGATTGGGAAGCTAAGATCAAAATATGATATTAGATTAGTTTGTGTATAATTTGTGGGAAGTCATTTCATTAGATAATTTTGACATGAAAGTGATTAAAATGGAGTGTAGGGTGATGTAGCCAAAAATGACCAAGATAATTTTATTGGGTAATAGATGATGATGTGAGGGGAGATACTACCACTACAACATTGTCAATTTAAAACCTTTAGTACTTGATTTTTAATTTTTCTTTGTTTGGGGCCCAATCAAATCAATTATACCCTACTTGGGGCCAATACCAATCTAAGCAACTCAATTCCACCCTATTTGGGGAAAATTATCATTATATACCCACATATTTCACTATGTTTGGATAAATTCAATGTGTGTGGCTTATTTTTGAAATGTATCCTTCTTTGATTATACCCTATTTGGGGCAAATCAATTCATCATCATTATAAATCAAAGTGTGAAAGTGTGTAAGTGTTAGCTCAAGTGGCATAATATTATCCACATGTTAATATTATATTCCATTATATCTTCTTCTACTCTTTTTACAATAGCCCATCCACGCCCTTCATCCCCACATGCCCTCTCTAGGGGGAATAATACTCAATTAATTTCATTCTAATCATACCCTTATCTTTTGACTCAATCTCTTACACCTATTAGTTGAGAACAATGAAATTACAACATCCATTATTTCTTCTAGTTTTCCAACCTATTTTAGCTTTTTCATTCTTTAAAAAGTCATTACTTCATTCAGTGTCTCATGTTGTAGTTTAATTGAGTTTTAATTCATTTACTCTATCCAACACTCATCCAGCTGTTTGAAGTTAGTTCTCAACTTGTTAAAACTAGGAAAAAACAAGGTATGTTCCTATAGTGCTCAACATTTATCACTCAATTATGGTGGCATCAATTCACATAAGGTGCAATCCTTATGCACTGACTTAAAGAACCAAAAAGAAAGAATCAAGGCCCACATTGGGCTGGTTATGCCATGGCACAACTCATTCTTCATAGGACCTGGTGATTGTAATAATGTCATTGGTAGGTTCATTAACACAAGCCATTTTTGGGCTAGGTTGATGGTTTATAGGTGCAGAGCCTATTTTGGGAACTAATTCTAGTCAGAAGGGCACAAGCCTATATTGGGTTGGTTATATACTCTTTAGGGCACAATCCTTCATATTACTAAGTTAAGCATCATTCAAGAAATTCAGTGGGTCAAGGGAATTGATTTATATCAAGGGTCCATGATTAGGCTAGCACTCCTATCAAGGATATCAAAGCTTTGGTGCATGACTTATCTTACACTTAGGCTAATTTTTAGGTTATGATGACATCATCACTTAGCACAAAGATGCCATTAATGACCTAGAATAGAACTTAGCTTAACAAAACCTTCATATATTGAATTTATACCGTCATAATTATCACATTCATTTTACATCCAAAAGACATTAACTAGAGGCATAACCAAATCAAGATCAAATAAATGCAACACCATTATTAATTAAGCAAAGTCCAAATAAATAGAGTACATGATAAGAGATCCAAAGCAAATACTTACCTAAATATACTAATATCCTAGAGGTTCATAGGTGAGATTGAGTACAACAATATGAAACATTAAAGGCATCCATTCTATACTTAAAACTAATGGGGGATCTAGTAGTCTAGTTCAATTTCTCTAGATATTCACTACATAAACTCATGTCTCTCTGCTCATTAGATCAATCTCATTTTTATAGCCCATAGTAGCATCTTTGTGTCAAGGTGGATAACACACATCAGGTGCTAAGATAGAGACTTGGTTGATCATTTTTTTGACTCCATCACCTTACATATTTTATGTTATGGTCACCATATGCAACCACTCAAGAATATGTCTTAAAAAACCAATCACCAATTAACTGCCTACCAGTTGGCGCTAGATCTATGATGACTCCTCTAGCTAGCATAAAAGATACTAAAATGGTAATCATACCAAGTTATTTCCTCACACTAAGATGTCTACTAAATTGGTATGGATCCATACTTAGTTATAAAAGGGGCCCAACATTACCCCATACAAAATTTCTAGTCCTCCCATAAATTAGTCTTTCAAAGCTTTTGGTATGTAGAATTCAGGCATGCTCTCCTTCAAATTAGTGCTAAAGTCCTCAAATCCCTTGATAGAGAGATTGAGTTCCTCAATGGAACTATATATCTCTATGGTAGTGGTGCTAAGTGTGATCACATCTATCTTCTCTAATTCTTTCTTAAAGGCCTCAATATTTGCCTTAGATTTTGTCACTCCTCTATCTACGATTTCACCTTATTCATAGGACTAATTCTACAAGGTATGGAAGAGTGCTTCCAAGATTTATTCCTAGTCTTTGATCTATGTGATCAAGGAATTAACTTTCCCCATTATCTAAGTTCACTCTAACCTAATTTTAGTGTATACTTATACCATCATCTCCTCTTTTCCTCCTTTGCCTGCTTGAGGTGCATGTCTATGATTGATGCCTAGTTGGAGAAGCTGTAAAAGATGGCATCGGTTGTACCTATGACTTCTTGAGATTTTGTGAAGAGGTATTCTAACTATTCAATTTTTGCATCTAACTAACTTTTTATCATAGTGCATGGGTCCTCCTCTTCTTCTTGCATTGACTCTGCCTTCAACCTTGAGAGAATTTTCTCTACTAGAATGCATACCTTGTCAACCTTTGAGAGGTTTTATGTGTCAATGTCATCCAAAAGGGATGGCTCGACTGTCTCTATGCACTTAGTTAGTTTCTAAAATTTAAACTTCATGGCCTTCACTTCCTCTTCTACATCTAAGGTAATTTTCTTCTAATTTGAAGCCCTAATATTGTTGATGATGTTCTTCTATGTGACTTTGGAGGTCATCTAGATGAGTGCATTTACTGACCTAATTAGGTTGATGGCATGGGGATTTATGAAAAGGGAATCATGTCCTTTATTTGATTTATCTATGCCCAATATTACCTTCTACAACACCTCAAAATGAGGGTCATCTATACAGATTTCAAAATCAAATGAGAGATATTAGCACATCCTAGTTGCGGTAACTCAAGGGACATGTATTAAAACATGTATAAATATTCATCTATCCACCCCTTCTACATATTTTATCTTATTCTTAGCTCCATGCCTTCTTATTTAATGACAACCATCTCCATTTTTTCTTCCTCTTCATTGAACCACTCTCTTAGGTGATTTCCTCAAGGTTTCTTCTTCATGTTCCTCTAAGGGTTCTTCTTCAGACTTGTCCCCTTTGTCCACTTATTCTTCTCCCTTGGCACTATATTTCCCCTCCTCTTGTTCTTGTTGGGTTTCTTTGGTAATCTTCATTTGTTATTTCAAGGTGCCAAGATCACCTTCCTTATCTTTAGGTTTTCATTCACTACTTGGGTGTGCCTATAATGCAACTTGGTCTTCTATGCTATTAGAGGTGCTAGGAACCTTTTCTACCACTTCTTTAGTTGGTTTTTTGCTTACATAAACTTCGTTCTCTTCCTTTTATTTATTTTCCTTTTCTTCTTGGGCCTTTTTCTTCTCGATCTTCCTATTTTTTTCTAGTGATAAGGCCTTTTCTTCCCCGGCCTTCATTTCCTTGACCTCAACTCTATCAATATGCTCTTGAGTCATGATGGTTTCCTTCATGGCCTCTCTTATTTTCTCTATCACTAGCACCATATTTATTTCTTCCTCACTATCGCCCATATTATTCCACAAGCTTCTCTTTTCTTCCTTAGTTTGTGGAGGCTATGTGGAGGGTTCTTTTGATTAGGCATAAGGCAATTTTCTTGCCTCTCTAAGTGTGGTGGTAGTGCCACCTTGGAGGGCCTTTTGGACTTATTCAGTGCTAATATTTTTTCCTACTTCTATAATGTAGACCTTGGTTCCTCCTTCTTCTTCCTCCTCTATCTCTTCCTACACCTTTTTTGCCTCCATTTCCTCATGTGACTCTTGTGCCTCCATCTCTACCAATGTTATTATGGGAATTAAAATGGGCCCCTTGGACTTCTTATTCTTATCCTTCATACTAGGAGAAGTAGTCCCTTGTGTGAAGGTCACATGCTTTTTATTTGGGATCGATGGAGTATCTTCCTCATTGGAGGTGATCCTTACCTTTATACACTCTTGAATTTATTCAAGTGTTTCTCCCCACTTTTGATTGGGAGATTTCTTATGTGTTATAGGCATCAACTTCCCTTCATTGATAATTCATAAGGGAAGATCATCATCCTTCCTAGGGTATGCACCCTTATTTGTCATATTCATCTCATAATATAACATGTGTATGTGTCCAAGTATTACTTATTTTTAGAGGGGGATGGAGGCCAGTACAATCCAAGTCATCCTCCTCATCTTTGGTAGCTTTTACACTTGGGCACATGTATTGGCACCATAACCTACTTCTTTCCAAATCCATGGCCTTCACTAAGATGTCCATATACTATGATTTGGGAATTATCCTTAGTGTATCCATGAAGTACTTGGAAAAAACACATAAAGGAGTTTTAGCCAACCTAATCATTTTTCTATGAGCATCAAGCACACTACACAAATGTGTTTCATAATGGTGAAGGTCAACATTCTAAATATGTTCTCAGGGAGATCTTTAGGGATGAACCATTCCATCCTTAATGTCTCTATGTATTGGGCACACCATCCCATCACTTTGGTCTTATAATTATAGGAGAAGGTGGATGAGTAGGTGAAGTCTTAGTACTTCAGTGCTGGGGAGTCCTTATGCACCAAGAAGACCTAAAGGTCATCTTCATTTCCACTAGGCACACTGATTTCCTCCATAAATAAAATCAACATTGACCCCCATATGAAGTTATCTCATATAATATGACATTCAAGTGCACTCTTCAGCATATCTTTAGTAATAAATTTTGTTATATTTAACTTAACCCCTTGCATCATGTGGTGAGTGATGCATAGGTAGGCCTTGGTGATGTCTATCCACCAATCATTGAGAAAAAGTTTTAAACTAACAAGGTATACAACTACCCTCATGGTAGGGTCCTTGATATATTTTATAGGGAATGTGAATCCTCCCTTGTATTACCTAAGGATTTTTTTATCCCTTTCAACTTCAACATCATCTACCATCATCTAGTAGATGTCTACATCAGAGTCTAGGAGCTCAATGATTCTAACAATTAGGATCACTAATAATCACATGAACCTCCATATAAATTAGTATCGATCTCCTTGGATGTATGAGAGGAGGAATTGCACAAGTTCCTCTAGCTTCCCAAAACATGGCAACTTATAGAGCTGAGTTACACTGATGGTCACAAACCTATCTTATATGGACACATCAAATAATGCCACACCCACTTTTATCTTGGCCCTTATATCAACCACCTACTCTTACACTATATCTTATGCATTACTTGAGGTGTAGTATTTGTAATACTTTAGTCAAAATGTATGCACAAAAAATGCCCAGTTCTCTCTTACCAAGACCTTTGTGGGAAATTACATTTCCTAGTATGACATCTTTGTGAGCACCTCAATATCAATTACTTTGATGCTAACCCCTTCCACCAGCTATGCTTTCTTCTTTGTAGAGAATATCTCATCAATCATCTATGCTCATTTGGCATCCTTATATGCCTACAATGGGCCATAACTCATGTGTTTCTTTCCCATCATAAATCATCCAGTGTTAAAGTGTTGACTGTTTAACTTTCCAAAGCTTGTAATGTTTCTTGGTGCTTCTCACAATCATAAGGTCTATGAGTGTAACTTTAGAATTCAAGCTTCACTTTCCATTAATGGTGGCCTCAATGTCACTCAGGTTTTTTGGTTGTCTAGTTTTCACAAAATTCATGCCCAACACTTCTCTACACCAATATTAAAGGGAACACAATTCCTTTCTCTATTCAATCATTCTATTTTTGCATTTGTGAGTGCTCAAGGTTTCACTATAGTAGCATTTTCTTACTTCATCTATAGTTCCATGTTTTACATTATTATTTAAAATTAAATTGAGGTTTTTAACCTAAACCAAGCAACTTTTCATTGCTTTATACCCCTAATTCAATTACCTTCTTAATTATAGGTGATTAATGGCATGTTAATACCTAGATTTCTTAGATTTTGATAAAACCTGTGAAATCTAAAAAAATCCACTAACACCTATGCATTCAATGTGGATCTTTGTGATTCCACCATCACCTCATTAAATTCTCTAAAAAATCACTTCCTACATAACTATGGGTGGATGCTAGCTTATATTGATGATATTCCTCCTACGCTTTGTTCACTTAGTATGACCTTCACCTTCCTTATGGAAACTTGGGTATAACACTTCACATGCACATGGTTTAACCTCCAAGGTTCCATCTTTTCTTCTTGTTGCACTTTCATTTCAAGTGTGCTTTCCTATCTTGGTCAATTTTTCTATACTTTCATCTCTTGCCTTGACATGTCCTACCCCATATAAATCCCTTGTGTTGGTCCTCCATCACTTCATGATTTAGGTATCTTATGAAGTTAACATCTTATGCACCTCTCTCTCATCTTATTTACACTAACATCTTGTACACCTCTCTACATCACTTGGTACTCATATTTGTGCAAGTCTAAAAAACTCCATACACCTAAAAACTTAGGTGTCTGGCCTCAAGCACTTAGAAAGCATTTGTGTTTGACCCACCCAACTGTATTTATGCATTGAAGTGCCAGAATAGTTCACTTGTAGGATTAAAATCACCTAACTTATTCACTCATCACCAATATAACACAAAACATAAGGAAATGTTTGGTTTGTGCCAAACAATACTTGAGTTAGTACAACATAATTAACTTGTGATTAGGATGTCAATGTCTAATGGCACAAGCACCATCCTATTTCTTATAAGGCTTCAATCAGTTTCCATTGAAATACCCAAAGAGCATTTCACTCGATAACATGTGAAGCTTGTATATGCTAGTTTCTAATATACTATAGATGACATATGGATGCATCCACCTAATTTGTAACTTTCCTAGGTTCTTGAGGTACTTAGAGACATAGAGAAAGACCAATGCTCCTTTAGTTATTACTTTTCACTTAATATATTTATCATGACACAAATTCTTATGTGCTTTCTCTATTTGTTAGCTCCACTTTGCTTGGGTATGCACCTCATCCAAGTGCTCCAAGTCCTCCAGCCTTACACTCAATGGTTTTCAGTCATCCAAATGACCAATACATGTAATGCATAATGATGGAACTAATAACTCTATTAATAGAATTGCCTTAATGTCAAACACTAGTTGAAATGGTGTAGCCTTATTCAAGTGCTTGTAGGTTGTGTGATATGCCCATAATATTAATGACACTTGATCATCCCAATATTTAATACTATCAATTCATATCTTCATATGCACATCCCCAAGATCTTGTTTAATGCCTCAACTATGTCATTCACTTATGGATGATAGGTCATTATCTTATGGTGTAGCACCATATATTTGATCAATAAGATCTATATAGTTTCATTGATCAAGTGTATGCCTCTATCACTAGTCAAACTAAGTGGGCACCCATATCATCTTATAATGTTTTCCCATATGAACCTTATGGATATGGTGGCTATGTAGTTTTTGGTTTGTTCTACCTTGGCCCACTTGGTGAAATAATCGATGGCCGTCAGAATATATCTTGCCTTATGTGCCTTGATATGAAAGTGATCAACCCAAAAATATTAATGGCCCATTTTTTGAATGGCTCTTAGGAAAGAATGGGGATGAGATGCATCTAATACTAATGGTTAAGCTTCCATGTACATTAGAATATGTCATATGCCTTAGTGTAATCCTTTACATCTTGAAATAGACTTGACCACCACAATCTTGATTGCAATACCTTGTATGCCATTGCATCTCTAGTGTAATGGATGCTTACTATCCCTTCATGTGCCTCACATAAAATAAAGTCCCTTTTATATTCTAAGACACGTTGGTTTAGGACTTCATCTCAGATTTTTTTGTACAATTCCACACTAATTAGTTGAGAAGGGGTAGTGTGAACTATGAGCTATTTCTTTTCTTTAGTTTTCATAATATGGGGTGTAGATCTAGACATTAGAAAAGTGGATATTTATACCAATTCCTTAGGGACACACTAGACTCTATAGAGATTCACATCCATCATGTCATCCTCAATCGATTATTCTACATCATCAGAGTTGATGTGGGATAAATGGTCTAGGCTCAAGTTTTGTTTTTTAAGCTTGATGACAATTGAGAACTAGAACTCTTGAAATAAAACTATCCATCTATAAATGTAACCTTGGAAAATGGGCTTATTTATGAGGTACTTAAATTCCTCATGGTATATGAATAAGATTAATGGGGTCACTGATAAGTATTTCCTAAATTATTTTAGGGCGTAGACCATATCCAGTGCCTTGTGCTCAGTTGTTGTATAGTTCTGCTCTACTTGGGTCAATTTTATACTTATAAAGGAGATAGGATGATCCATTTTAAATTAATTTAGTTGTGCCAAAATAGAAAAAATTATAGATCTAGATGCATCAACATGGATATGGAATGGGGTTTTCTAATTAGGAAACTATAAAATAGGTGAGATAGCTAATTTGAGATTTAGAGTTTAAAAGGCATCTTTTTGTACTATACCCCAATAGAATAGGCCATCATTATGTAATATCTCCTCTAATAGTGTCATAATATTTTTATAGCTCCTTATAAATTTACTATAGTAGTCACAATAGTCTAGAAAGGTGTGAACATCTTTTTACATTGAAGGGATCTGAAGCTAAATGATAATTATAATCTTCATGGGATCGATGTGCAGACCATATTTACAGATGATATGCTCAAGTAAGGTTATAAATGGTGTTGTTAAAACTCACTTCTTGAGGTTCAAGATTATTTTTAGCTTCTTGCATGTTTCAAACATTAGGCACAAGTTATCATAATGTTCCTTTATGAGCCCATACACAATCTAGTCATTTAGGTATACTTGGAAGAACCTATGGATGAATTTCTTATATGCATTGATCACCACTCTAGAGAACATGAATGGTACATTCTTAAGTCCAAATGGAATCATGTTATATTCAAAAAAACCCCATTTAGTCACAAAGGTTATTTTGAGCTTATCTTCCTCTTCAATCTAGACTTGATGGTATTTGAAGAACACATCAATGAATGTATAGATCTCATAGCCTACAGTGCCATCCAAGACTTCATAAGTGAACAGAGTCAGGAAGGGGTTAGTGATGTAAGCATCATTCAACATTTTATAATCAATGCAAATGCAAATACATGCATCCTTTTTGATGTTAATCACCATGGGGTTCACCCATTCATATTATTTTACCAAGTAGATAACACCCATGGATAACATACCATCAATCTCCATCTTAACCTTGGTATGGATATTGGGGTTCATTCTATAGGGGTGTTTATTGATAGGTCTAACACCATCCACTAGATTTATACTCATCTTCCCAAGGGATGGGTGGGTACCCTTCATGTCTTGATAATTTTTAGGGAACAAGTATTGGAATTCCTTCAAGAGATCCACAATTCATGCTAGCTCTACATCAAACTAGTATGTGCCCAAAGTATCCATATTTGGTTCCCCTTCTATACGAATGTCTACCTTGGTAGTATTGATTAGTACATGATAGGTATCATTCATATCCTAATGGGAATACTCAACTTGCTTACTCCCCATAGTTATCTCTATACAAAAATGAGTTGGATCTTCTTCGTTAATGGTGCTATCCTCTATTTGGCATACTATTTTCTTCTTGTTTATCAAGGTCATCTAGTTACACTCCTAGGGTTCGCCATCTTCTTCATTTGAGTCACTGTTGATTTCTTACTCCTAAAATAAAGTTAGGAGTTCCAATATTTTTTCCCCAAACATGTTCTTTAGGCACTCCTTTAGGATTTTAGTGTCTTTAAACACTACCCTTTGAATTACTTGTAGTGGCTCGATCAATTCTAAGTTCTTTGAAGAAAAAGATAAGGTGTGTATGAACCTCTCCTCGAGTGCATCCTAATTTGATGTCTTATGGCACATCTCATTGAAAACATACTATGATCATTCCCACATCTTTAAGGTTATGTAGAAGGTATGTACCCATAAGTTTGTTGGGGCATTTATGTCACATTCATTCTAAGTTTATTTGCACAAGCACATGTGTACTATTGGGTCTAAATTGTCAAAGTATGTGAAAATTTATAGATCCTCATTACTTTTCCTAAATATAGTACATATTACTATTTTCATATCTTTCCAAGTTAGTAATCTATGCCTTTTCACTACCCACCAATGAGTGGTAGTGTTCCTTAAAGTATACACTAGTGCACCCATCTTATCTACTTCCTTTGGGATGCATGACTCAAGGTTGTAGACATATTATTCCATAGGATTTCTCCCATCATACCTTAAGAGTGTATAAAATTTACCTTTTCTTAGGTGAAATGCTATTTTTCCTTTCTTTCTATTGTAAGGGACCCATCTCTTTGAAGTGTGATTAATCTGGATGCAACCAGTTCTCATAGGTTTTGGTACCTTCATGCTCAATAAGTAGTACCTCTGACCAATCATCTCATAAGCTTTGTCGACCCATAAATCACAAAAAACATCAATGGTGTATGAGGCTAACTATTCATCTTCCCAAAAAATCACTCCTTGGTCATTAGGGTTGATATTCTCAACACCTTACACCATGATGTTTTATATACGGTTGATCTCATCCTCTAGATCAACACTTTCTACATAAGGGGTCCTTGGTCACTTGAGAGGGGATTAACTACCCTCTCCTTACCATTTTTAAAGGTAATTAACACTTCTTGAAGTGCATATCAATGTTTTTTTCATAATTAGTACACCATAATCCATTTCAAGCCTTTTACAACAAACTTTTAATCAATTTCTAAATTTAGATGGCCATGGGTGCAATCTACACCTCCATGAATGGGCTAATTCTAGTATTATCACTCCCAACTACCTTGGCTTTGAGCACAAATTTAATAAATTCATGAGGGTTAGTGAATGTCTTCATGGACAATGATTTTCTAAAAGGTATTAGTAATACTCCAAAAAACCATTATGCATGCTAAGAGGGGTGAATGTCATAAGTAATCTTGGAAAGAAGTGTCTTGAATATGGCATCATATAGGCACACACTTTTAAAGATCCCTTGGATGATTTCTTTGAGCACAGTGATGTTATATTGTTCAAACTCAAGTATGTCAAATTCCTTTAGGAATTCTTCTTTCAAGGTGTCATAGTGAATCATAGCCTAGTTAGGATCAAATTTCCTATACCAGGTAGGAGCATGATCAAGTAGAGTTATCATAAATTGTGTTGGATTATGTTCTAATTAGGTTATACCCTAAACACACCATTATATTTCACATTTTAGCACATGCTCTATGGTATTTTCCACACTGTGATACTCTATCAAGTGCATGGTCATCTCATAGTAAATTTTCTATAGGGGTCACTGGCATTTGAGGTGCTTACCCCCTGGTACTTATCCTAATGGTGGTCCTCTAATGCCTCTGGTAACTGGGTTAGGCATTGGCCCTATTATTACTACAAAATTTGAAGATGATGAAGGTGATATACTATTGACTTGTGGCATCAAGCCACTTCTTGTGGGTTATTGCCTAGTCTACATAGTTAACATTAGCTAAACTAGAATGCTTGCATTAATGTTCTATATTATTGAGCTAGCATCCATATGTCTAGAGGTATCCTCACTTAACTCTTTGTAAGGAATAACTTGTTCAATTATAAAATTATAGTCCAAGTATATAAAATGGTCAAAGTTTATGTGGATAATAGGGTTATTTATCACTCTTCTTTCTCCATGTGGTGGATATAACACATGATCTATCAATACAAGATCAAATGGGGTAGGTTCTTTAGATGTATCTTCAGTGGTCAAATTTTATAGCAACCCAACACATTATTCATCCATCAATATTTAAGCTCAATCTATAGCTTCATTATTCCTCTCCTCACACTACTACAATTCAAGAGATCTTTCCCCATACACTTCCCACTTGCTACGGGTTCTCTTGTCAATTCTCAGTTCCAAATATTCCATCACCATGCACCTCCTCTTGTTATATTTTTATCACCTAAGATCTATGGTGTCAATCTGCTCATCCCCCTCCATTATGCTTTACCTACACATCCCCTTCTCCCCTCTTGTGTTAATCATATGCAAAAGGACTTAGCCTTCTATTTTAATGGTTTCAAATCCATAATCCACAATTAGTTTTTTAATCTTTACATTGAACTCTCTCACAATCATACCTTTGGGCTTGATTAAAAATGAATATTCTACTTATTTAGGGTAGGAGTATGTTAACACTCTAAACTTGAGCATGTAACTATTCAACACTCCTTGCCACCATGTGTATATATCTCTAGTCCAAGTGGTATCAAGGTTCTCAAACTTTTCTAGGTGCTCTTTCATCCACTCAAGGTATTGTCTATAGTTTTAACTTCTATGGGTTGCATAAGTAGCCAACCATCATTACACATGCTCCAGTAGTTCACAAAATAATACCTCATATAGAGCATCAAACAAGTTTTTTTGGACCCACTTCCTTGGATCTTATCCTCTATAGGTTGGATGCTTTAGCACAAAGCTATCTTCCACATATTATAGTCAACACTTGAATCACTCAAGGTATGTTTTTATAGCACTAAAAATTTATCACACATATGCATTGGCATCAATTCACATAAGATATAAGCCTTATGTACTCACTTGAAGCATAACATAGAAATAACTTAGGCCCACATTGGGATAGTTATGCCATGACATAGCTCATTTTTCATAAAATTTAGTCATTACAACAATGACATTGGTAGGTTCATTAGCACAAGCCATTTTTGGGATAGGCTAATGGTCTATAGGCATAAAGCCTATTTGGGGAACTACTTTTGGTCATAAGGGCACAAGCCTATATTGGGTTGGTTCTATGCTCTCTAGGGTATAAGCCTTTATGTTACTAAGTTAAGAATCATCCATACAATTGAATGGGTCAAGGGAATTGCTTTATATCAAGGGTCCATAATTAGGCTAGCATTCTTGAAAAGGGTATCAAATCTTTGGCACATGACTTATCTTATACTTAGGATAATTTATAGGCTATGTTGGCATCATCACTTAGTATAGAGATGCCATTAATGACCTGAAATAGAACTTAGCTTAACAAAAGATTTATATATTGAAGCTATACCATCATAACTATCACATTCATTTTGCATCTAAAAGACATTAACTAGAGGCATAACCAAATTGAGCTCAAATAGACGCAACACCATTCTTCATTAAGAAAATTCTAAATAAATAGAGTACATGATAAGAAAACTAAATCAAATACTTAGCTAAATCTACTAACAGCCCAAAGGCTCACAAGTAAGCTTGGGCACTACAATATGGAGCCTCAAAGGCATCCATGTTATACCTAACACTAATGATGGATCTAGCAGCATAATTCAATTTCTCCAAAACTTCATTACATCAACTCATGTCTCTCTACTTATTAGATCATGATCAGCTTTATAGACAATAGGAACATCTTCATGATAGGGTAGATAGTGCATGCTAGGTGTTGAGCTAGAGCCTTGGTTGATCATTATATTGGTTCCATCACCTTGCACCCTTTGTGTTATGGTTACGACATGAAGCCACCCAAGAAGATTTCCTAAAAAATTGGGTGTTATTTAACCACCTACTAGTTGCAACAAGATTTATGATGATCTTCTAGATAGTGTAAAAGATACCAAAATGGCAATCATACCAAGTGATTTCCTCATACCAAGATGTCTGTTGAGGTGGCATGGATCCATACTTAGTCAAAAAAGGGGCCCAACATCTCACAATGCATTCTCAACTAGGGGAAAAGTGTAGACACTCCATTTTCACCACTTCCATATCTAAACTAATAATTGAAATGAATTTTATGCAAATAAGAGTGACTTTATACAATATTGTAAATTAAAACTAGAAATCACCAAACATCCCAATTTCATTTGCATGTTGAACATAAATATTTTTAAAGCACATAGGTGAATCTCTAATTATGGAAATTAACTACATTAGACCATTAAATTGACATTCTAATCATATTTCTCATCATCAATGGTCATTACCATCTCTCTAGTCAAATAATTAGTTATTCTTATTTCAATCAAATCAAATAAATTCATATTCATATCATATTAATTAAATTAATCCTTTTGATTAGTTTAAATAATCCTTATTATAATTAGAAATTCCATGAAAATGATATTTATAATTTCATTTAATTCAATTTATCCCTTTTCCACCTCATGTGGGGCACTCTCTAAGGAGCATTCTCCACCCTCCATCTTGGAGACAAGATAGAGGGCCCTCATTCCACCTTTTAAGATATTTTTTAGAAGGATTATCCACCCTCCATCTTATAAATAAAATGGAGGGATCTCATTTCACCCATAAAGATATTTTGGATTAGAATTATCCACCCTTCATCTTGCATGCAATATGGAGGGCTCATTTAATCCCCCTTGGGACATTTTTAGGAGCATCATCCACACTTCATTTTGGACAAGATAAAGGGATCATATTAGTGATCCATGTCATTATCTATGTGATGCCTTTGGGTGAATTATATACCCTCCATCTTGGATTCAAGATTAAGGGTACACATTTGGTTACTTTGCCTATAAATAAAAAGGCACCCCTCTTCATATTAGATGTTCATGTTTTAATAGAAAAACTTTGACAATTTCTCAAGTTAACTTGTGCATCAAATTCCTCTCTTATAAATTTAATTACTTGAGGTTTTCAAGATCAAATGGTTTATTTCATGAAAATAACATTTTTTAATACTTCTTGAGACTATATTCGAGCCACATCCACTTATGACAAGGTGAATACTCCCCAAAAATGAAGATAATAATTTTTTGTTTATTTTTTTTAATTTATATTTACCTTAGCTCACAAGGCATTAGGATAGAGTTGTTAGAAACATATTTGGTTTTGATTTTTATTTCATTAATAGAGTTTCTATCCCTAATAGTAATCCTAATGATACAATATGGATAATGTAACATTATGATATGATAGAATGAGTCTCAATTTTAGTAGAGTAATGTCTTATCACATAAAATTTGTAATTTTTAATGTGATGATGCTTTTACATTAGGTAAATTAGATTTTTTTTTACTTTTATAGGTTTGACACATAAATATGAGCATGAACAACAAATAAACAATTGACATGCATACAAGATAATCCATAAATTAATGATAAAAGTGGTATTAAATGTGATTATACCCCATGTATCTAGCTCACAAGAAGTGGGAACATGTTAATCTCTTAACCCTCACTTCAAGTAGTGTGTCACAAGATCTTGGGGGAGGTTGGTTTCCCTTACACTAAAAATATTTTTGTGGCTTAAAAGTATTAATCTAGTTTTAAACAAGGCTTTCTAGTGTGTCCCCTATATACCCCATGATACATTGGGGCTTAAATATTTGGAATAAGAACAATAATATGAATTTTTGAGAGGGTTTAGTCCCTTTATGACCACTACAACCATAATATTTTAAAGGAGTGCCACTAGAGATTTATCCTAAAGTGTGATATCTAATAACTTGATGTCAGATATAATCCATTTATCTTTATAAATTGTTCTCCACAACCACTTATCTCTTATGACATCTTATCTCAATTTATATCCCCCACTAGAACACAAGGTTGGTATGTATGATGGGGGATGAAATCTTAGTAGTCATACCCTAAGGACTTATGGATGGTGATGAAATCTAACTCATGTAGTTAAAATAAAAAGGAAAATTTATTATTTATGATCCCTAAGTTCCAAAAATTGGGCAAGAAGAGAGCATATGTATCATTTATTTAGGGAATGAAAAAGTAACTTATGTGATTTTGGTCACCCAAGTTCCCAAAAGTGGGTAAGGAGAAAGCATATGCAAGCTAAGCCACTCATAGACAAACAATACAAGACACTCAAGCAAAACAAATATAAGTATGTTTTGGAATAATAAATTCAAATGTTGGTTCATTTTAGGCACACAAAATTAACATTGTTACAAATGTGATTTTTGTAAAAATATCCATTTATTTGACTCACAAAACCTTCATAAAAAAGTTAGTGTTTGTATTTGTGACCTATGACAATCAAAAGGAAGTTGAATTAATGTTTTTTTTTAAGTCTTAAGGAGTAGTCATAAGGTTATTTTTCCATTTATTAGGGTTAATCCACTAATTTTGAGAGTAATACCATGGTTCTATAGTCACAAAAACACAAATATAGTGAACTGGTGATTCTATTGATTAACAGTGTGATATCATTGTTAAACAGGGTGATTTCACCAATTTTTAATACAAGTTTTCTATTAGATAAGCTTATTTCATAAATTTTTAAAAGGAACACACATAATTAAAATATAAATTATTTCATTATTTATATTATCAATTATGTTATTTTTAAATAAAATATCTCTAAAATGCAAGAAAAATAGATAGAAAGTACGCAATACAATTTATGTTTGCCTAGTGATTCAACCAATTTGAAAGTTTATTACACTATCTATCAAAATGATTATACCATTTTGGATTTTGATTATGATATTTATATAAAACCACAGTCTAAGTGAAATCTAAAATCAAATCTACCATTTCATAGTGTGATTCTATCGATTATGATAATGATTTTGATGCTTCCCTAAAAATACAAAAAAAAATAGAAGTAATATTTCTTATTAGTAGGGTGATCCCACTATTTCCAAGATGATATATATTTTTTTTTAAAAGAAAAAAAAAGGGGTGAAAATTATTCCACTAAAATTCATGGCTATATCATTATTGTATGGGAATAATTTCATCGATTAATAGAGCACTTCAACTGCTAACATCAAAATATAAGTTTGAAATTTTTTGAAGAGAGATGAAATTAATATCAATATTGAAATAATTTCTATCTTAAATGAGGAATATGATATTTCAAATCATAATTTTGGTTTTTTTTCCCACCAGACATGCCATATGTAACACATGATTACAAAGGTTTAGTTTTTGTTAGTATGAAATCAAAATCAAATTGAAAAGCACACAAATAATCCTAAACATATATCCTCTAATTAAGTAAGATGGATGAAAGAGAAAATAAAAAATATATAAGAAAAAAAATGCAATTCTATACCTTCCTTTTGATCTCCTCCTTTCCAAAAATTAAATGTGATAGTGCTCAGATGTTGTTGTAAAGAAATTTGATCAATGTCACTTAGTCATTTTGATGGCATTTCCCCTTGAATTATAGATGATTTGGATGCAAAATTGGAATGTTTATTGAAGATTTGTTTAATATTTAACAATATATACTTATCCCAAAAATATTATCTACAGTTGAGAATGGTTCTTCCATTTATAGACTTTGTATGTGAATATGGACTGCCCATCTCAAATTGAGATGTAGAGTGTAGAATGAGTCCTCACCTTTATAAATGTGAGAAATTGAGATTGTAAGAGGTAAAAATTATGAAGGTTTAGAGTGTGGAATAATTTTGATTGATTATGTAAAAGGGATGTAAGATATGTCATAAAACTTGATTATACACTATCCATTTCTCATTCAATTGCCTTGGAAAGTGGGAGATTTAATGAATTTTTAATTGCTAACTTGTTAAGTGATGAGGATATTAGGAAATATTTTATTTTTTAAATATTTAGGACATGTTCATTACATATAACCTATTTTTTATAAGTTTAATTACATAATCAATTATTTAATTAATTAAGTTGATTTCTTCCTTTTATAGTCTCATCTGTAAGGTTTGATTTACTTGGTTTAATATGCCTAGTGAGATATTTATAAGGAGAAAACTTTTGGGATGTTGATGATGGATTATATGATTTGATGAGGTGTATTTCACCAATAATTTATGCACCAATGTGTCACATAATTTTCACATTAAATTATGAATATGATTTTTAATGTTTTAATGGTTTATAACTTAATTTATGCATTATTATCATAAATTATTCTAATTTGCAATTTTGACATAGAAGTAATGAAAGTGAAGTGTCTATATAAGTTACCATCCATTATCACATAATATATCATATTTATCATCATGCATATTCTTATAATCAAATCAAGAAATCTAAATTTTGTCGTGTTATTGAAATATCTTATATAGGAGTGTCATTTGAGTAACCACATCACAAGTAATAAAGAGCACATCCAAAGTAACAAAGGAGAAATATATTAATTATTGGTAAGTTTAAGGTACATCAAGTTCATTTATATTTTATACTCTATCTAAGGTTTATGCTAGGTTTAGAAAAAAAAGTTAATTATCATTGTTAGCTTCCTAGTTAAGTTCTAAATTCCTGGATATTTAGGAAGTATTAAGGCTCTTATGTGCTAAAACTATAATTTCTAGGTAAAAAATAATATAGGATAGGATTGACCAGCAGAGAAATTATTAGAATTTGATTATGTGATGAATTGGTAAATTTTATCCTTGATTACAAATCACACCTTGTTAGTGAATTATGTGAAAATATATAGATAAATATTAGATTATGACTAAATAGATTATTGTTTTGGATTGTCCAAATATGAAAAGTGAAATAGAAGATATAAAAGTCCAATAAAGTCAACAAAATCCAAGGGATTAGAGTAATTTATAAATAGATCACACATTCAAGCAATGGAATAATATTATGCAATATTAAAAAAATTATGTACAATAAAATATTTACTTTTTTTTAAATTATTTGAATGTTTTTAAAAATTTTAGAAACTTTAGAAATGCAACAAACTAACCAATGATATTATCAAGATAATAATTAAAACAATATTTATAAATGGTAAATGTCTTACTTTATTTGAATGAAATGTATCATATGTGCATATATTAGAATCAGAAAATTTATCATATTTAGTAAGAAAACTATCTAGATCACTACTTATGTAATCCTGTGTAAGAGGAATAGCTTTAGGAGATGCAACATGATGTGAAATCCCATGAGAACTAGTAGAATATTTTTATATATGTTGATATGTATGTATCACCAATTTATGATACATTACATATGATTTTAATTTTTGGGAATTAAAATCCTTTTTTCAATATATTTGCTTTCTCATTGGTTGTTTTTGAACCCTTTGTACCTTTTTATAAATTGGTTGACTAGAAACATTTTTCTTAGGTGAAATGACTATAAACTTGATTTTTTTTTTTCTGCATATATATAATTTAACTATGGTTTTGGATGGGGAGGATGAGATACCATGGATTGCATTAGGTACTCATATTTGATTCCTAAAATTGTAATAACTTGATTGAAATAAATGTACTTTATGTATCTATGTATTGTAGAAGGTACAACATAGAGATTTTACAACCATGGGCATCCTAATATCATGTAAAATACCTAATTTTGTAGTATAAATATAAAATAAGTATATATTATATTAGCTATCATTTGAATGGGCAACGTAATGTGTCCCAAAGTAGTTTGTTATTTGTCATTGAATCTCATGACACTTTTATTAGTTGCTTGTATATCATTTTATGTATAACCTAATGAATGAAGTAATGTTATTGTGCATGAATTTTTATACGTACCTAAGGATATGATATTAGAATTTATATTTTTTATGGATATGGTGACATGTGGCACACATGCCCCTTAGTTAGTTATATGGGTCTAATATATTAGGAATTACTACTTTAAGTAATGAGTTAGCTTGTATTAGGATTAGGAGATTGCCCACCCATTTTTATTTATATAGAGGTATATATAAAGGAGAGGAATATCATTTTAAAGTATATATATCGAGTAAATTTTGAGTCTTATATTGATTAGAAGGATATTGGAGGTGCCCCCCTTAGATTGGAATCATGGAGTTATTCCTTCCTAAAGCAATATTATATGTTGTTAACTTGCCATAAGGGTATTATTCTATTTAAACATTTATTGAATATTTTGGAATATTGGCCCACCAATATATTATTTTTTATGTTGATATAAATTATATTATGCATATTTCTAGTTATTATAAGTGTGGATCATAACAAGTGGTATCACAACTTTGATTTGGGCAAATATTGTGGGTAAAACACTAATTTTGGAGGATCATTTATTTTGTGAAATATGTTTTTAACTTTTCTAAAAAATTTAACTATATATGGAGAATATATAAAGGAAGTCACAATAAAACATTGAGTTTGATGATCAGTTTTGAATGAGATATTGTTTTTTTAGTGTTTTTAATAAATTCTTCATATTAGCCATAATTTGAGAGGTTTTTATATAAAATCTTTAGTAAATTATTATCATCATACAAAAAAGAAAAATTAAAAAAATTGGAATTTTTTTATAAGTTTTGTGTGAGATATTTTTATTTTATGTTTTTTCATAGATTTATTATACATACCACAATTTAAGAATTAAAAAATAATAATCAAGTTGTATGTGTATGTAATGAGATATGATTAACCTAGAACTATCCTATCTAAATATCCATAATTGGAGAAGGTAAATCAAGTATAGTCCATTAATAATTAATGAAATTAGGATATGACCAATAGATACACTAGACCTAGCAAGGGGAGCATTTATAATACAATGTCAATAGAAAGGGTTCTAAAGCCTATAAGCAATCAACACAATGCAATAGACCTAAGTAGGTCTTTAATTATAAAGTAATTGAATATATTAATCAATAAATATAATGGGATGGGTTAGAAACATATTAAAATGGGAAAGGAGCCATGGTAGGCAAATGGAGCCCTGGGCTACCTAAGGTGTATAAATGGCAAGTTGAATAATCTTATAGCCACACTAAGTTTAAGTGTAGAGATAATTGAAATAAGGATATATGCATTCATTAACCAATATATTATGAAACTTTTATCAAAAGGAAAGATCTAGGGTTAGAATATACTTACCTTGAACAAGACCTATTGAGCGTTAATCTCTCCCTTGGCACAAAGTGTTTTATAAGAGATTATTGTGGTTTTAGGAATTTCAATCATTGAATAAATTTATATGCTAAAAGTAATCATCCCATTGCATCTAATATTCAAAAAGATAAGTTTTTTTATCCAAGACAAGATCTAAGCAATAATTCCTCCAAATGTATACTTAGTGTAGAAGTACAATCAATAGTAATTGAAAATGAACATTCCTCTCTATTGTATTGAAATGGTGACTTGTATTTATAATGATGGATGACCCTAATCCATCCCAAATATTTAGTCAAAAATATCATCTAGCTTGATTTAGTCTTGAATAATCTAATTAACCTTGAAATAAGTCGGCTAGGCTGACCTAGTTGTGAAGCATGCACCAAAAATTTTAGAACTACATCGATCTAATTGATGTATTTGGGATGGGATGAATAATGGTTAGAACTACATAAATATCAATGACATAATATTAAAATATATGTATTGACATATTTATAGGATATTAGATAAAATTATATAGCTTAGGGGATAAATTTGGGGAAGCTAGAATGGATATGGGAATGATAGATAAACAACAATGTCTCTCACAAATCACCATCGGTCTACCCACCCCTTTCCTAGTGTACCCTTTAAGGCATGTACCAAGAGAGAGTTAAACTTGATACATTTATGTAAGATATAAATATTCAATAAATGATAAATTTTAAAAATATTGTGTATACATATGCCCCACTCGAATCTCTTCATGTGTCACCAGAGTGTAACATGGGATGGTACTTTAAGAAAGAACATATCAATGCAATAACTAAGGTAAAAAATGTAGTAGAAAGTGAAAAGTAAGTGAATGAAAATAAATTGTAAATAGGTACCTTCACTTTATTATTTTTGAAAATAAGTTATGTGTATAGCAGATAAGGATAGGCACCCAATGTCCAGAGCAAAAGGTAGACCTAAAAATAAGAAATTTTTTTGAAGTTTTTACAAAAATATTCATTTATCACTAAAAACTCTCTATTTTACTAGGACTCTAAGGATTATTTTAATTTTTGAAAATGACCTATGAAAATAATTATATACACTAAATTTTTTGAAATTTTACTATAAAAGGGTAAATTACTATTCATTTGTGTATTTGTTATTTTTGGAAAATAGAGCTTTATGTATCCAAATATAGCGAGTTGAGAAACAATGGCCCACACATGAGGAGGTGGATGAACTAGTGGACATATTGTATTTTCATTTGGCGTGGTATAGGTATGGGGTGAATTTAATTATGAATTTTATTATTTTAAAAAAAATAACTAAATTAAGAAAAATAGATACTAGGGCAAATCCCTGTAACAAAATTTTCCCCAACAAGCATAGGTTTAGAGTTAAAAATAGGATGGGAAATAGGTAGGAGATGAGAATTCAAAATATAGGTCAAGATCATTTATTATGGCCCAATGAAAAAACATCACATAGATTGAATGGTATCAACCAAGCTAATTATTGAGGTCAACATACCCCCATTTCTAAAAAATGGGGACCCATGTGTCAAATTGTGTAAATTTGTGCATTGAAATTGAATATCTATTTGAATAGAGTATCATTAGCATGATTTCACATTATTTTTATTTGAAGATCATCCACACCATGATCTAACTAACTTATTTTTTCATGGTTTTGGTTTAATTTTATCTAAAGGGCTAACATTGGATATTTGTGTTTTAGGTTGTAGGTTTAATGGATCCCATTTGGGGTTGAAAATGCTTAGAGTTTTGGTGCTTCAATGTTAAATTTATCTTTTACTAACCTTTATTTATAATTGACTAATTAAATTCATGTTTGAATTGATGAAACCTTAGCCTGATATTTTACATGGACCTTTTAATTTAGATTTAAAATTGGTGGGAGCTTTTATTTAAAATTAAGTGGGAACAATTTAAATGCCATGGACTTAGTTTAATTTTTATCTAAAGGTTTGGTCATGTTTTTCAATACAACCAGATTTAGCTTAGGATAAAAATTCATGCTTGGTCCCCTTTTATATCTTGTAATCCATGATCCCTTTTATCTCAACATGGTTCAACTAAAAATGTAGGGTCACTTTTATTAATTAGCTGAAGGCTTTATCCCAAAGTTCCATCATATTTATTTATATAATGAAAAAATAGGTTAAGACCTTATGCTAAGTCATATTTCATAGGGTCCCTTTTTATGTTTTAGCCTAGTTTAAAAATCTTAGGTCAAAATCCTTATGCTTGGTCCCTTTAATTATTCGCGGGGTCCCCTTTCTTCTATGTTTATAACCATGGTATAAAATCTTTGTGTTGAGTCCTTTTAAATTCATGGGGTCCTATATATTATGTTTAAAACTTAGCTTAATCTTTTTATCCTAAGTCTCAAGATTAAATTTCATTCTTCTATGTAAGATAAATGGCCCATATTTAAGTAGAGGACCAAGATCAAATGGAGTGAGATCAATGCAAAATTTTCAATTAATATCCAAGCTCCTGTAAGACTACCAAGTGGCATAACTTTAGACCCACAAGTTAAAGAGCAGAAGCATTAAGTAGTCGATGCATGGAATATGTAGAGTGCAAAGTGAACCAAAAAATGACAAGTGGTTGGCTTGGTAGATAGTCCCCATAACTATTTTAAAATTGATGGTCAAGTGATCATCAAACATGTTTTTATGGATGTCAAATGATAGTCACAAAGATGCCAATTTTAACATAGCTATGAGCCTAGATCACATGTTTAAAATTGATGGTCATGTAACCATTAAAGATGTTCCTCTAGATGTCAAATGATAGTCATGAGGATGTCAATTTTAACATAGAAATGAGTCTCGATCATGCATTTCAAATTAATGGTCACACGACCATCAAAGACATTCTTATGGATGTTAAATGATGGATGCATGGATGTCAATTATAACATAGATGCTTGGATTCAAATTTTAAAAGGCAATAGTCATATTTTGGATAGTGACAAATATAATGACATAGGGATACCATAGAAATGCCACATCAAATCCATGTTATGTGCAATAGGTCAAATCATAGACCTTGTAGACTTGGTAATGTAAAGGATAGCTTAAATTACCATCTATGTAAAGCAGTCGATCTATTATCCATTGATGATAGATTTTAAAAAAAAAATCAGCTTGAAGATGGGACCATACTTGTGTTAAACAACATAATGAACAATGAAGACCCTATAATAGTAACTTAGAACTTCAGCAACATAAGGGTCCCAAAGATCATTGAAATAAAAATATTCCTTGTATAATTAGCTTTGTGTAATATTTTAAAATAGGATAGACATGTGTAATTTGTAAGATCACACTATCTATAAGTCAGTCCATTGGAAAAATAATTTGTTCTAGAATATAATAAAAGGACATATGCCCTATACACTTGTAAAAATGTAATTAGATGAGACTAATCGACATGCTACCTTGTATCTTATAAAAAGAACATTGTCCATTATCAAAAGTGAGGGAGTTCTTAGAACAAAATTACTTTGTAAACATTGATCAATTAATACAATTAAGTAATTATGCAAATATTGTCTAGTATTTTCTTGTGTGAAATGCTTATGGTTTGTTATCATAGTTATCTAGTTTCATGTTTAGATTTGAATGGTTCCTATAGATTCTAGATGTGTATATTGAATTTAGAGTTGTTAATTTATGCCAATTATAGATTAGTTGAAAGTTATTAGGAATATTTCATTTTTGCACTTCTTTTGCATTTGGGCTAAAGATGTTTGCTTACAAAAGTGAATCTTTAAAGTGAGCTTGGTTCCTATTTGCATTAGTTCATACCTTCCTTAGAAGCTTGCCTGATGTTTGTTTTGATTTGGGCTTAAGCTATTTCACTTCATACATTGGTTAAATTCATGTTCAAATGAGATTTAAACTTTGTCATAATGTTTGGAACAAGACCAGTAACATCTTTCTTTCTGCTCTACCCTTCCTTTTAACTCTTTTTTAACCAAATCACCTTAGTTTAATTATCATTGTAAATATCCATCTTAGATTAGTTCTTAGATTATTTATTGATCATAATTCACTATTATTAGCATAGCATATAGTATATTTTATATAGATCTACTAATTGGCCACGGTGGCTCCCAACCACCAAATTTTATAAATATTGTGAAATAGTCACTTGTTCTTTCTCTATTCCACCAATAAATAATAGTATTATCATAAATTGTAACTCATGCATTGAGTTCTTACTAATTATAAAATGAGAAGTGTTTCTTAAACACTTTGGGCACCTATGGTATACATTTAGGCATCAATGGGAAGAACTTAGTAGGTGTTAGAAGGAGGGACTTTAGTTAGATCTTTATGAATATATAGGATCTTTACTAATTTTGGTATGTTTTGATCAAAGATTGATGTAATATTTGCAGAGTTATGTTTCTTTGAGTATAATTGTGTAAATATCATTGATCTTTATCATTTTAGACTAGTTTATGGGCTTCCTTTAACCAAAGATTGATATTCTTTGGAGATCCATAGACATTCATGCAAAGGTAGTTCATGATTTGTGTATTTCCCATGTTTAAGGTTAATAATAGAAATTTTGTATAAAAATTGATTATTTCTCTACAAATTTGAGTTCATTCGAGCTTAAAGGTGTAAATATCCCTCTCGTTTATCAATATAGATGTATCTTTAAACTAATTTAGTTAAAGATAGTCATACTTTACATGTATTTATGAAAAATTGACTTAACGTGCAAATTTAATCATTATACTTTGTAAAAGTTGGTTTGATGCATCATATTTTAAATAGGTTTCAAGATCACAAGATGGAATTTCCCAAGGAGAGGCTTACATGAGCAGAATTTCCAAAGTCTTAAACACTTCACCAATTCAAGTTACTCATGTGTTCAAGGGATGGCTTGGCTAGGTGGTTATTCAATCGAAATGCGAGGTATAGTACATGATCTTCCTTAAAATATTGAAAATTATTTTCCTTATTTTAGTCATCCAGGTGTTGTTACTACTGAGGAACACATCAGGTTTTTTAAGGATGCCTTAAGATTGTTAAATGTTGTTTATGAAAATGTTGCATGTATATTATTTCCTTTTACTCTTAGAGATGAGACATATGATTGGTTTCTTAACCTTCCTAAGGATTTTATTGTCAGTTGGAATTATTTTGATAATTATTTCACTGATCAATTTGGAAAGACCATTAGTCCATATGTCCTTTATAAATAATTCCTTACTATGAAGAAGGATTCAAATAAAATGATTATAAATTTTAATGATAGATTTCAAAAGATGATTAATAAAACTATAGGCCCTTATGGACCTCTAAAGACTCTAGTTTTAGATATTTATAAGGATAATTTATATCTATTGACTTTTGTGTTTTTGAAAATATCAAATTAGAGTCATTGATACATTAGATTTAGCTTATGCTAAAGTTGTGGAAATCGATGACCAAATATAACCCCAAGGTCAAATGGCATATACTATTATAAATGTCATTCTTAATTTACCTATGTTGATTGTCATTTCTAATGCAAACTAAAACAGAGCTACACTAAGGTTTAAAAATAACAATAATGAGTCATATGAGAGTGTGCATGAAATAAATATTTGTGATATAGATTTGGCTAAGTAGTTCCATGTTTTTAAGGCATATCAATATGAAAGAGAGACTTATGAAATTGCACCTAATAAATATAATGTTTCAAGGACATCTAGCTTTATACAATATTTTGATTTTCCATTTGAAGAGGAAAGTGAACCTAAAGACACTCTAGAAGAAGGAACAACTCTTCAAGATTAGCAACCCCAAGAACAAGATCAGATACAATTAGACTTCTCTTCTAAATATAGCTATGATGACTTTTCATATGAAGAAATTATTGAAATTGTAGATACTACTGAAGAAGATGACCATGAGTGGAAATTATACCAAGATTTTATGAAAGTAGTTTTAGCTACGATGAATGAAGTTCCTGAGGATGTCATTAAAATACTTGTGGAAGATGAAGATAATGCAACAAATCAAGAACCTTCATATAACTACATCAAAAGGTCAAAAATATGTGACCAACATGTTTATGATGTTGGGAGTCTTCATTTAGTTGATAATAATGAAGAAGCCTTTTGGGATGACTTGGAAGATTTTTGTGAAAAGATTGGTAGTCCATGTATACCTCAAAAAGAACCTAATGAAGACATTAGTCTAAGGATACTAGTTGAGTTACCATTATTTAGTGAAGATGATATAAGCCACTATCTATCTATGGATGAAGTAGAACTAGCATTCCTACTATAAAGTAGAAGAATTTGGGAATAAGATGATTGGGTCTTAGACTCATACCTTTGATTCATGTATCTGAGAATGTTGATAGGAGACCAAGATACATCACATATTATACACAAGCATACAAGTGTTCCTATCCACAAGAAGAGGCCATTGAATGGAAGCAATCATGATTCAAGGTTCTATATTAGACTAAATAATTTTTTTTATCCTGAAGGTAAGTACTTTATGGGGTTAGTGTAGGGCTTAGTTTAGTTTCTTTCTTTTTTCCTTCCTATCCCTTATTTATATATAACACCTATTTTTATTTTTTTCTCTTGCTTTGTTCTTTGATTTTAAATAAGTCCTTTTGGATAATCCTCATCTCAAGATTCACTTGATTACTTAGGGACTCCACAAGTTCAGAAATACATGTATTAATCTTAAGCATATGTTGGCCAAGGGTTTGAAATATGAGATTAATGTTATAATCTAGAGAAATTTGTAAGGACAAATGGATAGGTTGGTTGTTTCATAAGGATTTAAACTTTATCTTGATCTAAACTTGGTTTTAAGAAGGATTGCACATGTAGGACGAAAGATTAAAATATTAGGACATCGTCATGCTTGCACTTAAAAACATTAATTACCTAGGACAAAGTTTATAGCCAAGGATGATTGTCTAAAAATTAAACACTTGACCAAATCCTTCAACTTAGCTAACCTAGTTCCTAACCTTTTTTGGAAAGCCAAAAATGATTTAAAATATAAAAATAAGAGCTTATTGAAAAATCAAAAGGTTGTCCAAGAAAAAGTGATTTTGGTAATCTCCACCAGGGCTATAGATACCTAGCTGGTAGTGGAGCAAGACCTTGAGTGGATCCAAAGGCAATTCTATCAAGACTATGGATGCCTAGTTGGTAATAGAGCAATGCCCAAGCCTTCCTTGAGATAAATCATGGTTCTTAATTGATATCCAAACTTTCTAAAATTCAATGTTAATGATTAAAGTCATGAACCTAGAAGTTGTTCTATAAATCCTTTAATAATCAATAAGTGAAATCAAAGCACACACATTACATGACTGAGTTTTGATGTTTGATCTTAATTACACATATGCAAGATTTATTTTAACCATGAACCAATATTAATAATTGTGTTTGACCAAATGGACTAAGTAGCTTAATTATTAGTCTAAAATAGAGTCTCTAAATTCTAACATATTTCTATGTTTCCCCCATAAGTCACCATTTGTTGAGGTCAACATACCACCATTTCTAAAAAATGGGGACCCATGTGTCAAATTATGCAAATTTATGCATTGAAATTGAAGATCCATTTGATCAAAGTATCATTAGCATGATTTCAAATTATATTTATTTGAAGATCATCCACACCATGGTCTGAATGACTTATTTGTTCATAGTTCTAGTTTAATTTTATTTTAAGGGATAACATTGGATATTTGTGTTTTAGGTTGCATGTTTAATAGACCCCATTTGGAACCTTGTGATTTTGGTGCTTCAATGTTAAATTTATATTTTACTAATCTTAATTTGTAATTGACTAATTAAATTCATGTTTGAATTGATGAAACCCTAGTCTAATGTTTTATGTGGACCTTTTAATTCAAACATAAAATTGGTAGGAGATTTTATTTAAAATTAAGCAAGAACAATTTAAATGCGATGGACTTAGTTTAATTTTTATTCTAAGGCTTGGTTATGTTTTTCAACATAGCCAAAACTTAGGCTAAAAATTTATGCTTGGTCCCCTTTTATATCTCATAATCCATGATCCCTTTATCTTAGCATGGTCCAACTAAAAATGCAGGGTCACTTTTATTACTTAGCCTTATCCCAAAGTTACATCATATTTATTTATACAATAAAACTTTAGGTTAAGACCTTATGCTAAGTCATATTTCATAGGGTTCCTTTTTATGTTTAGCCTAGCTTATAAAGCTTAGGTTAATATCATTATGCTTGGTCCCTTTTATTATTCATGTGGTCCCTTTTGTTCTATGTTTATAACCATGGTCCAAAATATTGGTGTGGAGTCCTTTTAAATTCATGGGGTCCCATATATTATGTTTAGAACTTAGCTTAATATTTTTATCCTATGTCTCAAGCTTAAATTTTATTCTTTTATACAAGATCAGTGGCCCACATTTAAGCAGATGACCAAGATCGAATGGAGTGAGATCAACAAAAAAAATTTAAAAAAGCTCTGAGATCCTATAGGATTGACAAGTGGCATAACCTCAGACCCCTAGTTTAAAGAGCAGAAGAACTAAGTAGTCGATGCATGGCATACATAGAGTATAGAGAGAACCAAAAAATGACAAGTGGTAGGCTTAGTAGATAGTCCTCATAACTATGCTAAAATTGATGGTCATGTAATGATCAAAGATGTTCCTATAGATGTCAAAACATGGTCATGAGGACATCAATTTTAACATAGTAATGAGCCTCAATCACATGTTTAAAATTGATGAGCATGTGACTGTCAAAGACATTCTTATGGATATCAAATGATAGCCATGAGGACATCAATTTTAACATAGTTTTTAAGTAAAATTTCATTTATTTTCTTAGAAGAAAGTGAGAAGAAACTTAAAGAGGGTATGGTAGAAAAACCTGATATGTTGTGCACATGTTGATCCAGATGATTGTGGAGACTCCTCTTTGTCTAGAGAGGAATGACTTGAAAATAAGAAAGAACTAATCAAATGGTTGATTAGTTGGATAGTAGGGTGGATTGCCTAGCATAAGATAGATGCAAGAAGCACAATATTCCTTGGAAGATCTCGATTTACACTTTTAAATAATTAAGTTTTGAAAATGAAAGATAAATTGCTTTCATAAATAATAAAAGATATTATAATGAAATACAAGAAGTGTTTGATGGGAGATATATGAATTTTACTAATTTTAGAAATAAATGCTTTAAATATAAATTATATATGAATCATATGTGATTCAATAAATATAATTATCCTTTATGATAAAATAGA
The DNA here is from genome assembly GCA_037957365.1 of Torreya grandis. Lineage (NCBI taxonomy): Eukaryota > Viridiplantae > Streptophyta > Pinopsida > Cupressales > Taxaceae > Torreya > Torreya grandis. The sequence goes on from JARHVA010000323.1 coordinate 5,954,822, forward strand.
AACTTAGAAATTAGAATTTGGTTAGGGTCTGATAGGTAAAATTAGCTTGTTATTGAAAATTGATAGATAGTGACTATGAACGGTTAAGGTATAGCCATCGATAGTTAGGTGACCATCAATGGTTAGGGACAATTGGTGGTTAGGGTAAAACTATTGATGGTTAGGTTACTATCAATGATTAATATTAGATCTGATTGGTAAAATAAGTTTGGTTGGGAAAGTTGTAAGAAAGTTTTGGAAGGTGAGTTTAGGTTAGGTACTAGTTGTAAGATAGAGGGTAATGTTTAGAGGTGTCTATCTTAGATATAGGGTGTTCATATGATTAAAAGAGGCTATGGGTGGTCTTGGGGGAGAGAATAAGTGTATGGAACTATAAAACTCTAACATAAGAAAGTGGGATGGAAGAGAAAGTGATACAAGGAATGAAACAAAGAAACTAATTATTGAATCCTAATAAGAAATAGATATTTAGCTTTATTGTTACTATTTTGAAGAATGTTGAGGTTGGTTAAAAGCTTATTGTATATTCTAAAGTAATTTAAATAGAGTGATAGTACCTTGGATATTGATTGGTGAGTTATAAAAACACTTTTGATCTCTATCTTGGTCATTGGTTTGCTGGAAGCTTTTTCAGATTTACCAAAAATAAGAATAATACCTACATAAGAAGCTCTAATCTATTACACCAAGAAGTTTTGATATTCTTTCACCTCTTCTTCCTCTCTTAATATAGAGGGAATGGAGTGGTGAAATAATAAGTTCAACAAGCTGTCTAAATTTAACCTAACATACATTGATTATGCAAATGATGGATCAAATAGCCATTAATAAAAAAACAAGATAGGGTTTGAGTTGAAGTTAACTCTTGGAGCAGTTAAGGGTAAACCATCAGTGGTTAAGGTTAACCATTGACAATTAAGGGTTAACTACCAGTGGTTTGAGTCATAGTCAAGATTGGCTAAAGTTAGCCATTTCTACTAATGACTGGTAGGGTAAATGGTCAAGAAATAGTCCCAAAGGGGTCAAAGGGTAATCTAAGGGATAGTGTAACATTTAGAACCATAGTATATGGTTTTCTAGTATCTATATTTTACCCTTTTTTGTTATGTAGTTTATATCTATAAGATGTAAAACAAAAAATGAAAGGTTGATAGAGGTTGGATGCCCTGAGTATGGGAGGAGGTGATCCCCCTCAAACTAAGAAATGATGAGGTAAAATAGACTTCGTTAAAGTTTTGATAAGAGGATAAGTGGGTGAAAATTTTGGTGATAGTTTGAGCATTAAAGTGCAAACATGTGCACAAAATAAAATTAAGTGTGATATTATAGATTATGTTTAGACTGGGATACCATAGTTGAGGTAGTTAGTAAAACATGGTTAGTACTATAAGGACAAGTGACAAGTGGACCATGTGACCATATTTTAGGCATGGCAGTTATGGTTGTACTAAAAAATTCAAGTCTACTAGGCAAGGTCAATGTATTTTTAGGTATCCAAGGTAGGATGTGATCTTGAGAAGACACAAATGGTTGGTGCACAAAAATAGCACAAGTTCAAGTTGTGAAAATATGGAAAAGTAGTCATCACAATCAAAATAAACAAGTCAAGGTTGTCATAAAAAGTATGAATGGTGGGATAAAATAACAAAGGCAATGGTATTTGGTTGGTTGGTTTGTGGATAAGGAGTTGTTCTCTAATGGTTGGAAATGTTTTCATGATGAAAAAGTTATGGTTGTAATGGAAAAAACTTAAAGGGATCAACCATTGATAGTCAGAGTCGACCGTTGATGGTCACATAGTGTCCATCAATGGTCAAATGTAAGCCCTAAAAGGGTGAATATAAAAGGTCAAATGAGGGTTTATTTCCTTATTTGTAATTATGTAACCCATTATAATTGCCTTTAGTCTTATGTGAAAAAAGTAGTGATGGTTTAAGTTTGTATGTTAGTTGAGTGAGGGAGTTGCTAACTTAAGGTGATTGGGTGAGTCTAACTAATATTCAAGGTTGAGTTGGTGACTAGAGTATATGTGAAGATGCAACAAGGTAGAAGTAGAGCATGGGTCTAAGTGGTGGTAGTTCTGAGGGCTCCACCATGATGGCAGTTATAGATTAAGGTAGGGTATGTAATTTAATTTGTAGTTATAAGCTTGAATTTGTTATTTTTTGGGTGATTATGGGTGGGTCAGACTTAAGGTTAGGGTTGGGATTTAAAATTTGGTAGGTTTAGTTTTTTTTATGAAATTTGTAAAGGGGAGTGAAAATTTATTGGGTTAGGGTAGTTTTGAAGTAGAAATGAAAGGTTTTAGCATGTTAAGATAGTATTGGTAGGGTTAGGTCATCAAAAGTTACCACATAATGACCATTAGTGGTTGTTATTGATCATCATCAGTTGATAGGTGACTATAAAATGGTCAATGTATGGACCAACAATAATTTACCATCAAACCATCGATGATCAACTATTAATCAATGATGGTTCCAAAATGAATTATCATTGATCGACACTTGACCATTGGTGGTTGTTATAAGGAAAAGATAGGTTTAATGTAAGGTAATAGTAATGGGTGAAGGGTGAGAAGGGTATGTAAATAGTTTAAGGGTATAGGGTATATAAGGGTGAAGGTGGTAGTTATGCAAATGAGAGAAGATAAGATAGGTGGAGTTGAAGGTAAGTCTTGGGTATAGGTCAAAGTAGGCAAAGGTTATGTAAATAAGGTGAATATGTTAAGGTAGGAGGTAGGTTAAGTAGGTAGTAATCATAGATGATGCTCTACAAGGTAAAATATACTAAGGAATGTGTCTATCCTTATAGGTGAAGTAGTAGTTGTAGGTGTTGGATCGAGTGTCATAGCTCCTAGATGAGGTTCATTGAGTAATGACAAACTAGGAGTGGGATCACTTGACAACAATGGGCCTAGAAGGCATCAAATATTATCAGCATGTTCCTAGATATATGGCTATGTTGGTGGCCTTCATCAAGAGATGAGACCTGGACATCAACACATTCTTACTACTGATCAGAGAGATGATGATATTATCAAAGGACATCCATCAGATCATGAGGCTAATAATATGAGGTGAACTAATAGATAACATTGGTAGTGCAGAGTGAGATGAGCTCATGGATGTGTTATATGGGGAGGACTCAATGCATACAAGGTGGCATATATGAGGCATCCATTATACACCCTTATATCATAGGGATAGAGGAGAAAGATGAGTTATTATCATGATGATATTTGTGACCTATTATGGACTACTAGACTTGAGGAGTGGTAGATGTCCCTTTATATTGTTAGGTATTTTAGTAGGGATGATTATGGATTGGAAAATGTATGCTTAGGCTTTAGTGTTACTAGTATAGATCTACCAAGAGGTTTAGGGATATCAGTCACATAGGAGGTATGGCATCAGTGTTGAGTTTATTCTTTATTGTTGGGCATATGAGCACATTAGGGTGCTTCAACTAGGTGGATTATTGTGGCATGGATGGGTATAGATGGACTATAGAGTTGGCTTCATGCGTTGGAGTTATGATTATGATCTCACCCCACTAGGGGGAGGAGCATGGGACCTAGAGTGGTACTAAGATAGGTTAGATGCACTATTTGAGGGTGATGTTATATGAAGACCATATACCTAATTTATTGCATGGATAGGTCTTTTGATATCAATATTATCATTATAGATTTATAGGTAGATTAAGGGTAGATAGGATGTTGAGTTAGAGTTGATTCCCTTTGATAGGATGAGGAGGTAGTTTGGGCTCATGCAAGGGATCCCAAGTGCTTTCCTAAGGTATAATGGGGAGGATGTGGAGTTTCCACTACCTAAGACACAACTAAAGGAGTTTGATTTTAATTAGGAGGATCTACTAGTGGGACCAAATATTGAGGATGATGATGATGTAGGGGTCATATAGGAGTACCTTATTTGGTTCCAAGTACATTATGATGTGGTGATGTTTGGGTATAATGGTGGATAGGTTAGGAAATAGGTCATAGATGTTGATATAGAGGATGACGGTGGGGACTAGATGGAGGTGGATGACTTTGTTAGGTAGGTACTCATCACAAAGAGAGATCATGCTTAGGCAACACTAGCAACAAAACAAAGTAGCTCTAGTGATAATGACCCTAGAGAAAGATAAAACTCAGGGCTAGGTGGCCACTCTAACAAAAGAGAGGGATTAGGATAAATCCCATCTATTCTTGGTCACACAAGAGAGGGGCACCTTAAGATAGGGATCAACATGGCTACTAGCACTTGTAGGACCACCAAGGATGATTGAGATGTCTAGGTATGTTGCTACAGTAGAGGAGTTCTGATATTATGAGGCACTAGTATTTTCCCACATTCTAGATGATCCACACTTTTATATGTGACATAGTAAGGGGGTGGGGGAGATAGAATTGCTTCACTAGGTTAGTGGGTAGCATCTGTAGGTATGTAGAGAGGTCCTATAGGTAGACAAGATCCAGGGAGTAGTAGTGCTCTAGCACCTTAGTTTCTTGTGAGATTATGTATTTTAATGTATTATGTGATTTTAATATCAACTCATGAGCTAATGTAGTGAGATGTTTATGATTTGAAAGATATTATTTTTATATATGATATTATTATGATTATGATCTCATGATGTGGTTATGGTTGTGGATATGGCTTATGGATGTGATTATTTAATTGATGTTCATGATGTGATAATGTTTATTTATGATGTGATGTTACTTATGGTTATGATGATGTTATGATTAGATTATATTTATGATTATTATATTATGGTTCTTTTGATTAGATTATGTTTGTTACGATGTGATGTTATGCTTTGTTATAATGTGATGTTATGTTATGTTGGACATGTGGATGTTTTAAATTAATGAATATATGCTTCCTTATCTAGATAGATATGTGATGGATAGCATATGTAGATGACTCACTGATGTATAAAATAAATGATTAAAAGGTTATGATGTGTTGATGTGTTTGGTTAGTAGGATGAAATAATGTTCAATGTATGAGATTAGTAATTTTACATTTGATTAGATGAAGGTGAATTAATCTGAAAACACATAGAGTAAGTTGGATAACAAAACTAAATGTGAGGAAAGATAATAAAGATAAGGTAATCAAAATATAAGCATCTAAATGAATGCATCAACAAGTAAGTATGAGAGAATAAGAAGAAGACACGATGTTTCTTCTTTGGTAAAGACTAAAACAAACTGAAGTTGGATCAGATAATGAACTTAACACCTTTGAATGCTTCACATTAGAACTCGTTAGTTAGTTAAAAAGTTTCTTGATCACATAATGTCAAGTAAGCTCAAAAATCCATTATTGATAGAGGGAAGATGGATGATAATTGAATCTTCTTGTGAGACTAACATGCCTCTTTTACAAGTTACCAAAGAGCCAATATAAATAAGTCTATGTCACATAAAGTATATACTAATTGATGTAGGAAGTCTAATTATTAAAGCTAACTATGGATTCCAAATTATATTTTCTTTTTCTAATTTTGATAATGGGTCTTGTGATATTTTGATATTGATTGTCAAGCTAGGGAAGTTGATCAATGTGATAAGCTTCCAAGAAATTTATATGCTTTGACAAATGCTTTACTCATCCATCCTTCAAGGTAATGGTCTAAATTTGTGATATTTGTTTAAGGCTTTTGATAACTATCCTTCAAGGGAGTAGTCTACCTTACATTAATCAATTTTAATTGGTTTTGGTAGCTATCCTTTAAGGGAATAGTGTATAAATTCTTGGAATGATCAATAGAATATATTATTTTTTGTTTTTTTTGTGATTTTTGATATTTTTTGCTGTTGACATGGATTTGTTTATATAGGCTTAAAAGTTTCACCTTCATGAAGTTAGGACTAAAGTAAAAGAATATTGATAATAGGTAAAGGAGTTTTAAGCAATAAAAACCATGGTAATTTGTCCTATAAAGGGGTGGAGAGCAGCATGAGAATCATGCTATGGGTAGAGTTGTGGTACCCATGTTCAAGATTAGGCTAAGTCTATGATAGATAATCATATGATCTAGCTTTAATTGGTTATCCTTCAAAAGAGGAGTTGAAGGTGGATGAAAACAAGGGATGAGATTAAGTTGGATAAAAGTTGAGTTTGATCTTGTTTAACAAAATAAAGGATGTAGATGTGAAACATTGAGGGGATCAAGTTTTATTTTCCCTTTAAGAGAGGATAATCGATAAGCTCTCGATTCATACTTGTGCATTATGATATAAGGTCCAATCCAATTAAAAACAAACTTTCCCCTCTTTCTTTTTTCCATATTTGTGACATGTTGATTTTCCTTTAAGATGAGATATTTGATATTGAATTATCACACTTTGATGTGTTTGTTATATGTGTGCTTGATTCATTCTTGATAGACACGAAGATGGGTAAGCGTGGATGAATGATGTTCATTAAATAGATCAAGTTGGGCTAAATTTTTTTGATGATAATCATCTTCAAAAATGATGTCCTATAAAGATATACGAAGAGAGGGAATTTGGTCTTTGAGAGGTAAGATAACCTCTGCTCAAAAAACAAGAGAGAAAGGGTAGCACCCATAGGGGTTTAAATGTTAGTATGATATGCCCATAAGGCAAAGGGGATGTATGAATGCCAATCCAAACTAGATAAATTAACCATTTTAGTTAGCATGTTGTTAAGAGTTTTATTATAAGCTTTAGTTTATCCATTATCTTGTGGGTGATAAGGAAATTAGAAATTGAAATTGATACAAAATGTGTTGCAAAGACCTTGGACTTTCTTATTCTTAAAATATTTACCATTATCAATGATTATTTTATGTGGGACACTAAAATGATAGATAATGTTTTGGTTAATAAATTCGATGATATTTTTAGCCTTGGTTGAAATGAGAGGAATCACCTCCACCCATTTGGTGAAATATTTGATCATCATGATGATAAAAAGATGTCACTATGAAGAATGGGGGTTAATTTCACCAATAATATCTAGACCCCATTATGAAAAGGGCCAAAAATATTTGGATGCTTGGAGACTATGGCTAGGTACATGATGTAAATTGGCATGTTGTTGACATTTAAAACACATATTCACATAATCAAAATAGTCTTGATTGAGGGTGAGACAATAATATCCCTAGTGAAGGATGCATTTAGTTATGACTAGGCTACTAAAGTGTCCCCCACATATCCCATCATGAATTTCCTTGATAGCATGAGAGGTTTCATGGCTACATAGGTAGCAAAAAAGAAGGCCATCGAATCCATGCTTGTAAATATATTCCCCCTAATATGGTGTAACAAGAGGTACCCTAAATGAATTCTCTTCAGTCATTCTTAGAAAGATTGGAAGGGATGATGGCAAGGTTGAGATAGTTAAAGATCTGCTTATACCAAAGGTCAATTTGGGTATCCTCCACATTAAATATGGTTAGAGAGTTTGATTTAATATAAGAAGGCTTAGTAAGATGATGGATAATGATAGATATCTTAGATTTAGAGGGTGTAGATGGGATTTGGGAAGCAACAGAAGCCATTGTATCATCAAAGTTATTCATAGATCATAGAATGGTTTGGATACGGTAGTGTTCAAATGATGCCAAGAGTATATAAACTAGTTTCTTGTACTCTTGAAAAACATCATTATTACATTGATAAGAACCACTTATTTCATTGATAATGAGTTGGGAGTCACCAAAAACATTGATCATCTTGACTCCCAAGGCTAAAGGAGTTTGGAGACCTATCACTAGGGCTTTGTACTCGATCATGTTACTAGTAAAATCAAAGTCATGTTTGAAGGATAAAGGAAGGGTTCAATGTCAAGGAGAATAAGGATGATATCAACTGACCCACCAAGTTGACATTTTTATCCATTGAAGAACATGGGCATTTGATAGGTGATGTCCTCTTGATAAAGGGTGGTGATGGACTCATCAATAAACTCAAGGGAATATGGATGGTTATCTACTAAAGGTGCATTGTCTAATTAGTCATCAATAAATTGTCTTTTTATTGAATTCTACTAGAGGAATTTAAGGTCAAATTTAACTAAGAGCATGAGCCAATTAGCCATACACTAGTTTTGGTATGGCTTGGTGTACATATACTTGAGTGGGTATGTATTGGTTATGACATAGATCTTATGGTTGAGAAGGTAGTGATGAATTTTGGTGGCCACAAAGACCAAGGTAAGGAAAAGCTTTTTGGTATGGGTGTACTGAGTCTCATATTTTATAGACATTCAACTTATGTAGTAGACATCTTGCTCTTTATGCTACTCATCTCGATGGTTTAACATTACCCCTATGGAGTGGTCAGTAGCAGAAATATAAATGTTAAAAGGTTGATCTTCTTTGGGAGGAATGAGGATGGGTGGAGAAAGAAGGTATTCTTTAAGTGAATCAAAGGCCTTTTTACAAGATTTGTTCCCCTTAAAAGATACATCCTTTTCCAAAAGGTGGTGAAAAGGTTGGCATCGATCAAAGAGCTAAGAAATAAAGCACAAAATGGATTAGAGTCTCCCTTAAAAGATTTAGAGTTGGTTGAGGTGGGTGGGAGGAGGCATGTCGAAGATTATTTTGATTTTGGTAGGATTGACTTTGATTCCTTAAAGAGAGATGAAAAATCTAAGGAGATTTCCTGATAAGACCCCAAAAAATCACTTATTGGGGTTAAGGAAAACATGGTAATGGATGAGGTATTCAAATATAATCTTAAGAATGCCTGAATGATCTTTATGACATTTGGATTTTCCAAGAAGGTCATTGACATAATCTTTTATGATTTTGTGAATAAGGTCATGGAATATGTAGGTCATAACATGTTAGTAGGTTGCACCAATGTTCTTTAGACCAAAAGGCATGACCCTATAGAATAAATTTCCCCAAGGGGTGATAAAGGTGGTTTTGTGTTCATCTTTAGGGGAAATTAAGATCTTATTTTAACTCGAGAACCCATCCATATGAGATAACATCTCATGTCCATCTATAATATCAACAAACTGGTTAATGCTTGGTAAAGGAAAGTCATCCTTTTGGAAAATAAGGTTAAGGTCATGAGATTTCAAAAAAATGAGAAGTCCCCTTATTACTTTGGTGATAGGGGTGATGTTTGAGACCCATTAGCTATAATCAATGGGTTGAATTAAATTTATGGATAGGAGGCATTGAAGTTCTTCTTTTATGAAGAGGGCTATGTGAGGGTACATCCAATAAAGTTTTTGCCTAACTATCTTGTCATCATAGGTGGTTATTATATTATAGGTGGTGATGGAAGGGTCAATTCTTGGCATGTCAGTATAAGACCAAGCAAATTTTATGTGACGGTCTTGTAGGAAAGACGGGAAATTTTGAAGCTTTTCAAAATTTAGTGATTGGCTGATTTTGATAATGCATAGTTTATCCAGAGTACCCAAGTTGATATCCATGGTAGATTCATTCAACATGGTTGAAGTCTCAGTGGGAAGTGATTTTTGGATAGAATAATCTTATGCACCAAGATAGGCAATAATGGAATCATCATCTTGACACCAAATGGTATGAATGGTAGGAAAGTCGTCTCCTATAATTTTAGGATGAATCATAGGAATAACTATGGCATCCCCATCCTTTTGATAAGTTAGGGGTCTAAGGTGGACCATGTTTATGAAAAAAATTGAAGGGGAATTATGTTGAAATCCTCTTATGATAATGGTAGAGTAGAAAATGAGGATGATACTTCCTCATCAATGACAATAATAAGAGGCAATTCTATTAGCTCTTTAGGTGGAGGAAAATTGTGACCAAATCACCTATGAGGATTTTGGGTCTTACATAGAGGTACATTATATGGTCTGTGCTTGTAACTTCCTTAAATAAATCCCTTCCAAGCACACTTATGGAGGTATGTCTTGGCAAACTCCGGTTTATCTAGATAGGAAAAGTTGACTGTGGATAGTCAAGGATAAGAGGAAGCCGATGAAGTGGCAAGTGTTCAATCAAGTCCCCCATAGATAATATTAATTTAGAGGTTGGGAGGCCCAAAATAAATAGTGTTTTTAGTATTGGCGTTGTAACTAGGGCCCCAGTCAAGGTTCCTATACTCCTGAGGAATAGGGAAATCATTCAAGGCCAAGAGGCAATACTCCCCAAGTGAGAAACATTAGAATGCAGATTCTAAAGGGTCCTTCATTAGGATTTGGGTAGAAGGAATGGATGAGCTAGTCAAGGTTATGTTGGTAAAATAAATGGAGTCATCATCAGTTACTAAAGACTTAGTAGAGTGAAGGAAGAGGACATCATTTATCTAGTATGTCATGTTGTATGATGTGAAAGTACTTGGGTCATATTGTATGTTAACTAATTGACCTTGGTATTCAAATTTGATGTAGTGATGTAGGGTAGATATTACACAATTCATGGAGTATATCCAAGGGCATCCAAGTAAAACATTAGACTGGAACTTGCCTTTTACTATGTAGAAGATCTCAAGAAGTATGTGAGGTCCTAAAAAAAATGGAAGATGATGGTTCCTATAGTTGTTACAATAGTTTCATTGAATGACTAGAGCACCAGCACCATTGTGGTTTTTGACATAATGTTCTTCAATAATTTTAGTTGGTCATATACATGGGAGGAGATAATGTTGATGCTAACCCCTTCATCAATCATAACCCTCTTTATGTGGGTTTGGTTGATGTATGTGGTAATCAAGAGAGGAGGATCTAGATACTAGGGATTAACAGAGGGTATTTCTAAATCTTTAAAGGTAATAAGGGTAGAAAGCTAGAGGGATAAAATAAAGGCTACTAAAGGTTTTGGATCTTCTGGTTAGACCTCTATAGACTACAAAGCTTCTATCATTTCCTAGCAGTGTTGGGGTGAGTTATTAATTAGTTCATATAAAATCATATTCACTAGTGTTTGGTGAATTTGCTTTAGAAATACTCTTTAGATTGACTTGAAAGGGTTCAATTGAGAGGTACCCAAGATGGATATCTTGGGTTTAGGAGAAGGTGGGGGTGTTTAGGTTTGGTTGCATGATTGGGTGGTAGAAGAAGGGTATGTCTATGGAATGGACACCTTTGCCTTACCCTTATCCTTTTTATGGGATTATGATCATGTGACCACATAGATGGTATGGATTTGGGGAAGAGTTGGGCTAGAGGACTACTTTGATTCCTCCTCACTCTTGGATGAGAGTACAAGAATAGGTAGGTTTGGGGTGGTGGCTTATGGTTCTTAGAGTGGATTTAAGGTTATAAGTGTCTCTTTTGACAATAGGTCATCATTATCACATGGCTAATGAACTAGAACTTAGAGATATTTACATTATTTATATCATGTTTCAACATTCAATGGTATGATAAAATCATATTATCATCAAACTAGGATGGCTTAGGACTATGGGGGTCAAATGGTTTGATGGGAGGCAAATTCAAGAAAGAATATTGCAATAATCTTTGCATGATGGTTAAGTAAGATTCAGGAAAAGGTGGAAAAGATGTTGGAGTTTTGGTTTTAAATTTTGGGGTGGAAGCCTTCTTAAGAGTAGGATTAGTAGTGAGATTTTTAAGTGGTTAAGTATTCTTGGTGGTTGGTGGTTTAAAGTTAGAAGTTTTAGAAATAGCAGGCTTAGTAGTGGGTGTTATGAAAATAAAAGGGTTAGAAGTAGGATATTTAGTAGTAGAGGGTTTGGAGGTAGATGACATGAAAAAAATAGGTAGGGGTGTATATGGAAGAGGAAGCTGGGTTTGGTTTATATTTGGAAACATATTTTCTTAATAGAAGGATGAGGTCCTAATATGGAAGAAGGATGGAATCACAAAATGGAAGGCAAGGTAGAAATAAGTGGCAAGATTATGGCTTTTGGGACCCTAGGTGGCTCCTCTTTCTTGGTTGGATTGACTTGGGGTTTATTTGGTGGGATAGGTGGTGCTAAATCCAAATTTAATGGAGGGTGAGTAAGGATTTGAGTAGGGAGCATGCCTAGGTTTTTGATGGGCTTGGTTGGGATGGTAGAAGGTGCTTGGGCTACTTCAGGTGGAGTCAATTTAGTTGGTTCAATTATGGTTTGAGGGGTATAGGTTTTAATGGTTTATTTGAGATGATGGTGGGTTCAATAGTGAAATTAGAAGGTTGGGTTGGCCATGGAACGATTGAGGGATCTTACTTGGTTGGGTAAGGAAGCCCAAGATGGTGCTAAAATGTGGCATGATTTGTGTTCAGTTGGGAAGAGTACTTCAAGTTTTGAACTAGTCTAGAGAAAGGCTTATAGATGGGTTTGATCCCTTTGGTATTTGTCTCAAAGGATAAACCCATGGGTTGAGAGAGAGGAGTGGTCACCTCATTCTTTTCCTCAATCAAAGAATCCAAGGTTTAGGAAGGTGAGTCTTTTATGGGAGAGGTAGATAAAGTGACCTTTTCTTTAGGAATGTTTTCTAAATGAAGAATGGATTGTTGTCTAATAAAAGAGAAGGATATGGTGGTAATGGCTACCAATTTTGGTATGTCATCCAAAGGAGAGGTTGGTATCTCCACTACCTCAATAAATGGAGAAAGAGGAATAGTTATTTCCTTTGTTTTGATTTCTAAAGGAATAGAAGGAGATTTCACTACCTCAATAAGTGGAGGGTAAGGAAATGTGATTTGGTCAATGGTTTCTTCAACAATGAGTTCTCTAAAAACCACATTAATGATTGTGAGAGGATTCTACTCTATTGTTTTCATTTTTTATAGAAGGGGAATGGTTGGGGAAAGGTTGTCTAAAGATGTCAAGTGATTGATTTGGGGGTGCATTGGGGTTTTCCAACATAATTTATCCCATGTCAATTAGACTTTAGATAATGTTTTTGAAAGTATTACACCTAATAACATCATGCCCAATGACATGGTGGAAGGCACACAATTCATTCTCCTTATACCAACCAGGTATAGGATGGGAGGAATCAAATTGTTGTGGATGTTTGATCAATGGGAGTAATATGATATTTAATTTTTTTTTAAATTCCAAGACTAAATCATATGACTCCCCTAGTAGAGTAAATTATTTTTTTGTTGCAGTTTTGGTTTCTAGTGTTTTTATTGGAGGAATTAGAAGAGTTGGGTTGGTTAACAACTAATGGAGGAGTGGTTTTAAGGACAACCACATTCATGGTTCCCTTATTTTTAGTGTTAGAGTTGGTTTTAATTTTAGGTTTGGAGGAGGAAGAATCATTTGATTTGAAATTAGAATTCTTTTTTCTCAATTTTAACTTCCCCTCATTAATTGCTCTATTATATAACTTTTGTGCCATGGTGAAAGCTTCATCAAAGGTCTTGAAAGTCTAAACCTATAAAGTGGAGGAAATGTGTTTGGCACAAACCCAAGAAAAAATATCAATCATCTTAGTTTGGGGCAAAGAGAAAGAGATTTGCTTTATGAAGCTTCTCCAATGGGCTATGAAGTCAGCAATGGACTCATCATCAAATTGTTGGATGGAGTAAAGATAGGTGATGGAAACTTTCTTATAGATATTTATGGAAAAGTGATCTAAGAAGGTTTGATCTAGTTGGGAAATATAAAAGAGGAGTGCTTGCTAATAACATTATACCAATCTAGTGTCAAACCTGATAGAGACATGGTAAAGGTGCAAAGAAGGAGAGCATCATCATAGGAAATCAAATAAAAATAGTGTCTAAATTCTCTCAGATGTTGTTGAGGGTCTTCCTTGCTCTAAAATTTTGAAAATTTTTGATGCTTCCATTAAGGAGGATAAGGTAAAATGGGCATATATGGAAGAATTGGTTCATTACATATTTGGTCATATGATAGGAGGTTATGGGTGATAGAAATATATGCCTCTAAAGTGGTCATCTTGTCCATTAATATCTTAATGAGATTAGTTTGTAGTTGTACAACCTCATAGTTTTAGGGTAGATTATGTTTTGTTTGGGTAGGTGCAACACAAGGATAGCTAGTGGAAGGTTAGGAGGTTGTCACATATTGATGTGTGGACATGGGTGGTTGGGAGGATGTTGTGAATGGGTAGGTGGATATAGGAGGTTGAATAGAGGATAGATCCATATACCCCTATGGGTTTAGAATATATTTTTGGTTAGGTGAAATAAGAAATTGTTGAGTAATTAACATGGGTTGGGTTGGAGGTATGCTCAGGTTGATAGGTTAAGGATGGGTAGTAATCTTGGTACTAATGGGTAGAAGGGTAGAAGGTATGGAAATCACCAAGATTTATAATGGAGTGGAGGTAGGTGGGTTGGAAATAAGAGGAAGGGTGGTAACACTAGTAGAGGGTAATCCCATGGTAAATAGTGTACCAGTGCCCAAAGGTTGGATTTCGTCTATACTAGAAGAGTTTTTGGTCAGGGTGGAAGGTGTTTAGGTGTTGGTTGGTTGGGTGGGTTGGTTTTGGATTGTGGTATTAGTGTGATTATTATTAGAAGAAGATTCTTGGGTGACTAAAGGTTGGGTATAAATGGTGGAAATAGAGGTACTAACCATAAGGTGGGATGGCATACCATAGGGTAAGATAATAGATAGAATTGAAGCAAGGGTATGGTGGGATATGATGTTAAGGTAATGTTGGAGGGCTATGGGGTTATTATCAAGAAAGGTGGAAAAATATGTATCACCCTAGACAACCATCGTAGGGATACTAGGACTTCCATAAGGATGGGGAGAACTCTCTACATTTGAGATGTAATCTATATATGAAGGAGAAGAGGAAGATGGATGATTAAGAGGTGATTCCTGATTTACTTGGTTTCTAGTTATTGCCTAGTTAAAACCATACAAACAAGAGAAAAAGGAAGATATAAGTGATCTCACAAATAAAAAGAGAATCAATTAAATAAAAATATCTCAAGGAAAATAATGCATACACTAATGTGAATTAAAATCCTAGGATACTTTGTTATCTCTCTTTAGGCTTATGCCTCAATTTTAAGGAAGTTATGAATACCAACTTGGGCTTGTAGAGTAGGTACTAGAAGAAGATATATAAGGATGATTTTAGGTAAATAAATGCTCTCAATATCTATAATAGAACTTTGTACGTGGCTTGATATTGGGGCCTACCCCCTCACTTCACACACTAAAGTGATAAAGGTGTCAGGTACTTAGCCAAAATATACTTAGTTGATAGAGATTATACTCAACCAGCATACTGAGTTGGTTCTCCCCTTGGTGTTGAAATCCAAGTAGGATAGCTAAGGAAAGGTGACTACTAGGTGATGAAATCTAGTTAGGCCTTATGTCAATGTTTTGATGTTTAATTGAATTTGTGGTTTAGTCTTGTGTGTGTGGAGAGAAGTGAGACTATGATTAATTTACTTGACCAAATTAAGCTATGTGAGATAATCAATACAAGCAAATAATGGATGAAAAGTTAATTTTAATCCATAAGAAAATTTCAATGTCTTTTCAAATGAATACAAAACAACTAAGATGCACCTATATATGATGAAGATAATGCAAATCCTAAACCTAGGATGAATACTTTTGATTTTCAAAAGTGAAAGTAAAACAAGATAATGTTTACCCTTTTTTAATTAAAAAATAAACTAGAACTTGCATTTCAGAGAGAAAAAAAGGAGTTAAAGAACATTTAACTTTTGGAAAATAATGCAATGGATGACTCTTCTCTAATACAACTAAATTTCTTATAGCTATGAACCTAAGAAAAAGCTCAAGGGTCCCACCAATCGTGACAGAATGTTTCAGTAAAATTTCATTTATTTTCTTAGAATAAAGTGAGAAGAAACTCAAAGAGGGTATGGTAGAAGAACTTTATATGTTGTGCACACATTAATCTAGATGATTGTGGAGACTCCTCTTTGTCTAGGGAGGAATGACCTATAGATAAGAAATCATTAAATGAATGCTTTATTAGTTGGATAGTGGGGTGGATTTCCTAGCATAAGCTAGATATAAGAAGCACAAGCTTCTTTGGAGGCTGTTAATCCACACTTTTAAATAATTAAGTTTTGAAAATGAAAGATAAATTACTTGCATAAATAATAGAAGATACTAAAATTAAATACAATAAATTCTTGATGGGAGATAGATGAATTTGACTAATTTTAGTAATGAAAGATTTAAATATCAATGTTAGATGAATCAAAAATGATTCAATAAATAAAATGATCATTTATGATAAAATAAAAACTCAAAAAGTGGAATTTGGTTAGGGTTTGATAGGTTAAATCAACTTGCTATTGAAAATTGATAGATAGTGACTACCAAAAGTTAAGGTTTAACCATTGGTGTTTAGGTGATTGTCATTGGTTAGGAACCATAAGTGGTTATGGTCAAACCATTTATTGTTAGGTGACCCTTGATAGTTAATATTAGATCTATTTAGGAAAAGAATTTTGGTTAGGAATGTTATAGGAAAGTTCTAGAAGGTCAGTTTAAGTTGGGTGTTGGTTGCAAGATAGAGGGTAATGTTCAGAGGTGTCTGGTTCAGGTAGAGTGTGTTCAAATTATTGAAAGAGGCTATGGGTGGTCTTGGGGAAGATAAAAAGTGTCTGGAGTTATATAACTCCAACAAAAGAAAGTGGGATGGAAGAGAAAGTGATACAAGGAATGAAACAAATAAACTAATTATTGAATTTTGATAAGAAATAGATACTTAGCTTTATTGTTTCTAGTCTAAATAATGTTGAGGTTGGATGAAAGCTTGTTGTATATTTTTAAACAATTTTGGTAGAGTAACAATACCTTGGCTATTGATTGAGGAGTTGTATCAGCACTTTTGATCTTTATCTTGGTCATTGGTTCATTGGAAGCTTTCTCAAATTTGTTGAAATTAAGAAGAATACCTACACAAGAAGCTCTTATCTCTTACACCAATAATTTTGAATCCTCTTTCAGCTCTTATTCATCTCTTAATATAGAGGGAAGGGAATGGTGAAATAACAAGTTCAACAAGCTATCTAAATTTAGCCAAACATACATTGATTATGCAAATAGTAGATCAAATAGCTATTAATAAAAAAACAAGCTAGAGTTTGAGTTGAAGTTAAATCTTGAGGTGGTTAAGAGAAAACCATCAGTGGTCAAGGTTAACCATTAGTGATTAAGGTTTGACCATCATTGGTTTGAGTCATAGTTAACATTGGCTAAAGTTAGCCATTTCTACTAATGACTAGTGGGGTAAATGTTCAAAAAATGGTTCCAAAGGGGTCAAGGGGTGATCTAAGGGTTAGTGAAACATATATAACCATGGTGTAAAATTTTTTAGTGTCTACACATATTAATGATCATTGATCACATTTTTGAAATTAATGGTCACATGATCATCAAAGATGTTCACATAGATGTCAAATAAAAGTT
Organism: Torreya grandis; assembly: GCA_037957365.1. Lineage (NCBI taxonomy): Eukaryota > Viridiplantae > Streptophyta > Pinopsida > Cupressales > Taxaceae > Torreya > Torreya grandis. The sequence goes on from JARHVA010000323.1 coordinate 5,972,148, forward strand.
TCATAAATGTCAATTTTAACACATCTACTTGGATCCAAATTTTAAAACAAAATGGTCATATTTTGGATAGCGATGAATAAAATGACACAAAGATGCCATGAAAATTCCATGTCAAAGCCATGTGATGTGTCGTAGGCCAAATCAGAGACCCTACAGACTTGGTAATGTAAAGGAGATCCTAAATTACTGTCTGTGTAAAGTAGTCAAGCTATTGTCCATTGGCGAGTAGTTTAAAAAATATTTGTAGCTTGAAGATGGGACCATTCTTATGTTAAACAACATCAATGAACAATGAAGACCCTATATCAATAACTCAAAACTTCAGTAGCATAAGGGTCCCAAAGATCATTGAAATAAGAATATTCCTTGTATAACTAGCTTTGTATAATATTTTGAAATAGGATAAACATGTGTAATTTTTAAGAGAACACTATCTATAATTCAATCCATTGGAAAAATCATTTGTTCTAGAATATAACAAAAGGACAACTATCCTATAAACTTGTACAAATGTAATTAGATGAGACTGATCAACGTACTACCTTGTATCTTGTAAAAGAAGCATTGACCATTTTCAAAAGGGAGGGAGTTCTTAGAACCAGATTACTTTATAAACTTTGAGAAATTAATATAAGTAGAGAATTCTTCAAAGATTGTCCAGTATTTGCTTATGTGAAGTGATATATGGTTTATCTCTTAGTTATCTAGTTTCACTTTCAAATTTGAATGGTTATTATGGATTTTGGATGTGTATCTTGAATGCAAAGTTGCTAATTTATGCCAATGCTAGATTATTTGAAAGTTCTTAGGCTTATTTCATTTTTTTCCACTTCTTTTTCATTTAGGCTAATGTTTTTTGCTTGTAGAAGTGAATCTTTAAAGTGAGCCTAGTTCATATTCATACCTTTTTTAGAAGCTTGCATGATGTATGTTGTGATTTGAGATTAATTTGTTTCACTTCATACATTGGTTAAATGCATGTTCAGATGATATTTGAGCATTGTCATAATGTTTGGAACAAGACCAACAACATCTTTCTTTCTACCTTACCCTTCTATTTTCCTCTTTTTTAATCATATCACCTTAGTTTGATTTTCATTATAAATATCCATATTAGATTAGTTATTGATCATAATTCACTATTCTTATCATAGTATACTACATATTAGTATATTATATACTATTTGGCCATGGTGTCTCCCAACCAATAAATTTTATAAATATTGTGAAATAATCATTTGTTCTACCTCTATTCTACCAATAGATAATAGGATTATCACAACATGCAACTCATGCATTAAGTTATTAAGAATTATAAAATGAGAAGTGCTTCTTAAACACTCTAGGCACCTATGGTACACATTTATCCATCAACACAAATGTAGCTGGAAATTGAGGATAATTAAAACTAGTTGATGCTACCTAGATTGGGTGATGCAATTGAACCAGCTCTAGCTAATTCCATGTAACATGGTTGACACAATTTAAAAATATTAAAATGATCAATGATGTATGTTTTGACTAATGTCATTATACATTAGCTTGGTTGATGTAGTTAAACACATGATCGACAACATAAGAAAATTGGAATAGATAGTTGATGGTGTGTATGTAGACCAATGTAGTATAAGAAAAGGCCAATACATTAGGTCATGGCCAATATAGTCTAAATTTATATTTGTTTGATGTATTAATATACATGGCCAATATATTATAGAAGATAAGGTGGTCAACATAATTAGGTATATGGCCAATATAGTAATTAATTTGAAATAAAAAGTGATTTTATTTTTTTGTCTATTTTTTTTAGTTTTTGGATAGATCCCTAATTTTTTCTCTATTTTTTGATATTCTGTAAAGGAATTAGATATTTTAGATATTATTGAATGTCATATGGTTACTATATTTACTAGATAAGTTACATGTAGTTGATCATGTACATCTGATGGTATTTGGATTCAATAGTATTATGAATATGTAGTAGATCTCGCTTAGTGTAGAGTTAGTTTTCATATTCTTAGGAACATGGGAGAGACTAGCTAATACCTCTTAGTGAGTGATGGATTGGGATACCATCAAGGTGGGTATCTCTTTAGAGGATGTTCATGTGGTTTTCGTCTTACTTTTTATGGTCACACATATGGTGTACAACACCCCATATTCATTTGATGAGAGGAAGGCATTATCTATGTGGGCTATAGGGTCTGAGAGGTAAGATAAGAAAGGGTTATGCATCAATTTGTTTGATGTATATATCAATCATTCTAGATATCTAAGAGGTGATTTTTGGACTTATGTTAGCTCGAGTGATTTATCATTAGTCATATGGTAGAGTTCCATTGTATATTATAGGCATGTATCAATCTATGTTAAATCACAAAACATTATATGATTTAGGTTTAGTTATTTGGATGTAGCTAGTTCATGATTTATATAGTATTTTATTGAGAGGCTATCAGACTTTGGGGTATGTTATTATGGGTATGTTATTATTTTAGGTAACTATATTTATGAGTGCTTGCCTATGTATATACTAATAGGGTTTACCCATGTCATAGATGATTCCCTTCCACAAGTGTGGAGATGGGTGCGGAATCACACTATATAGCCTATTACCCATGTGTTAGCACTAAAAAATAGTGAAACATGATAAGATAATTTAGAATTTTCATGTGATCATTATTGATGCGTAGTCATTATGACCATCCACTATGCAAGTATGGGCATGATTTAGTATCATTAAGCACTATTAATGGTGGATAGATCCTCAACCATGTTATCATGTGATAGGTTAATGTAGACTACCACATACAATAGATCATCTTGTAGCTCCATCCTATTGGGTTCATCATGTGAGAGAGAAGCATGGTGTGATAGGTGGAGGGTACCTATTGAGATAATGATTATATGACATCCTCTTCTTAGGGTGGTGAGACAACAATAGAGGTAGAAACAAAAATAAAATACTACTAGAGGGGGATGAATAATGATATTTATGTGGTAGTAGTAGTAGGTACAAGAATAGACACTATAACTAATACAACTATGGAGGCATTTATAGATGTAATCTCAACCACTACCACATCCATAATTTTAGTTACAGTAGATGGATATTATACTACATCCAACTCTAATCTATATGATGGTACAATAGGTACCTAAGAGAGCACAAGTGAATGTCATATAGGTAGGTCATTACATATGATTTATGCCTCTTTAGATACATGACACCTTGGAGGTGTTAGGCAGTTGAGGTGATGGTGCTACTATGGGTGAGTAAAATGTCTTTATGTTGATTTATTGATTAGATAAATAGAGACATATGTTAGATAAATGAATGAAGTTTTGGTTTACATATGAGATATGATATTATCTTGGTTTTCATTTTTAAAATATTATGGAAAAGGAGGCCTAATGGATGACCTTAGTGGAGATATCCCATCAAAACATTTTGGATGTCATCCTACCACAATAGGATACTACATAATTGATTGATTTGTCAGTACCTTTAGACTAGGACTATGTTGATTGGGTTAGGTTGGTTAGGGAGGTTGCCTAAGAGATATGAATATTATCAAATATCTTTTTTGGAAAAAAACTATGTTAAGTTTTAAAGATCAATGCATTTCGGATCTACTTTTATGATCCTTCATCAGGAAAGAAACATATGTGGGAACAATAGAACCTTACACCTTAAAAATTGAAGGTAAAATAGTTATTGCAAAAAGGTTGCTTAAAAAATAACAAGATAGCTGTTACATTTAGTTTCTAAAAACAAAAATTTTAAAAAATGAAATAAGAAAGTAGATTTTTTTCAAATTTTATCATATTTTAAAATTTTAAGAAATGTTAAATCAATAAATTTATTATTAAATTTTTTAATGTTAATTGGTTTAAATTATTAACATTAAATTAAATCATATTTAAAGTGTTTTATAAAAAGGTAACCTATTATTTATATTTTAAAGATATAGAAATGAGAAATGAGTATTGAGCAATTTAAGAGTAAATACTAATATATATATATATATATATATATATATATATAATGGAAGGGACCAAAAACATGAAATCTAACTAAGATAAAACAACAAAGAGAGCTCTATAAACCAAGTGTGAAAACTACCCTCCTATGCCAAAGGTGAAAAAAAAACATGAATTTTTATAAACTACCCTAGCCCTTCATCTCTATCCAAATTTTTAGGGTTTTTTAATATTTCTATGGATTCCCTTAACTTACACTTATGTAAGTGATCTTCTGCTACAAAAATTCTCACTTCTTCAATATTAATAGCATGTTTTGACTTGAACGAGTGTTCAACAAGTGTTTATTTTTATTTCTTTTTAAGATGAATGTTTATTGATTGTTATTTAATTCTAGTTTTAAACAACCTTACCATCTACCCTATGTAAGGTATACCACATGAAAAATCAACCTTGTAGACACCACTTCCAAGGTTTGGGTCCAACTTGTCTTTAGTAAAACCTAACATCATGCTCAAATTATTTATGGGAAGGTAATGTTCTAGTGTTTTATAATTTTAACTAATTTATTATAAATGACTTTGACATAAGGCATATAATCTATGGGTACTTCTACCAAAGACTCCTTACCTTTAGTTCTATTAATATTTTTTTAAACTTACATGATAGCCTTAGCTATTTGCTTACTTGAGTATACATTTAACTTACAAACTTTATTTAGGTGTTTGATTTCATGATCGATGTTCTCCTTATCATAAATTTTAAAATCCCTAGTGATTAAAGTTTTGATAATCCTTGGTTTTCAAGTAGGATGGTGATGAGAGGAGGCATGCAGACAAAGGTCTGTATGTGTACCTTTTCTATAGACCTTCCTAGCTAATGAACCATCCTCCTTCTTAAGCATGAGGACATATAAAAAAGGTAGTTTGTGTTCTATCTCAATTTATTTAGTGAATTTTATGCTAGGAAATAGACTTTTGAGGTGGGAATATAACTCTTCCAATTTATCTAAGCCATGTTGCCAACATAAGCTAGTGTCATCAACATATCTTTTCCACCATTTGAGTTTCATTAGAAAAGAATGAAGAACTGAATATTTAAATTTTTACATAAAGAGGTTTGCAACCACAGGAGATAGAGGAGGTCCCATTGTCATGCCTTCACATTATTCATAAATTATGCATTTAAAGGTGCAAAAAGTAGAGTTCAAACACAAAGCGACTAGATTAGTATTTTATATGTTAGTAAGATTGCGAGCTACTTCTATTACTTCATTGATGGGAACTTTGGTGTAGAGTGACACCACATCAAAAATTACTAATAACTCACTATTTTCCACTTTTTTATCTTTGATAAATTCAAAAAATTCACCTGAGTCATGAATAAAAGAGGAGGTTTTTCCTACAAAGGGTTTAAGTTTATTGGCTAAGAACACTGCAAGACTATAAGTTAGAGAGTCAGTTGTGTCTACAATAGGTCTTAATCTAACTCCTAATTTATGAATTTTTGGGGCATCATATATTTGGGGCGTAATTTATTTATTAGGAATCAACTTATTTTTAATTACATCATCAAATGAAGAATATTTTATAAATTTAGTAACATTCTTAATAATGTTGCAAACTAGGTTACGATCAAGCTTTTTATAGTTGCCACTATTGGAAACGTGATCTAACATTTTAGTATCATAGTCACTATGGTTAAGGACCATTCTAACATTCCCTTTATCATTTGAGAGGATCACACTATCATTTTTACACTTTAAGGCCTTAAGATTTCCTCATTCTTCTTTGGAAATGTTGTGTGAAGGTGGTTTTGTTTTACATAAATCCACCACACAATCTTGTCTTACTTCTTCTGTTAAGTTAAAAGAAAGGTGTTTAAGAGCACTGTTTATTCCTATAATGAAATATTCTTTAGGTATACTCTGAGGGGTAATAACAAAACCTAATCCCCTTTTTAATATTTTGAAAGAGGGTTTATCTAATAATTATTCAAAAATATTAACAACTAATTTATTATCCCAATCAAAAATAATGTTGGTGTTTTGATCTTTAGAGCAAAAGTTCATTTTATTATTAAATAGAGGATGATTTCTAGTGTAAGAGATGTTGTTTGACCCATTATTCTTATTCCTAAAATGTATAACACCATTATTAATTTTATTAATGTTCCTATTATTACATATCAAAATTATTATCATTGTTGTTATTGTATTTATCAATAGTGTTATTAATATTATTATTAACAATATTAGTGTTGTTTCTAATATCAATGTTATTAATACTAGTGTTGTTAAAGAATTTATTATTATTATTATTATTATTATTATTATTATTATTATTATTAATGTCATCATCATCATCATCATCATCTCTAGTGTTTATAATATTGATAATAATATTATTATTATTAATATAATTACTACTATACTTATCTATCTTAATATTAACATTACAATCAAAATCAAGCTCCCTAGTGCTAAAAAGCAAAGGCAATAGAAAGAGTGAAAGTGTAAACGAGAAAGGCAAAATCAAGCTCCCTAGTGCTAAAAAGCAGAATGTAGAAGAAGATACAGAACGGGAGAGAATTGAAAAACCCAGGGAGGAAAACTTGGAAGAAGAAGAAGAAGGAACTGAAAGCTGGGATACAAACTCTAATGAGGATGAAGAATGTTCTGAGAATAATGAAAAAGATGATGTCAACACAGAGGAGGATTCTGCAAACAGAACTGTAGATACGGAGGAAAACCAGAAAGTGTCAGAGGATGAATTTGTCCAAGATGACCCTATTGAGGACCCAACTTCAAAGAATGAAAAGGAAACTTCAGGTTAGGATGATAATCAAGATACGGATATGGAAATTCAAATTGGAATTAAAGAGCGGGAACAAAAGAGTCGAGAGGATATATTTGAAGAAGCCAAGAACAGTCCCAATAAAAATTTTGAGGAATGGAGAGGGAAAAAACAGAATGATGAAACACACACACCTATGACTTGGGTTAATTGTAAAGCAGAGGCATCATCCCAATTTGATTCTTGGACGTGTAGGGAGATTATGGATCTCAAGAGGAAAGTGGAAACTATGGAAGATACCCTGAAAGCTGTATGGAACAAAATAAACAATATGGAAAATTAGATAAGGGAGATCCCAGTCAAGCTCAAACCCTATGAAAATAACCTCCGAGAACTTATTAAGGACAACAGAACAAAAATGGAGGAAGTTACGTCCAATATTTGTGTTGCTGCTGTCAATATAGGTAAAAGAGACAATGAGGAGACCAAAGCCCTGGAGGGACCCAGCAAAAGGATGAGACAAAGTTCTAGAAAGAAGGTTACACAAAAAGGAGATATGCTGGCGGAAACCACTGCCCAGGATACTGTTATGAAAGGAAAAGAAACTATGAAAATGATATTGGAACTGGATGAATAATCTGGTTCTTCTTGTTGGTTTAGTAACTGGTCCTGTTCTTTGTTTTCTTTTTGTAATCCTTTTCCTTTGGTGATACCAGATCTCTGTTAAATTTGGGTTTTGACTAGAAGTCTTTTTGGTGGTTTCAGGTCCATTAAAAACCTATTTTTTCTACTTCCTTGTAGTAGTTTTTAGGCTTTGCCTGTGGTCTTGGACGATCTTTCTTTCTTTCATTATAACAGGGTTTTGGGGCCCCTTCAAAACCTGCTTTTACCTCAATCTAAAACATTACAATCAAAACCTAAATGAAAATAATTTATAATATCACAAAATTTAGTCATAAAACCTTCCCATGCGTATGAGTGTAGGCTCAAAATAAGTGAAAAAATATTGTGTAGTGGCTTTATGTAAAGCAAAAGCACCTTCACACAACATTTCCAAAGAAGAATGGGGAGATCTTAAGGACTTGAAGTGTAATAATGATATTGTGATCCTTAAAGATGATAAGGGGAATGATTTAGTGTTCCTTAATCATATTGAATATGATACTAAAATTTCATATCACCTTTCCAATAGTGGAAGCTATAAAAAGCTTGATCGTAACCCAGTTTGCAATATTATTAAGAATGTTACTAAAGTTATCAAATCTTATTTGTTTAATGATGTAATTAATAATAAGTTGATATATAATAAATAAGTTACCCCATAGATATATGATGTTCTAAAAATTCATAAAGTAGGAGTTCCATTAAGACCTATTGTAGACACAACTGAATCTCCAAATTATAATCTTATAGCATTCTTAGCCAATAAACTTAAACCCCTTATAAGAAAAACCTCCTCTTTCGTTTGTGAATCAAGTGGATTTGTCAAATTTATCAAGGATAAAAGGTATAAAATAATGATTAATTAGTAATTTTTAATGTGTTGTCTCTCTACACCAAATTTCTCATCAATGAAGTGGTAGAAGTAGTTCATAATCTTACTAACATAAAAATTGATAATCTAGTATCTTTGTGTTTAGACTCTACTTTTTTCACCTTTAAAGGTGTTATTTATAAATAATGTGAAGGCATGGCAATGGGCTCTCCTCTATCTCCTATGGTTTTCATCCTATTTATGGAAAATTTTGAATATTTAATGCTTCATTCTTTTCCATTGAAACCCAAATGGTGGAAAATATATGTTGATGACACTAGCTTATGTTGGCAACATGGCTTAGATAAATTGGAAGAGTTCCATTCCCACCTCAAAAAATTGTTTCCTAGCATAAAATTAACCAAATAAATTGAGATATAACACCAAATACCTTTTTTATATGTCCTCATGCTTAATAAGGAGGATGGTTCATTAGCTAGGAAGGTCTATAGAAAAGGTACACATACATACCTTTACCTGCATGCCTCCTCCCATCACCATCCTGATCAAAAAGCATGGGTTATCAAAACTTTAATCACTAGGGATTTTAAAATTTGTGATATGGAGAAAATTTATCATGAAATCAAACACCTAAACAAAGTTTTTAAGTTAAGTGGATACTCAAGTAAATAAATAGCTAAAGCTATCGAGCAAGTTACAAGAAATATTAATAGAACTAAAGATAAGGAGTCTTTGGTATAAAGACCCATATATTATCTACCTTATGTAGAAGGCATTTATAATAAATTAGCTTAAATTATCAAATTATAAAATATTCACTCCAGTTGCCTTCACATCAATAAGTTGTGCATGATGTTAGGGTCTGCTAAATATAATTAGACCCAAACCTTAGAATTGGTGTCTGCAAGGTTGACTATTCATGTGGTATACCTTGCATATGGGAGATGGGAAGGTCATTTAACACTATAATTAAATAACATTCAATAGAAATTAGTCTTAGAAGTAAATAAAAATTAGCCCTTGTTGAAAACTCATTCAAGTCAAAACATTCTATCAATATTGAGGAAGCAATAATTTTAGTAGTAGAAGATCACTTCCATAAGTGTAAGTTAAGGGAAGCCATAAAAATATTAAAACACCCTAAAATTTTAAATAAAGATGAGGGGTTAGGGATTAGTCATATGTGGAAACCTGTAGTTTATAAAAATTAGTGTTTTTTTCTCACCTTTGGTATAGGAGGGTAGTTTTTAAGCTTGGTTTATATAGCTTTGTTTGTTTTTATCTTAGTTAGGTTTCATATTTTTTGTCCCTTCCATTTTTTATAAAAAGTTTAAAAAATAAAATAATATTTACTCTTAAATTTACCAATACTCATTTCTATATCTTTAAAATATAAATAATAGGTTACCATTTTATAACATAATAGGTTACCTTTTTATAAAATACATTAAATACGCTTTAATGTAATGTTAATAAATTTAAACCAATTAGCATTAAAAAATTTAATAATAAATTTATTGATTTAATGTTTCTTAAAAATTTTAAATTTGAAAAAACTCTACTTTCTTATTTCATTATTTTTTGTTTTTGTTTTTAGAAACTAAATGTAATGGCTATATTGTTCTTTTTTAGGCAACATTTTTGCAACAACTATTTTTCATTCAATTTGTAAGGTGTAAGGTTCTAATGTTCCCATATATGTTTCCTTCCTAATGAAGGATCACATAAGTGGATCTAAAATTCATCTATCTTTAAGACTTCACATAGTTTCTTCCAATAAATATTATTTGATACTATATGGATTGTCAAAACATAAAATATTTGATATGAATATTATCCAATGGATTTTGGGTTGTAGCACCACCAGGAGTTATCCAAGGAGATTTTTAGGCATGATAGGCACTGGATCAAGAAGGAGTCACTCATTTGACTAAAAATAGTTATGTATCAAGATTACAGGTTTATGTGCCCAATTTACACTAGTAGGTGGATGTTTTATGATCACAGACATAGTTATTATAGTGGATTATATAGAAAGGGTATTCTTATGCCTTTATGAGTAGTGTATCACATCCTCATGATGGACCTCAGCCTTAAAGTTATTTTTGTACTATGTATTATTGTATATTATGATGTGTATAAATTTTTTGAGTCGTATATATAGAAAGTTGTGTTTTAGTATGACTCATGGATGTTATCTTTTGATGTATTTATTTTCTAGCACATGTGATTATGATTTATTATGCTATGGGGAAATGTATATTATATGTTTTATTATTTTATATAAAATGTGAGAAAATGGATGGTTAAAAATAATGATAAATGTAAAATGATAAACAATTTTAAGTAGATATAAGTTTGAAAAACAATTGATGAATGGTAAAAATGAAGGCAAAATAGATAACAAAAGATGATATATGTAAAACATTGTAGTCAAAATTATAAATGTTAACCAAATATGTAAATGAGAAAATAATTAAATGGTGAATAATTCAAACTAATAATAATAATAATAAATAAGCAATGAAAACATGGAGAAACTTGAAAAGAGTGAAAAAATCATATTTAGTGTTTGTGTTAGTGTGTGATGGAAGAAAGTATGACCATCGAATGACATATTAATGATGGTGATAATATGTTATGAAAATATATTTATGAGGAAATCTTGGTCCTATCTAAGTTATTATACTAAAACTAAAAAAATAATCAAATAGGTATGATAAAGTGGGTATTTAGGAGAAAACCCTAGTCCTATCCAAAGTCTAACACTTTATCTCACAAAAAGGAAAACCAAAAGGTCTAAGTAAAAAGTGTTATCAAGGATGTGATTAGATAGAAGATATATCCATCAAGTGAAATATTAGGGATAATAATAATAAGTGAATAATGAGAGTGAGGCACTACACAGGTGATATATAAATCTTTAATAATGATGAGAGACACTAAACAAGTATGCCAATGCTAAGAATTATTGATATCAAGGAACTAGGAAACTCAACTAGTGAATGAAAAGCTTAGGATAATGTATTAAATAGATAATACCATAAAGGATCTATGAAATAAAATTAAAATGGACTTACCTTCCAATAACATGTTTCTCATTCCTTAGGACCCCTTATAGATTCATCGATATAGTACAACTATTAGGTACTTATATAAGAAATTAGGTGGCAATATATGATAAAATGAGACCTCCTACACCATCTATAGGTCTACCACACCAAAATGGATCTTGGCATTATTATGAGGCCAAATTTGGAGTTTAAGCTTTAATTAAAATAGGAGGTATGCCAAAACTAGAATAGGAGATGTGCCAAATAAAGATCATGTCTTCTGATCTGACTTTTAAAATATATTTTCTTTTTTAATCATTATCTTTTATTATATGATATGTATTTTAACTCTTTTATATTTTTCTATTCCTCCTCCATATGGATTGATAATACCAAACATGGGTGAAATAAGTTACAAACATAAGATAGCTTACACTTGGTCACTAAAGAAGAGTACCGAAGAGGACAATATTAAAAAATTCCTATACTTACCCATTGGTAAGTGTGCAATCTCAAAATTGACCTATGTATGATTCTAATAAAGGGAATAAAAAAGGGAATATGAGGATCATAGAATATTCACACATGTAATGAGTGGTATAATTATTGGTATACTTGTATCTAATCATAAAAATGTAAGGTAGTGTAATGAAAAATGACATGGTTTTTTTTTCAATATATCCAATTCATTAGGAGGCTATAATATCTTAAAAATGAGATATCACAAGTACCTATGAAATTAAGGATCATATTAAAAAGAGGGGAAGTAAATAAATTAAATCAAAACATGATAAAGAGAACCCAAAAGGTGTTACCCAAGTTATAATGTTTAAAATAAAGATAACAAATATAATGAAAGAAATAATAACATAAATAAGATGTCATATATGTTAATTAAATGTAAAAATTAAAGTGTTAAGAATGAAATAAAAACATGATATAGGTGAGATATAAACCACAAGGTGTCACCAATTCTCATAATGAAATGTAAATATCAAATCCAATCATATGATAATGTGTAGAATAATATGATATGTCACAAAAATATGTGCTCACAAATGCTTATATATATCCTGACATATATCATCAATAACATCCAATAATTCTTACATTTTAATTAACATCTATATCTAATCATTGTCTCATCTATATTCATATAGAGTCATGAAAGGACTTCTTAATGCACAAGATCTATGGAGAAATTATGAGAATGAGAAAAATAAGGAAATGGGCATGGTGCCTCCTATGAACTATAATCAATACAAGGAATGTGCAGTATGGTATGGTTGATATCCTCTAATATGTGAGAATTTATGGGACTACAATTATTTTGAGCCTTAGTTTGATAATGATCCTGATGATGTTAGTTTGGAAGTGAAGGTGTAGATCATGGAAAATCACAAAAATCCTTTTGGAGTAATCTACATATCTTTGTATGATGTGTATTACATTGATGCTAAAGTCAATAGATTTCCCCATTTTTTGGAATATATTATATAGATATTTTAGGATTTGTTACGCTCTTATCACTACAAGGTTATGTTATTTTAGGATGAAGCACATAAATGTATTGTCAAAGTTATTGATAGTGTGTCGAAGTATGCGTAGACATGTCATGAAAATAATAAGTGCATATAAGAGTAACTAAGTGAGGAGGTATACTATATATGGTAATAATAGAGCTTTGAATATACTATTTTGGTAAGAATCTCTATTATGTTTTATAATATTTGGCCTAATTACCAGTGATCTTATAAAAATCACAATATGGCTTATCTTCCCATTGTCTAGGTGGAGAATTAAATTTTTGGCATGGGTAAGACCTAATCAATAAAATCATTGTGATACATGCATCTATGATTAAGCTCTTTAGTAGGATTTTTATATGTAAGTGATAGCCTTGGTGGATGCTGAATTAATGTATCCAAGCTTGATATGGTAGGGTTGCTTGAAGGATCATAAAATCTAGTAAATTAGTAAGGTCCCATCATGAAGTGATCAAGGAGAATACTCCTAAGAGGCTCAAAGGTGACTAGATCATTATGGGTAGAAGCTAGTACCTACTCCATTTTAGACTTGTGAATATCAATGGAAGAAGAAATAATGTCATGTGTAGTAGAAGGATAAGGGACTAATTATACCAAGTGAATGTTATGTACATGTAAATTAAACTCATAAGAATATTATAAATAAGATCGATAACAAAAAAAATTATACATCCTTGGCTTGAGCATCGCCAAATAATAATAGGTCATCTATGGAATATCCATCATCATAATCAGGTGTATGAATGTCAATATTTAAGACAAATTATTCTTTTATTTCAATAATAATGAGGAATTTATCATTTAGGCCTGACTATTTAGGTGAGAATTTCATCAATCAACTTCTAGAGAGAATGAGGTTACAAAGAAGGTGGTAATTAATCTAAAATTATAGGAGGGAGTTATGAGGTCTTGATATTAAAACTAATCTCATTGGGCTCATCATCATTAAAATTTAAATGGTTAGGATGTATGTTTCCCATAAGTTAGGGTGTCCATTGTAACCATAATTAGAATTGATGGGATAGTTAAATAATTATTATTCATGAAAGGAGATGTTAGGAAAAGGTTCAAGGGTAGGTATTTTATAAACACCATAATCTTGGAGTTGTTCAAAATTACAAGGATTAATATCTCCTTGAATATTATATATACATTGGGTAAATTTGACACACTGACATGTAGAAGAGGCAATAACTCTCATGTGATATGTGAATGATTGTCCAAGCAAAATATTTATGATAGAAGGAAATTATAAATCATGATCTTAACTCTAACCAAGATGGGAGGGACCATGATTTGAATATAAATAGAACCAAAGAGATTAATTTATATTCAATCATAGACTTGAAACATACTTTGGGTAGATTTAAGATTGTATTCAAATTATCTAAGAGTCTTAATGAAGTCAAGGGAAATAAAAGAAGTGATTGACCCTTCATCAATCAAGGCATACTTGACTTGAATATCACCCATTTGAACACTATGAATAACTTATTATCATCAAAATGAATTAATATTTCATTATAATGATAGAGGCTATAGGAAATTTAAATGATAGAGAAACATCTACGGTTTCATCAACTTGTATGGACATTTCTTCACACTATTGGATAATATTATCCTCAAACCCAAACAAATTGGTTTATTTCCCTATAGGCAGAGGTTGGGGAATATTCATTTCAAATAAAAGTTTCATTAAATGACTATGATTATGAGGATAATTCCTCATGAGTCAAGAAAAGGAATTTGAGAGGGAAGGCAATAAATTTATATAATGGGATCCCACTCATCATATCCTAAGGGTATTGAAGTAGATTGTGATAAAGGTGCATAATAAAGAATTAATTCATCTAATAGAGGAGTTGAAGTACATTTAAATAGAGATGAATTGGGTTGTTTTAGTTTGGCTAATGTAGTTTGATCATCAATTGGAAATGAGTTGTTCAATATAGTTTATTGTACATGAGGACTGCAAACTACTTGTATCAAGCTATTCGATGTAGTCATAGTAGGAAAAGGAATAAAAATAAAGTACATTGAGTTGGTTGATATAAATTATTTAAATCTTAGAAAAATAGATTGCATCGAAATGGTCGATGTAGTTTTTTATAATTTGGCTAACAGTATTATGTTGGTATAAGTGGCAAAAATAAAAGGATGAAACATAATAAATCATATGGGGTTGGTTGATATAGTTGAGTAAATATTATCAAACTAGATTGAAGTGGTTGATACAGTTTGAAATATTGGAAGTATTAGTTATTATTTTAAGTTTATGGATATAGTTATAGGAGATGATTTGATATTGACATTCATTTAATCAACATCTATAAAATGAGATGGATATGTGTCCTACACAGTTTTATAAGTGGGAAAAAATTTATAAGTAGAATTTGGATAAGGGTTGATGTAAGATACTACACATCTCATGTTGTTCATTTTCACCACATTTTCATCATTAGTTAAATAATGAGGATCAAATTAAGCTTCCATTACATTGGATGAGGGAGGTTGAATAGTGGTAGATTGATGAGTTGGAAGTGGGTCCTTATAGATGGTAAGGTGAGAATTATCATGATTGAGATCATCATGCTTAACTTTGGAATCATGGGTTTTAGCTACCTTGTCATAGGATTGATGACATTCATAGATCATGGTTTCATGATAAAAATTATAAAGAAAAACTCAATGGCAAAGTTCATAAGTTTCCTACATGTTTCATGAGAATGTCCCCAACTTGCATGATACCAACAAAACTATTATGGGTTATACTAGTGATGTCATATCCCAATTTCTCTCTAAGTTGAATATCCTATTTGATCTATAGATTATTATGGTTGTTATTTGATTAACTATTATTTGATTAAGTTTCATGTCATATGTTGATTATGGGATAGTTATATGTTGCTTAATTTAAATTATTATTTTGCTACGAGATAGTTGTACTTTTATGCTTTTTACATTATGATCACATTTGTTAGTTATACAAAAGTATTTTATGGATATAATTATGTTTTTGGCTAACTAACTTCATTGTTATGAGTTGGATGCAGTACAAATCATCCCTCAAAGTATGATGAGGGAGAGAATCATCAGAGAGGATGGTGTAGATGGAGGCATTGGGGGATGACAGAGAGAAAAATTAAAAAAACCCACACACACCATAGTAGAATAATATGTTTTATGATTATTGTTTTGAGTTGATAATTGTATTAGATTTTGTTTTCTATTTCTCATGTCTATTATGATATTCTATTATTCTATAATCATGTTGTTTTTTTACATAATTTCATTAATCTAGTTGTTACTACATTATTAATGATTAATGTTATAGCTAGGTTGATTGAATGAATATATTCATATATTAATGTGACTTACCACTATTCGATAAGAACTAATTGGTTGTATGGTACATAACTAAGTGTTTTTATTAACAATGTTTTTTTGGATTCTTTATTTTGGTAACAAACATTATATTACTTAGATTGATCAGTTTATTTAAGTGATTGATTATGTTATAAAGTTACTATTATCATTATAATAGTTAGCATGATTAAATGTAATTAATTTTTCGATGTAAGAGTAGTACTTAAGCATTAAATAAAATACTATGCAAAGTGTTTTAAACAATATCATTTTTTAATGATTATGTAGATACCATTATGTTTGTTGATTCTTTGCTAAAGGATATGGTTATTTGTCTAACCTAGGGAGTTAAATTTTAGTGAAGTTAAATACATTGTGTTTAACTATTGGTGACTTGGTAACATAGTTGATAGTCTTTTAAAGTCATATATGTATTACCCTTGCCATATAGTCATTATGTTATATTGAATTGTTGATAGTTGACATTGCAAGGATTAATATTGATTGTGACTTGTTGTTTAGTCAGTTTATATGGACTAAGGGAAGTCAATGCTAGATTTGATAAATTCAAATAGTATGCATAATATTAAGGATATATAATGATTATTTTAAGTCATTATTGTGATTTTTTTAGATGATTAGGGTTACTAATCTCTCATTGACTCCAGATAATTATGATTTTGAGTAAAATCATTATGTGATTTGGAAGGAATGCATGAGAATGGTGATGGATTGTAACTTAGTAGAGTTCAATTGACCTTTTTTGGGCATGCATTATTTTAATCTATTTTTGTCTATAAAAAAGGGGAATTTGGTGGCTAGAAAGGATGGAGAAGAATAAAAGGAAAAAAGGGAAGACTATGAGTAGGGAGTATGGGTGAGTGGTAGGTAGAAAGAGAAGAAAGAGAGTTTGAGCTAAGGAATAAGATTAGATACAACTTTCTTCGCATTATCCTTATGTTATATTGATGGATTTTGGAATTGAAATAGTTTACTAGGATTTTTCATTTTTTTAAAAATAATAAAAAAAATATAAAGGGATTGTATGTAAGGCCCTATGGAAGGCTCAACCCTCCACAAAACCCTACATCTAACGCATGGTAAACATAGTGGAATGCATAGAGCTATAGGATTTTAACACATTTATTATGGATATATGTAAGATTTATCTTAATTCCTAATCCATTTTAAAAATCCATATGAAATCATTAAATGATTATTTCATTTAAAGGGTATTTTAGAATTGTCTTCGACTTAGTTTTGTTGTCGAACTAGTTAAGGGATATATTTATTACGACATTAAAAAAATAGATAGAATTTTGGTTTATATGAGGGAATCAACTATGTATAACCCTAATTGAATTTTGGGTATAGATGTATGGATTCTTTATATAAAATTAGACTATGAAGATATATATATATATATATATATATATATATATATATATACATATATATATATATATACATATATATATATATATATGTATATGTATGTATGTATATATGTGTGTGTGTGTGTATGTATGTATGTATATATGTATGTATGTATATGTATGTATATATGTATATATATATATATATATATATATACATACATACATATATATACATACATACATATATATACATATATAATATATGTATACATACATACATACATACATACATATATATATATATATATATATCCTAAAAGTTGGGGCTTTCAAAAGAGACTATGTGTATTAGACTTAACCAATTTAGGTGCCTTTATAAATGAATTTAAAGTTTTGGTTTTTGAATGAATTCTATTTGCTTTAGATTTTAAATGAATTTATAAATTATAAATCATGATCATGGTATATATGCTTGACTCTATTTTAAATCATGTAGCATACGTATTTATACATATATGGGTTTGGGGACAATCAGGTTAAGCCATAAATAATTAAATATTAGAATGAGTAAGGGTATGAATAATTGTTTGCGTACTCATATTTATGAAAATAAATATATACATAAAAATTGAATGTTGATTTGGCTGAGTTTATGATTATCAAATGAATATATTATATTTGAATTAT
Source organism: Torreya grandis (assembly GCA_037957365.1). Taxonomy (NCBI): domain Eukaryota; kingdom Viridiplantae; phylum Streptophyta; class Pinopsida; order Cupressales; family Taxaceae; genus Torreya; species Torreya grandis. The sequence goes on from JARHVA010000323.1 coordinate 5,990,454, forward strand.
GTAAATGTTAAGGTTGGATTTAAAATGGAATATTTAGTTTTGTCTATATATTTGTATATTTTTAGATTGGTCTATGATTTTTGAATATAGAGCCTTGCAAAATTTATGAGAGGACTAAGTATGAAATTTATTAAGTATTTTGCATGAATGTTTATGTGGTTAAGGTCTAAGTTATTATCATATTCTCAATTTTAGACATACTCAACTGAGTGTATATCTCTGATCATTTTTGTATACAAGTAATTCAAGTGTTACTTTGAATTGATTGATTTGAGTAATTTAAATTGGAGTATAATTGTTTGGATCTGTAAGAATTGTAAATCACATGTATTATGTGTGTTTTTAGTCAAATAAGCAAATTGGGATGTATCTAGTATATAAAAGGGTATTGAGACTATTTTATTAGATGAATGTATACTTAGAATATACAAAATACTCTAAGACATAGATAGTGGATGTCTTATTAGTGTATACCATATACAATAAAATATTCTTATTGTATAGAAATTTTATTTGAGAGTTCTATATATATGTCTTATTAGAGTATACCGTCAGTATATAATAAAATATTTGTACTGTATAGAAATTTTATTTAAGAGTTGTGTGTGTGTGTGTGTGTGTGTGTGTGTGTGTGTGTGTCCATAGTTGTGATATGCTTGGAAACATTATTACCATAAAAGGGTAAAATAGGTGCTTTTTATATATTTAATGTTTGGATAAAAGCATTAAAATAAGGTATTTAAGTGTTATAATATAGAGTTTATTAAGTTGTTTTGACTAGATTTTGTGATATATGTGGAATATGAACAAATAAATAATCTTGTATTTTAAACATTTGTTTCGTGGATGACATAACATTATAAGTTATTTTATGATTTAGGTAATTGGTAGTCTAGATATAATGTTTACCCAAATGGTATGTTATATTAAATAATTTTTTGATTATGTTTATTATTCAGTAATAAAATAGATGATATTAGATTCATTGCATAACATTTAACAAACTAAATATGTGTATTTGATATTTTGTATTTAGCATATTTTTATCAGCTAAAAGGAAATATATGAAATGAATCTATAGGTTTTTATATTATATATTTTAACCAAATCCCATATTTATGACTCTAAATAAGTAGTGGATGGATTCCACTAGCTTAACTAGCACCATCAATGCAAGATGAAGTGTAATTTAATTGAGTGGTGTGTATGAAATTGACTAATCCTAGGGATCATAATTATGTGAAAACTTTGGCCAAAGTAATATTTATAGTCAAACATTGTCATTTCATATGTTGATATAGTTTTCATATTTGTATGATATCATGTTAGAATGGATTTATTTATGGTACACATTATGTATTTGATATCTATGACACACATTTTTTAGTTTGTCACTTTCAATTCGTGCACTGTCATTATCTACCCATCCATGAAGGGATGGCCATTTCCTTGTTGGTAAATAGTGTGGGGGATCTTGATCCATGGTTGGTGTCGAAAAGCACTCAGACGATGTTCTCCCTCCCCACTAGAGTACTACACTTGAGATTAGAGATTGATACTTTATTTGAGAAGAATATTAAGTCATGGAGACTCATTCTCCATCAAGATTTGTATCATGTATTATTATTTGAAATATTATTTATTGCTAAAACTGTAATTTTATTCATTGTATTTTTACAACAAGGGATGTATTGTTGTATCAACCATGGCTGAAATTATACTATTACTTTAAATATTTAGATGCAATATTTATTTTGTTTAAGCATTATTCATGATTTATTATATATTTTCATGGTGATAATTAGCTAAGTGGATTAGTTATAAACCTTTTAATTAACTAAAATAATGTAGTTAGTTAAATATCACTAATAAGATTTCACATGGTGAAAACCGTAAGATGAACATTAGAGTCAAGTGTTTGGTATGAAGATTAGAGTCAAGTTATATTGATAAAGGTTTAGTAATAAATTTTTATATTTATACTATAGAAAGAGGCTTATGAACATCAACATTTTTTAAGTATAATGGTGAGGAGGGAGGAGTCTGGGAGGGATATTTTGTAAAATTTATGGAAAGAGTTTCCTCATTGGGACCACTAGGAAGAATAGCATGAATGGCATGTATAAAATCATAATTTTCTATAACACCGTAATTGTTATATTTACTATTTTTATATATCATAAGCATATGAGTTCTTGATGTAGCTTTGAAAGGCTCAAATTATCTTATGAATAAATCCTACTATTTTGCTTGATCAAGGGCTTCTTTGAAATATTTGAGTGAGAGAGTTTTAACTATATATTGGAGTTTAGGATTAAAAGCATTGGTAAAAAAATGGAAGAGGTTATCATTTGACATGTTATATTTGTTTTTGTTATACAAGGCCTTCTAATGCTAAATGAAATTTTGAGAAGTTTTGGATTCTACCTATTTACAATTAATGAAATGGGCTAAACTATTTTTAAGAAGATCATTGGTTTGGAATTCTTGAACCAAAGAATTAACTAAATCTTATAAACTAGAGATAATATGAAACTTAAAGTTGATTGTATCAATCTAGGGCATCACCTAAAAATATTTTTCTATTAGTGAAGGTACTTAGCCTGATCAGATCTTTGTAAAGGTTTCTAAAATCTTTTAAATGCAAATCAGGATCAGTAGATCCATTATAAGTGATAGTAGGAGTGATACCTCCTATGTCTATGTTTGAAATTTAGGGGATTAATGATTCATTTTGAAAATGTTTGATGACTTTATTAAGAAGTGGGGGTCTAGGAAAAAGATTACCCTATACATATCAAAGAGGGTGTGGGGTGGTATTTGGGTTTTTCACTCCCAATTGAGGTTGTTGAGGATGACTCTGCAATATAAAAAATTATTTTTAATTTGTGTCATTTGATTATCATTATTAGTTTGAAAGGTATCCATTTGATTCATGGATTGCAACAAGATTTGATTAATATTTAGAGTTTATTGACTAATATAAGTGAATTGAGATGCAATAGTGGTTTCATTGATGTGAGTATAAATATGATCACTTTGAGTAGGCCCACTAGAGGAAATACCTACCAAAATAGTGACTATAATATGCATGTTGGAAGAAAAAGTAAGGGAAGAAGTCATGTGTTGACTTGCCCTGAATCCTATAAAAATGGTATGTCTAGGTGAAAAGGAACCTCGTATATGAGGCCCCATCATGAGGTTATAAATGAACATAGGATCCTTGCCCCTATGTTCAGGGTTTTCATTAATGAAAATGATCATTTTGATAGTTTATTCAAGATCACTCTCATCCTCAATTATAGGCATGTAAGGAGGATAGTTAAAAGGATTTAGATCTTAGGAGGTAGATTATGAATTATTATCTATTGTTTAGTGGTTACATTAATATTTATTTTATATGGTTATCAATAATATTAAAATGAGATTTAGGATATTTTTGGGAGTTAGTTAAATCCATCATATCTTGATGTATTCTCTATTTATAATCATCAAAGATATACTACATGATGAATGGTTGAATCTAAATTAGACTAGCTAAATGAGATAAAATACATAAAAAGTAATCATATCAACCAACTCACTAATTAAATAAAGTAAAACTATATAAATAGTTTTATGTAGTTTTCTAATCAGTGCATTTTGAGATACAAACTATATTGAGCAGTACGATGTAGTCTAGTAAAAAATTTAATACATAATCTAGAAGTAAACTATTTGATGCAGTTACACAAGTGGAAGATGAGAAAAAAAATTTATAGATCTTGTCAATATGGTTTGTTCTAAGCTTTTAAATTTATGTCAAAGAATAGATTGAGGTTACATGTTCAATGTAGTATGTAGGATAAAATTATGAGAAAAATAACTAAACTTTAACTATAACAAGTTATTTAGTGAAGTTACATAGGTAGACAAATAATATATAAGAGCTTTGATGTTTTCATAGTCAATGAGATTAAGAAACAAAAATTTTGGGTTAAAACTATGTGCAAATTATTTGCTTGACATGTTTTGAATTGTAATCAAAGATTCATCATCATGAATTTTACTAATGATGAATCATAGATGATAATTCAAAATGTGTTAAGAAAATAATTTGTAAATATTTTTAACATAAAAATTATGTTTATCAAAAATTATATTGAGTAATATATTGTGGTAAGTTATTTTATACAATCAGGGATGTAAACACATTAGACTATATCGAGTTGGTCGATGTAATTTACAAACATAGGGGTTGTATCGCTCCAGACAATGTAGTGTGCAAACATAAGTAACTATATTTATGTTGGTCAATGTAGTTACTACACATAACACATAATTATATTGATGATGGCCAGTGTAGACTAAAATATAAAGTATTAAATTTGAAAATTAATTATTTTTGTTAACTATTTTTCTAAAAAATAAGATTGGGTAGATGTACTAAAGGACTTGACTAATTTTTAGGATCTCATAGATACTAATTCTTCTAGTGGATAATTTTAACTCAATATTTTAGAGCACTAAATATGGAGGAAGTTAAATTACCATAGCCCACTAAACCTTGTATCAAGGGTAAGTTTAGAGTAACTTTTTGGCATTAACTACCAACAAATGCACTACAAAATTAGATGGATAGATGGAGCCCTAAAGTTCAATAAAAAAAGGGAATCCTAGGCATTTCTAATATATAGTGAGGCACATAGAAATTAAATTATATATTTATATTTTTATTATGGTTATGATTATTATGGAAATCTCCTCATGCCATAATGTCTATAAATAATAGAGAAGGATTGTAAATATAACAATGTGTATCCCTTCATGACAATATCTAAGTAATTTGAAAATTGTTAGAACACAATTTATAGGGAAAACCAAATAAATAGAAAATAAAGTGTGAAAATTAATATCAAAAACTAATCTTTCACATTTAGTGAATTGAAATAAACAACCAATCAACTTTAAATGAAATGTGTGATTAGATTTTGAAATGAAAAGTTAATTTTCCTTGCTTCTACTATAAAATGAAATAAACAAAATTATATCAGTGTTGGACAATGTAGTTGTACAAATAAAACACAAATGTATTGAGTAGATAGATGCAGTGTATGTAAAATAAGATTAAAAATAAAGATATAATACTAAATTGAGTAGGTGAATATAATGTATTAGAAATAAATGAAATATAAAACTAAGTCAAATAGTTTGATATAGTTTACTAAAAAAATGCAAATTAGAACTAAATTGAATAGATTGATATTGTTTGATATAAATAATTTAAATAAAATTAGTAATGTAAATACATAATTAAATCATACTGATCGATTAAGTTAAATGGAAATAGGGTTGATAATTAATAAAAATGAAACTACATAACTATGTTGATCAAATTGATATAGTTGACTATAAATTTTAGTCTATGATCAAACTATATTAGCATGTTCAATATAGTTTCCTAGATAGATGGATAAACATAAGTAAATTAATGAGGTTGATATAGTTAGTTGGAGAAGATAAGAAGCATATCTAAAGATAAAATTGTGCCATGTTAGCTAAAATAGTTCCCTGGGGAAAACATAGAGATGAAATGATGTCATATTATTCAATATAGTTTCTTGTAGGTTAAAATTGAGATTGAGTTATATATACCTATTCAATATAGTTCATTGGTAGATAAATTAAATAGAACTAGATTAATCTATTTGATACAGTTCATTATAGAGGTAAAAGCAATGGTTAATTCACGTTGAATTCACTGGAATGTATGTAATAAGTTAGGATTGACCTATAACTATCCTATCTAAAGATATAAAATTAGAGAAGGTAAATTAGTAATATCTCATTTAGACTTAATAAAATTTGGATTTGACCAATGAAGCCACTAAATCTATCAATGGGAGCACCTACAATACAATGTCAAGAGAAAGGGTTCTAAAGGCTCTAGGCAATCAACATAATGAAATAGCCCTAACTATTTCTCTAATTAGAAAGTAATCAAATATCACAATCAAGTAATTTAAGGGGATGGGTGTCATGACCACTAGACCCTTTATTATTATTTGAGAAATATTGTATGTAATGATGAATATAGTACATTTATATCAATTGTATGCTTACATTATGATGTTTTAGACTTATTATTATATTCAATAGTTTAGTCATTATATAATATTTAATTTAAGATCTATGATATTGGTATGGTTGATGTCATTTCACATGATTGTAGGTGTTGCCTCAATATGATCTAGGCTGGGAGGCAAAATATTTTTTTGGCACTATACGTAATTTATGCATGTATAATATTATGTTAAAGTTATGAATGAGATCATAAAACTTGTACCCCATATTTTTTTTCTAATTTCTATGTCTCAATTGTCTTATTTCGTGAACCCCTTTCTTTCCATGGTTTAGTTGACTATTTAGGTTTATTACTTGTGTATTTTTTGTGTGCAAGTTGTTCCTTTTAATTTTTATTGCTTAAAAAATTAGTGATCATCGATAATGAAGAATAGTGAATTTTCTAAGTTATACTAGGCCTAGGATGCATGAGATTTTTTTTGTATTACATGAGAATAATCTCATGCAAAAATTATAAACATGGATGTTAAAGGTTATAGGGACCTATTGACTATGTTTTAGATACCATCTTTGGTATTGTACTTGGTTTAAAGTCTAAGGACTTGGACCATGGTATGATTCTTTAAGTCATTTGAGCTTCAACCTTAGAAAATAATTTAAAATTATATTGGACTTAGGAAATGGTAATAATGAAAGTTCATTGAGACCTTAGTCTTGGTGATTATTGGTAAAATCTAAGCATGCATAGTTGATTTGAGATAACCATAATTAATGTTAGGGATTATATAAGGAATGGAAAGATTTTAATTTCATGTTTGTCTTTATCACTCAATGGCATTTTATTTCTCACTCACATTATCAATGGTTTGGATCTTCATACATTCAAACCTTGTATGGATGGTGCTTACCTAGTAAAAATAGAACTTTTTATTCCAACAACAAATAATTGGGTAGTTATTCAAGTTGGAACTACAACTTGAAGGTTTTTGGAATAATTAAATACAATCATAAGAGAAAATAAAAGGGGGAGGAGAGAAGAAAAAATAAAATTAAAATAAGGGGGAAAAAGTCAGAACTATTGAAAAATAGATTAACTGTGGGTGCTTCTTAAATAAGTAAGTTTCTTCTTTTATGGGATTTTTGTGTAAAGTAAAAATTTTAGATTTTTAATTTAATTTAAAATTATAATGTTACGTGTGAGTATTTATATTATTCCTTAGTGTAAAATTCATTTTTATACTTTTAAAATGGTGACCAATGACAACACAATACTAGGTGAGGTCATGTTAGCAATATCTCACCCTTAGAAGGCCTATAGATAGGTTGTAAATGATGTTTTTGTGCTTATTCCTACCTCAAACTACATAAAATTTACACACCATGTGAGTTGCAAAATGTAAGTATGTTTTGGCTTCTCTTAATTTTTATTGCATGTGTTTACATCTTGCATTGATTATTTCTCACATTATTTTGGAAACATGTTCATTATACATGGTTGTGTGTTGGCATGTTTTAGTTTTATTATGTTATGTCAGTTACCTTACCTATGAACAACCCTAGCTTTAAACCTTGGATCTCATTCATAATTTTATCTTAGTCATTTACTTGTATGTGTTAGGTTCATTACAAGATAATCTATTCCACTTCCCAATTGATGGTTAGGGTGGGTATGGATCCACTATATGGTTGGGATGAATTGAGTGCTTAGAAGACTATTCTTTATGCTTTATAAACATCTTTCACTTCAGACTCTTTAAAATATTGTTTCAAGTTGGTGGTTGAATCCTCTTCGTGCTTGAATGTTTTTCAAAATGTACATTGTTGTAAATTTCAAAAATGATTCATTGTACAATCCTGAGGCCATTGTTGTTTTAGAGGAAAAAAGGATTTATGTAAAGGATGGTAACCTACTTGTGTCATTTAAGCTTATTATAGTTATTTTAACCTATACATACCATAATTTTTTAGTATAGTGATTTAAATTTATATTGAGTTGTATTAAACTTTCCTCGACACAGTTTTTAAATCTTTAATGGTTGAGTTATTTTTCATAAAATTATATTTGTGATTCATTGATTAGATAATCATGTGGTAAAATATCATTCATTTACAATTTAGAAATGCATGTTTAATATTTTATTTTATTAATATTAAATGTTAGTATAAATTCTTATTATGATTTGTCAAATTGATTAGTTTAGTTTGAAAGGTTTTATATCTTTTTAAAGTGGTGAATAATAGTAATTATGGATTGAGAAATGTTGCTCTTTTGATTAGACTTACCATTGTGTACATATATAGTTATGTAGTTGTGTACATAAATACATAATGTAATATAATTTTTAGTTGGTTATTGAAGTGTGAAGAGTTTCTCCTCTCTTTTCAATAATAAAACATACCCTAACTATTTGTATTTAAATATTCATTACATCTAGAATATATGAATTTTAGCCAATCGTGGTAAGAAGTGCATACGGATAGAATATGACCATTGTAAATTATCGTATGGCTTGGTATATTCATGTTTTAAAATTTGTTGTTTTGTCTGGTCTAGTTCATGTATATACTTGGTTGTAGTAAACTAATGTGCCTACACTTGACTTTAATATACATTGGGAAATAGTGAAGTTTATATCTTGCTTGTCAAATTTGTAACATTATTATCATGCATTATTTCATTCATTTTTATGATTTTGGATATACATTCAAATGGGCTTCATTTTTTTATCTTTTTAGATTCATTATACTTTTAGTTGGTCCTCGTAGGAAAAAAATGTAATATTTGATTTAATAACTTATTCATATTGGACATCTTTAGTTTTATTTAGATATTCAAACCTTCAATTGTTAATTATTTATTAGAACAAATTTTACTATAGTTGTATCTTAATCTTCTTGGGTTTATAACTTCATTTTGGGTTATTATGTGTTAAAGCAAAAAGTAGTGTTCATTTGTTTATCCATATTGATTTCCTCTTACTAATAGATGAGAAGCTTATGTTTGAATTACATACAAACATGGTTGTAGATGATTTATTGAAGTCACTTTTCTTTTTTACGTGTAATATAAATGTTTTCAAAGTGGATTAAAAATAATTAATTTCATTATAGAGTTGTTTGGATTAATTTTTTATGAGTGGATAAAAGAATGTTGGAAATTAAACTTGATATTTAAATTTTTCCCCTAATAAGAGGATGATTATATTTGTTTGTTTCTAAAGGTGGAATAACTCTTAAATATTTATTTTAATATTAGAGTTAACTTTATACATTATTTATTTTATGATTTGTTTTTTTGGATTATATTTAAGTTATGTCTCTTTTGATTATCACCACTAGTCACACTTTCAAAAGAGCTAAGGTTATTGCTACTTGATGATCACCTTGTTGTCATTGGCCCAATTGATGAATAATTTAACTTATATTAAGGTAAAATTAAATACTTTCATATCAAAGAATGCAAATTGGTCTAATTATAAGATGGAAATTCAATTATAATAATGATATGATCATTGAAATAATAACTTTTTATTTTATTTTAAATAATATTGAAATGATATGTTTCATATATTATGAACTCCATTAGATTACTTAAGTAAAATTAATGTTGTTATTAATTATTAAATGATTATGTGAATGCTTAGCCATCCACATATTAAATAGTCACAGACATACTATGATTGACCACGTAAATAAAATAGTGGCTTGCAAGGCAGTGTAAACCTATTTTAGTGGCATGGTAGTTATGTGTGAACTATTCGACTATTGTGGTTTCATACTATAAGCAAGGATAGAAATAATGTCTTATTCATGTCATGCCTTACTCTATATTTAACTACAATTAGACTCAATTTTATATATTTTCTCATATATGGTGGTGCATGATAATTTTTAAGTTAAAAAAGAAAGAACGTGAAGGTCAATATTGTCTATGTCTCTTAGCCTCAAAAACAAGTTGTGGCAGTCCCACCTAGTGATATTCACAAGAATTTAAAAGTGTTTTCCATTATAATCACACTAACATGGATTTAAAAATTTCCTAAATTGTGTTTATGCATTGATTCTTGGATTCTTTTACTTATCATTATCAGATTTGGATATAGATTCAAAAGAACAAAAATGTTAATTTGTAGTTGTAATTAATTGATGCTTAGCTTATAACCAACTCAAAAGTCAAATTTAAAATATGATTATGATTGATATATGATCCACTCCCTTAAAATAATTATATATGCTTTAGTTTTTTTTTTAAATCAACAATTAAATTCTAATAAGTTTTTGTGGAATTAGTATAGATGCTCACCATGTTTCCTTTGCATAACAAGTTGTTAAATGGGAAATTTTTCCTTAAGTATGTATAAACATTTATGGAATTATGCCTTATCATAAAAGTAAATGATGTTAAGGTATGGTGTTCTATCATAAATATTGTTGGAATGTGCATACTAGCACTTATAATATTCTTTCCTATCTTGTGACATTTTTAGCGAGTTATTTCTAAACAATGTTACTCGTGGTTTCCATTTTTATTAGAATTAGTATTCATAACCATGAAAGTTAAAAAAAATATTTGTTTGACTTTTATGGATTATGACCTGTTGTATCAGATCCTCATTAAAGCTTGTGGAACTTTGGTAATCATTAGTTGTAGTTATGTTTAATGTGTCTTAGGATGGTGAGAACTAGAGCTAGTAGGGAAGTTAGGAATGTTGGAAGTGATTTGGTTGATAATCATGATCATAATGAGCATAAAAACATTGATGCTAATGTTGATTATATTATAATAAATGTTGAGGATCTTGACAACCCTAGTAATGACATCCTTGATGATCATAATGTTACTCTCAATGACATTTTATGTGTACTACATAACATTCAAGTGAAAATGGAAGGGTAAGATCAAAATTTAAACCACCTAAAAAAATTTAGGAAGGTGATCAGAAGAAGAGCCTCAAGATGTGAATCTAAAGTAATAATATGTTATGAATCACATCATCAAGATGTTAAAAAATCTTCCTCCTCCCACATTCTCTAATGGAGATACTAGGGATATTGTTGATGCATGATTGATTAACTTACATAAATATTTTTGCTCTACAAAATATGGATTCTAACATCAAAGTTTACATAGGAGCCTACCATTTGTTGGGTGATGTTTCTTTGTGGTGGAACCACCTATGTGATCTTAATGGGTATGATTCCATTAATCTCTAATGATAAAATTTTGAGAAGGAATTTAGAAAAAGATACATGAATAGTATTTATAAAGATAAAAGAATTACAAAATCCTATTTGCTAAAGTAGGGGACAATGTGTGTTTTAGAATATGAAAACACGTTTCTTGGTCCCCTGTATCATGTGAATTACATGCAGGATGAGGAAACTAAGGTTATTAAGTTAAATTTAGGCTTGAATGAATTATTTTTGTATGATGTGAACATGACAAACCCACATACTTTAGTTGTTGCTCTGGAATCAATACATCATTCTAAATAAAAAAAAAGCTTTGATAGAAGGCAAGACAAAATTATTGTAAAAATAGGTTGTAGACTAAAAAATCACCTATCCATTCTGTAAAAAAAATAAAAAAAATTGATCAAAAAATGAATTTTGGTAAAATAAAAATCCAGAAAAAAATATTAGAATAAAAATAGAGGTTCTAAATCTTATCCCTATGTGAAAAAGGGTAATGTGAACAACAAACAAGAGCAAGATAACTTTTATGGCCCTACCATCAGACCTAATATTGTCCCTTTTCCTCCTAAAACTATTATGACATGAAGGGAATGTTGTGAAAACCATTAACTCAATGATACCCTTGGTTTTAAGGAAATCAATAATCAAATCATATAGTTTATATTGTTGTAGAAAATAGAAATATAGACCTTCAATCCAATCTGATTGAAACCAAAGGTAAAATTTCCAAATTTTTTTCATAATTTTAATTTATTCAAGAGCTAATGATAACTTTATTTTTGATGCAAGTTTTTTTAAATTTAAAAATAGAATCTTTAGACTAAGAGAAGGATGGGAGGTAGAGTTTGGCACTAGGAAAAGAGTGGTAGTTTCTAAACGTCTAGAATGGGTTGAACTTGATTTAGGAGTTTTTAAGAGACTCAAATAAACTTGTTCCTTACACCATTAGGATATTATGACCTAATTTTAGGAATGGATTGGTTAAGAAACACTAAGTGAAGATTTTTTTATTCAATAAAATGGTCTAATGTCTTAACAAATGCTATAAAATCATAATGATCCAAGGTATCATTAACCATTCAATCAAAAATATTCTTTTAGTGTTATAACTAAAAATAACATTAAGAAAAGTGTGCAAGCTTTATTCTATCAAGCTAAATGAATTTTTTGAAGAAAAAGAGATCAATCCTTCAAGACTATCCTATATTAGAAGATTTTATGGATGTATTTCCTAAAGAATGCCCAAGATTACCTCCTAAAAGAGATTTGATTTTTCAAATTACATCATATCTTGATCTACACCTATATCTAAAGCCCCTTATCAAATGAATGGAGAAAATATAAGAGAGTGTAAGGTTTAACTACAAGGGTTGATTCAAAATAGTGTGTTACCTTAAGGAGAGCTGGTGGAATTTGTTAAGAAAAAAGATAGTACTCTCCTACTGTATGTTGAATAAGGTCACCATTAAGAATAAGTATCATATCCCTAGGATTAATGATCTATTTGATCAAATGAGAGGAGTAGTCATATTTTATAAAATAGATCTCTGTTTGGCACCAATTCCATATTAAAGAAGAGGATGTTCATAAAATTGCTTTTAGAATAAGGTATGGACATTATGAGTTTATAGTTATGCTCTTTGGCCTAACTAATAATTATTTTTTTAATGAACTTGATGAGCAATGTTTTTAAATATTTTCTTAACCAATTTATGATATTTTTTTAGATGACATTCTAATCTACTCAAAGAATGAGTAGGAAAATTAATGTCACTTAAGGATGATATTACAAAGGCTAAGACAATTGTAATCATATAAATTGTCATTTTAATATAATGAGTGTCACTTGAGACCACCCTATTCTTAGCTTATACCTAGACCTATCTTAGATCCTCTTTTGATCTTTTTCCATCTCTTATGTGCATTTAGCACATACCCATATATACAAATATCTACATTGAGCCATCACCAACCCTTTTTCACACATACCAACCACCTGGACAATATCACATCCCTATAGTCTATAGTGTATTGCACTATTGACAAAGGGCTAGTTTTATTGACCCTTAGCTTCCCTTTCCCCTAATGGATATCATTCCATTTCATAAATCATCTTAGGGCCAACTTAGCCTCATTTCATGTCTCAATAAACATCAAAACATTATATAAATGCCACTCTCATTCATTTATCAAATGGATGGAAATTCTCATGAACAAGCTCATTAATAACTATGTAATTTAAGGTTAGTGTTCCCTATTCACCCCTGTTTATACATACATCCATCTAAAGTAGCCTAGAAATCAATTTTACTTAGGTTTATAGTCTCAATTCAAACTCAAAGCATTCAAATTAGAATTCATACTCAGTCATACTAGCATCACTCTCACTCGTACTAGCACTTAGATTTGGATAACTACATTAGGATTGATTCCCTTTTGAGTTATTGCTATGTAATTAGTGCTTAGCACATGGGGTGTTAAGTTCATGTCTATCCTACCCTACTAATTCCACTCTTTTTCCACATATGTTCATAAAAACCCTAGCAATCATGGAGGCTTAAGGTTTCATAGTGAAATCAATAAAAACATAGAACATATGATGATTCAAGTCTTAGTCATATAGGAATAGGGTTCTCAAAATAGAGTGAAGGTCTACCTTGAATTTCAATGCTTCACCTACATAGGGTAATTAGTGTTGCACAGAAGGTCAATAGTGTAGTATGTTATTATTAAAGAGGGTCACATTATTTTTTGAAAAAGGTTTTAACACATGTTTTCCACTGATGACACTCTACCCTACTCCTGCATCACTTCCATGCTTGCCACTTGACCATCTTAGTCATATTTTATAGATAAGCACACTTTTTCTAATTCATTTTTATTTAAATAATATTAAAATTAATTAATTATTATGTGAATCAATGTTGTGGATACTATAGTATTTTATTCCCTGATTTATCCACCTAGGGTTACATTCTATAATCCTAAAAAAAGATAAATCAACAACAAAATTTATTTTATAAATTATCCAAATGTCCTTTTTATAAAAATTAAATTCACTACTTGGGGCATGTTATTACTAGAAATGGCCTTAAAATGGATTTGTTGGTGTAGGCTTTTTCTCACTTGTGGTTTTACCTATATGGTTTTTAGTCAACTAGCTTAGGATTCTTAAGGTCATTAAGGTAAAATACACTTAAGGTATTTCCTAATAGTGAGTTGAGGTATTATATTTTTGGTGACCTAATATCTCACTATATAATATACCTCCTTTGTACCCTTGGGATAATCTATGAATGAAACTTTTGATGCATTTGATGTAACTTGTATTATGGAAATATTATTCTCACCTACTCTTAGGTTTTTTCATGCAATATTGGAAGTTCAGAGATCTTGGAGCAATCCAACATGGTATCATATCTCTAATCTAAAGGTCATTTTACTATTTCTAAAATCCTTGATGAGATGTTTCTTGCATACATTCTTGTTGGTTTTCTTGATTTTCAACATTTTCAAAGGTTTGGTAGGATTTAATGAAAATATGTGAAAACTATACATATTAAGTCTCCAATCACAAAATAGATATCACCATTAGATTTGAAAGGCATCAAAACCCTAAAATTAGTTATAAACATGACCTAGATTTGTGATAGCCATTTTTGACATTTTTTGAAGGTTTCAGGGTTTTTTCAAGGATTTTGTGCGTGTCCATATAATAAGGTTCTCAAATTATGAAATAATTTATGTTTTTTGGGGTTTTATAAGTTATCAATTGGTTTTCTTATTTTTTGAGGTTCCATATGAAAACTACATTTTTGGAGGTTTTCTTATTTTGGTAGAGTTTTCAACCCTTACAAACAATTTTGAAAATTTTTGGACTTGGTCAAACTTTTGGTAGTGTAAAAATAGTCCTAGGTGGACATTATAGCCTGAAATTAATTTAAAAACCTATCTAAAAGCACATCAGACTCTAACATCTTTGACTACACCCTTATAAGAACTTTATACCCTTGTTTTTAACCTTAGTAGAACCTAACTTATATGTGCACACCTATCAAAAATTGACACCCTTATGTACACATACATTAAAATTCAAACCTCCTACTAATAATATTTTCATGTTTTATCAACCCTTCAAACAAAACCTCATCAACAAGCCCTTCAATGGACATTTCAAGTTATCTGAACTCACATCAAACTCTGAAGCATGTTTGAGCACCCATATAAACCCAACAGGTGTCAAAGCACCCCTTAGACTGACCCACTTACATGTAAGGTAGGTAGAATATACCACTTATATGAACAAGGATCTTTTTCTGCTCACCTTTTCTTTCCTTATTGTGTTACTCTATGACATTCAAAAGGCCATTAAATTTAATCAAGTGAAGAATGATACTATTGATTTGAAATTTAGAAGCATTTTTGGATGACACCACTGCCACATCAATCAAATCAATCAAAAATGGGGAGGGTGAACACTAATAAAATGTCTTATCCCCATAGTCCTATGGGAGTTAAGCCCCTAGTCACTTCCAACCCAAAAGTGCTTAAATTTTGCTTCAAGAAGGTTTAAGGTTTTTTTTAGGGAAGTTAATTCAAAAAAATCCTTGAAGAAGTCATTTAAAAGAAAATTCACCATTATTTCTGCCCAATTTTTTATGCAAGCAATATTTTCAAACATGCATATCTTTTGATCACTAGCTCAGGTTTGATTTTCATCTTCTTCAAAAGTTTTTATTTTTTCATGTTCTATGTATTGGTGGTAATCTTCATCCCATGATAACTCTCTTCAAACCAAATATTATACTCTCATGGATGCACTATTATTTGAGCCCACCATCCTTCCAGTTATTTGTAATTATGCACTAATCACTCAATATGAATTCTTAGTTGTGTCTAACATCTATACGAGTGTGCTTGTATTTTAATTTTTAAGGGGGCTAGTTTGATACTTCTAAGGGGGTATTATGTGGTACTGTGCAATTTTTATTTTTTACATTTCTTCTTTACAATCTACAATAACCTTTTTTTACATAATCCATTCAAGTTCATTAAGTCTTCTCACACCATTGAATTATCATGAATGGAAATCTAGAATGGAAACCATTTCATAATCTAAAGTTTTTCATCAAATTATAATTAGCAAAGAGACTAAAATTATAACATAAATAAATAAATTTAAATGGTTTAACCATTGTGATAAATTTCATGGACTATTGTGTCTTTTTATCTCTCCAGATCTGCTCTTTCACATAGAATCTACTATAACACCTAATGAAGTATGGACCACATTATAAAATATCTTTGGGAAGCAAGATGTGATGAGAGGCCATGAATAAGATAATGAGATCATAAATTTGATCTCAAGTGACTTAACACTCTATAGGATTTCTTTACCAAGTTTTGATATTTGAGAATACAATTAAAAGAATGTGGAATAGATAAGAAATATGATCAAATTGTTTTGTCTATACTTTCCAAATTTGGTCCACATTATTCTATATTTGTTTCCACATTCTATGCCACAAAAAGTGCTCTTGGAGCCACATGGAAGATGCCTTCTTTAGATACCTTTGTTTCTAAATTGATTATGGAGCAAGATAAGCTAATACAGATGGGCACAATGAAGTCCTCATAATCTCATGCACTTTTTGACAAGAAATAAAAGACTTCAAAAAATGAAGAGAAGAAATAGAAAAAAGATCAAGAGAAGGATGTAAACCCACCACATACAAATCAAACAATGATACCTCTTCTTCCAATATTAAGCCAAATCCAAATAAGATAAAATGTGGGTTTTTATTAGGAAAACATGCTGAATTAAAATGTTTAAATAAGTAGATTGATCACTGTTGTCAATCAGGAGAGTTACCCTTGTGATAATGTGTGTCACTTCCCACTCCTAAAATAATGGAATCTCTCCTAAGTTTATGTGACTTTGAGATGTAGAGAATCTATAGATAGAGGGTTGGTTCCCTTGATGTACTCACTAAATTTGTGTCTAATCCTACTAACTACTAATTTATTGACTAAGGGAAAGGGTGAATGGATAATGCTTGCACTAGAATTGATAGGAAAGAATTGAAATAAAGGTGATACACCAATGTTTATGACTAATTTTTCTTTAAATTAACACTCTTAGGAAGCAAAGGAGACTACAAAAATTATCTTCACTTTAGGTATATGGATTCTATAATAGTGTTTCATACAAAGGACTTGACAATGCTCACTATTTGCATGGAAGGAATGCAATATTATTGAATTCACATTAACATAGGAAAGCTACTGATTTACAATGTTATATCAATGGAAATCACACATACACTTCACAAAATAACCTAAAAATAGAGGATTATAGCTTCTTATTTCTTCAAGGGGTGTAGTACAAAATTTTAGCAACATTTTAGCATAGCCAAATAAAAAATTGATATGATAAAACTAAAAAATAAGATACAAATAGAAAAATAAGTAGGAGAGGGGAGACAAAGCAACCCTAAAATAGGGATGAGTAACTTTGTCTTCAAACCCTACAAATCACTACATAGTGTTTCCTAGATTTTCACTTCTCTTTATTTCATAGAAGTGGAATAAGGGTAAAAGTGTATTTGCCTTGAAATTTTTAAGAAGCCTTCAGAATTGATTGGTCAAGCTTGACCACTTGAAATACCTAAACTTGCTTGTATACCCTATATACTAGCCTACATGTCCTTCTTAAAGAATAAGTCACATCCTTAAAAATAGGTCTTCAAGTATTCATTAATTACTCTATTTAAACCTTCTCCTAATCCATTTATGAGGTCTTTCCTCCTTGAAAGGGCTATTAGAATACTCTTCAAGCATCTTTGACCGTTTCTCCTTGACTTGGCATAAGAGAGGAAAAGGCTTTCTTGAGGATGTTAAAGACTCTTTGAAGCATTTTAATGTTCTTTTCAATTAAATTTTGACTTATTCTTGTCCTAAAAATTATGTGGAAGGTGATAATTAATATTTAAAGGTTTTTTGAATAATTCTTATGTATTGACTTGGTGAATTGATCATTTGAACTCCTTTTGTAATGTGGTGTAAGAGAGAGAAGACTTGGTTTTGCTTTGAATAAGGTAAATTACTTCAATGTATGGATTATAAACATCATATCACACCTAAAATAAGACACATAAATATATCAAACCCTCCAAAAGATGTGTTTTTTCTCCGTTAGCTTCCTTTTCTACCTATTCCAAATAGGTAACCCTCAAAATAGGTAAACCTCCTTGTGTAGAAGAATGTACAAACTATAATAGATAAATAATCACATATTTGAGGACATAGTATCCCATTATATATTAATTCCATGTTTTAGGACCTAAATTTGAGTGGAAGTGTCCTTTTTATCTCATTTTATCTCTCTAATTAAACCTAATTAGGCCTCTTAGGCCTAGAAACAAAGATCTTGATCTAGAAATATCCCACATATGTGAAACCTCCCAAAATTTTTTGATTAAATTTACATATCTTAATACCAATATCCATGTAAAATTTCAAGTTTTGAGGCCTTTTGTAGGTGGGCAAACCAATAAATGGCTATTGGCAAGCTTAGGTACTTGTGCATGCTTGAGAGGTAGTTTGAGTGTTTTTTCAAGAAAATTTTAGGTTTTTAGACTTTTAAATGACTTATTTAGACCTATAAAACCATTATAAAACTCATTCCTTTAGATTGATATCTATTATTTCACTCATAGGCCTTTATCTAGGCTTCTTAACTTACAAAATTGGGTTTTCTTCCCTTTTTGACCAAGTGGCCAACTTGTAGAGATGGTATAACATTTTTAGATACCTTTAAAAGTGTTTTTATAATGGTATAATCTTTTTCAAGTCTCAATTTACCTCTAAACTTTATTTAGGACCCATTTTCTACTCTAATCCTTTACAAGCAAGCCTTCAACTGTGCATTTTGACCATTTTGTGTGATACTATACTTGCATATGTGTTGTCCCCCAAAAATATCACTCATTTTTGGGACAACATTTGAACTATTTTGGTCCTACAGACTAAAATTATCTCTTCCCTTTTCAAAATTTGTCCTGGGCATTCAAATTTCTCATTTTTCAAGCTTCTCAAAAATCTATAGACTCTGCAGGCTTAAATATACAAACTTTGCAGGCTTAAATCTATGAACTCTACAGGATTGAATCTATGGACTCAGCATGAAGAGAAATATATGGACTCTACAGGCCAAGTTCAACAAGCTTCATAAGTTGATTTCGATGGACTCTTTCAAGGTTAGAGAAAACTACAGACTTATTTTCTATGGACTCTATAGGTAGGTTCATTTCTAAAGGTTCAAAGGCTTCTACAGGCGGGTTCAATCAAAAGAGTCAGTTTCTAACACTTGGTCATTTTTGGGATTGGTTCAGTGCTTTGGTTCAAACAAAAATCTCCATTAGAAAGCATCAGTAGTAGGTTTAATGCATTTGGTTCAACGGTTGGTTCAATGTCAAATGGTTCTCAATCGGTTCAAGGCTTTATTTGAACTGTTGAACCAAAACTTGGTTCAATGGTTGGTTCAACGTATTTTGGTTCAATGGTTAATTTATCACTTTGGTTCATCAGCTTGAACCATCAACTTGAACCATTTTGGTTCAAAGCTTGGTTCAACTGATTAGTTCAACAGTTGGTTCATCAGCTTGGTTCAAGGCTTTGCTTCATTCACTTGGTTCAGTGACTTGGTTCAATCAAAGGGTTCATCGACTTGAACCATTTTGGTTTAACCAAGCGGTTCAACGTTTGGTTCAACCAAGCGGTTTAATCAAATAGTTCAATAATTGGTTCATCACCTTGGTTCAAAGGAGCGGTTTAAAGGAGTGGTTCAAATGCAAAAGTTCAAAGAGCCTCCCAAAGGACAAGTGCCCTTGCAGAGGGCACTTGGTTGACAAAAACACCCTTTCGAAGGGTCATTTTTGAAGAAGGCCACAAAGGTAAATTCCTTCAAAAATTTTGTTTAAGGCAGATAAAGGCATAAATTCCTTCAGACTTTTTGTTCGAAGGAATTCCTTCAGACAAAAAGTTTGAAGGAATTTGAGAAAGCAACTGTGGGTAGAAAACCTAAAGAAATTTACAAAGAAATAAAGGCAAAAGTGATTGAACATTTTTTAGACTTTTTGTCTGCGAGAAATTTCCACAGACTTTTTGTCTGCAGGAATTTTTCTACAAGAATTTGGCTATGGAGAAAGCTCGGGGAAAATACCCATGGAAATTGTCCACAGGAAAGCCCGATGAATAGTCCACTAAAGAAAAATCTATGAGAGACTCTAAGAAGCCTGAAGGCTATCTGAAGACTACCTGAAGGGTAGATACCCTTACAGGGGGTTCATCCCGACCCAAAGCAGGTCATTTCTTAAGGCCCAAAAGGGCAAGTTCAATCTGAGAAAGTGACAAATAGAAAATCCAAAGAAGGACCAAGGGGTGACATGCTTGAAAACATCAAATTCAAGATAGTGAACTAACTGTTGAAAGCATAGTGATGGGCATGCAAACATCAATTTTAAATCTCATAAAATATCCATTAATCCTTTGAATATATAGATTTGAATGAATTCACAAGATTTAAGGTGAAGACTAGTAGAAAGTGAGGAAGGAATAGAGCAACAAATTGAATCTAGGACTTGAATCAATTAACCAAAAAAGAAGGAACAATGAAAATAGGATCTGATCGCCAGGTGGACATTGAAAGTTGAAAACTTTCAATAGCATGACTTGTTTCTCTACATTGATAAAATCAAATGGGTAAACACCCCTAAGTTCTAGCCTATCTTCTTAACAGATTTCAATGTAACATGATGTGTTACTATTATTGAGTCTTTCTTGAAGAGGCTATATAAGGGACTCTCTTCTATTATAAATGTATTTTTTTTACAATCAGAATGAAACTCTGCCCAAATTGAAAGACACTTCTGAGACTTTGAGCTTAGTTTGTTTATCATATTTTGTTATTAGAATAAGAAAGCAAGTGGTTTTTCAGACTTTGTGCTGTAATATATTTGCTGTTGAGAAAACTATTCTTATGTCTTTTTCCTCAATATATCTTCTATTCATTTAATTCAACAAGCAAAATTAGTGACAACAGTCAAGAAGGTGTCCTAAAGAGTCAATTATGGAGAGACTTTGTGCCCCCATGATGCAGGAGCATCTTGGGAGTGCATAGATATGCTAGGAATATTTCTTTCAAAAAAATTATTGTAATTCAAAAATCATGTACACTTCGGATAGGTCTATTCAATTCAAATTTAGTTATTGACAACCGTGTAAGGGGAATCAAGCCATAAGTGGCATAGGTTGAGAAAGTCTATGTTTAAAGCATCTTGTTGAGTCTTATTAGGAATTGGTTGGATAGTGTTAGTAATAAAATAGGATTATTTCAATATGTGGAGTAGTAGTGTAGGAGGTAATGTAGGAGGAAGTGTAGGATCAAGTCTGGGAAAGGACTGCAATTGATGGATTGTAATATATTTGAAGAGAATAATGATTATGGTGTGGTTTTGAAGAGAAAATGTTAGAGTTGGAGCTAAATGTTTGGAGAAGCCAAATTTTAGTAATGTGTATAATAAGAAGGGGCGTTTGGTAAGCTTTTAAAAAAATTGGAACGTGTTTATTAGTAATGTAGGCTTCAGTTATGTATCGAATGGATGGTCTTATGTCAATGATGCAGGAGCCATTAAACTATTTGTAGAGTATAGTGTGTTGTTAGATTGCATGGAATAGAAGTTATATTATTTACTATAGTTCATGTATTTGTCAGTCCATTTACATGCAAATTCCATTGTGTTTCTGCTAAGCGATCTGCCAATTATCTATTCTTATGTTCTTGTTGTTTAATCCTACATATGTGTTAATAGATCTCCTTCAAAAACTGGAGATAGAGCTTGCATTATGTTTACCTATTTTAAGTGTAACAAGTCAACTAGAAATTGGCATGGGTTCGATTCCCATAGACAGTGTCTTATTAAATTAATGTTGTAGTGTATTTGCTGATTCTATCACTGCATGTAGCTAACTGAAGAGTCAACTAGCTATTGAAATAGCTGGTCAAATTTAAAATGTTAGTTTGTATGTTTTTCTATCACTGTAGCTGACTGAAGAGTCAACTAGCGTTAATAGATCTCCATGTGCAAAGGGGTTTATAAGAAGAGTCATTTTGATGGGTACATATCGATTTGGTAAGGTTCAAATTACAAGCATATGGTTGATCAGAGATGACATATATGATGATGCAGTCCTAAATGGTGAAAGGGCTTTGCCTATGTTTGAAAGCCTTTGAGGCATGATGACCCATACAGGGGAATGTTTTTGCAAGATCATGGAAGAAGCATTCAATGTGAATGTTTAATTGGTAGAGCCAAGACAAGGGCAAGCCAAAGGGATAGAGTTGCATGGTGAAAACATAAGAAAACTGAGCTGGGTCTGTAGATCGAGAGAGACAGTGTGGTGTCTATCATCACATTTGGTAGCAGACAATCTATGGTCTATCATCATTATTTAAGCCTATAGATCTACAAGGTCAGTGTATCAATTAGCCAGCAGTTGAGGGTGAAGACCAAGCCAAAATTGAAAAAGAAAGAGCAGATAATGAACCTGTAAAGAAGAAATTGAAGGAGAAAGGTATCGAAGCTCTCCTGAAAGAGAGATTAGGAAGACAAGGATGGACAGTGAAGAAATAGTATGGAAGGGAAGATGACTAGATGAAGAGTAGTCCAAGGCTAGAATTATCATTTTGGTAACAAACAGTTTAAGGTAAGTATTTTCATCATTTATAGAAGGCTTTTAATTTTCATCATTTGGTATCAGAGCTAAAGGTTTGAATTCTTGGAGAAGCAGCTACATCAAAGAATTAGGTATGGATGTTTTGTGAAAATATTGTTTTGAAGAAATTGTATGTTGGCAAATTGTGTTGGGAAAGTGGTATGTAGCAAAATCCATCCAAGTAAAGGTGAAGTGAAGCTTGATAGGAAATAAAGGTTCTTGAAGACCTTGAAAGAGAAGATTAGTGATAAGAAGAAGATCCTCCTAGATAAGATGGAGGTATAAACAGCCTTGAAAAGGTAGATGGTTTGATTTGTTGTACCTTATTTGCATTTGTAAAGTTGAAAAAGGTAGAGATTTTTGAATTTTGATGAAGAATAGATATAGTAGTAAGGCTTGAAAGGTTTGAGAGAGAAGTGAAAAAAAAACTTGAAGTGGAAAGAAAGGAGTGAGTGGCAAGAGAGAGTTCAAAAGCCATAGAGGCTTGACGAACAAAGAAAGAGAGCTAGTAAGCTCCTGGAAAAAGAAAAAAATAAAAGTTTGTACTCTTCTAATCAGTGTTTGATAGAGATAATGTATGTTGTGAGGTTGCAGATTCAAGGCAGTCAAGCCATTGAGGCTTAAGAGGAGAAGGAACCAAGGGAGGCTTAGTGGAAGAGCTAAGAGAAGCTCTAGAAGAAGAGCAAAGGGAATTGCTCAAGAAGAAGAAGAAGATCCAAAAAGAAGTTTGGATAGTTTTCCAAAAGACTAAGGTGAAATAGACTTAGGTGAGGTAAAGGATGGAGATTGAAGAATTAAGAAGAGTGATAGAAGGACTGTCTAGAAGAAACATGAACCAGATAAAGAGAGAGAAACAAGAAAGAGACAAAAAGAAGAGACAAAGAGAGGAAGAATACCAAAGAGAAGTGAATGAGATAAAAGCAAGAATAGCCATGATAAAATTCATGGTAGAAAATATGGAAAACCCATGGCAAGGATGGGTAATGAAGAAGAAAAGAGTAAGATGGCTAGTTAGATTAGTGATGGAGAGAAAAAGAAGAAAAAGGCTAAGAGTTGCCTTAACGAGAGAGATGAAGAAGCATAAACAAAAGGATAAGCTCAAGAATGAAGAGCTTGAAGAAAAGTTTCAATTTGAAGAGGAAGTTCAGTATGAGATGGATCTCATCATTGAAGAAATAGACAAACAACAAGTAATCAAGTGGCCAAATGTTTTTGTATCTGACATTTCATTTGATGTTTTGTTTATAGGAAAGCAAGTTGAGGAGGAAGGAAAAACATATGATCCAATGAAGATGTTCATGGATCAAGGAGATGAAGCATCTCATGAGGGAGTGCTTAGACAAGAAGAAGAGGCTTGTTGTAATGCCTCAAGTGATGAAGACATGAAGAAGGATCAGTTGGAACTCCAACATAAAAAATTGATCAAACAAGAAGAAGAAGTCCTTACTCAAGAGGGCAAAAGAAATGAAGAGCTGCATGTTGATGAAGAACAAAGGTATAGTGATCAAAATTCAGAATTGGAAAAGATTGAAGATGATAATTTTCAGTTGCATGATGTTGATAGAGTTGATTTTGATTCAAATGTACTAATCACTAAGGAGGAAAATCTCTTAAAATAAATATGGCAGTTTGATCAAGCATTTGCAGGTGAAGGAGAGTTATTTGATAAGAAACAAGAAGGGGTAGAATAGCTGTAAGAAGAAAATGGAGAGAAGGTTAAGTGTTTAGACTTGATAATTGAAGAAGATATCTTGAAGGAGATAGAAAACCTTGATGGAGACTTTCTAGTTGAGGAACCAAATAAGCTTTTTGTGTATCAAAGTAAAGAGCAGTTGTTGGAAGAGTTGGAAACATTAGAATATGCCATTAATCATGAAGAGAAGAACAAAATTTGTCCTATGACAAGATTTGAGGAGGTAAAACATTGTTGTGAAGAAGAAATGAAGACAAAGGACCAAGAAGTTATATTTGAGCAGAAAATATGGGTTTAGAAATTTGGAGAGACCCAAGGGTCTCAAATGTTTGTTTCTAATCTTGCTTTGAATGGTGAATGTACAGGTTTGCTTGATAAGGAGGTGAAGTACTTGGAGAAGAGAGCTCTTCTAAGAGCTCAAGAAAAGAGAATGGAAGTTGATATCCTCATTCAAGAGGATGAATATGTAAAGAAGAAGACTGCAAAGAAGATGAAGAGGTAGCAAGATATACATTGGAAGGAAAATATAGCAAGCAAAACAAGACACAAGTGTGGTAGTCAAGAACATGCACATTTGTATGAAAAATTGAATGAAGAAGACATTTGTTTTGTAAAAATTTTACCTTTGTAATGGGAAAACAAATGAAACTCATGAGCAGGAGCTCATGAAACTTTTTAAGCCTAGGAATCTGATGCAGGAGCATCTTCGGAGTGCATAGATATGCTAGGAATATTTCTTTCAAAAAAATTATTGTAATTCAAAAATCATGTACACTTAGGATAGGTCTATTTAATTCAAATTTAGTTATTGACAACCGTGTAAGGGGAATCAAGCCATAAGTGGCGTAGGTTGAGAAAGTCTATGTTTAAAGCATCTTGTTGAGTCTTATTAGGAATTGGTTGGGTAGTGTTAGTAATAAAATAGGATTATTTCAATATGGGGAGTAGTAGTGTAGGAGGTAATGTAGCAAGAAGTGTAGGATCAAGTCTGGGAAAGGACTGCAATTGATGGATTATAATATATTCAAAGAGAATAATGATTATGGTGTGGTTTTGAAGAGAAAATGTCATAGTTGGAGCTAAGCATTCGGAGAAGCCAAATTTTAGTAATGTGTATAATAAGAAGGGGCGTTTGGTAAGCTTTTAAAAAAAATTGGAACGTGTTTATTAGTAATGTAGGCTTCAGTTCTGTATCAAATGGATGGTCTTATGGTCAATGATGCAGGAGCCATTAAACTATTTGTAGAGTATAGTGTGTTGTTAGATTGCATGGAATAGAAGTTATATTGTTTACTGCAATTCATGTATTAGTCAGTCCATTTACATGTGAATTCTACTGTGTTTCTACTAAGCAATCTACCAGCTATCTATTCTTATGTTCTTGTTTAATCTTGCATATGCGTTAATAGATCTCCTTCAGAAATTGGAGATAGAGCTTGCATTACGTTTACCTATTTTAAGTGTAACAAGTCAACTGGAAATTGGCGTGGGTTTGATTCCCACAGATGGCATCATATTAAATCAATGTTTTAGTGTATTTGCCGATTCTATCACTACATGCAGCTGACTGAAGAGTCAACTAGCTATTGAAATGGCTGGTCAAATTTAAAATGTTAGTTTGTATGTTTTTCTATCACTGTAGCTGACTGAAGAGTAAAATAGCGTTAATAGATCTCCATGCACAAAGGGGTTTATAATAAGAGCCATTTTGATGGGTACGTATCGATTTGGTAAGGTTCAAATTATAGGCATATGGTTGATTAGAGATGACATATATGATGATGTAATCCCAAATGGTGAAAGGGCTTTGCCTATGTTTGAAAGCCTTTGAGGCACAGCGGCCCATACAGGGTAATGTTTTTGTAAGATCATGGAAGAAGCATTCAATGTGAATGTTTAATTGGCAGAACCAAGCCGAGGGCAAGCCGAAGGGATAGAGTTGCATGGTGAAAACACAAGAAAATTGAGCTAGGTCTGTAGATTGAGAGAGACAGTGTGGTGTCTGTCATCAGATTTGGTAGCAGATAATCTATGGTCTATCATCATTATTTAAGCCTATAGATCTACAAGGTCAGCGTATCAATTAGCCAGCAGTTGAGGGTGAAGACCAAGCCAAAACTAAAAAAGAAAGAGCAGATAACGAACCTGTAAAGAAGAAAATGAAGGAGAAAGGTATAGAAGCTCTCCTGAAAGAGAGATGAGGAAGATAAGGATGGACAGTGAAGAAATAATATGGAAGGGAAGATGACTAGATGAGGAGTAGTCCAAGGCCAGAACTATCATTTTGGTAACAGGCAGTTTAAGGTAAGTATTTTCATCATTTATAGAAGGCTTTTAATTTTCATCACCCCATAATTACCTTTAGTGTGTTTTCTTTTCATTTCTATGTAAAGGACCTTGGGGTGACTTTGTTCCCTCATTGTCCTTCATATCTTACTCTTGAGCAACTCAGGCATAGACTTTGTGCTGCATCTCGATTTGTTGGTTATTACATCCTTTGTTACATTTTTCTATTACTACCTAGATTATTCTTGTGGCTTGATGAATAGTAATTCTAAAAGAAGAGGAGTGTTGTTTGTTATTTCCATTGAGTTTTTCCTTTGATTTGCACACATCATCTCTGAAGAAAGAGAGATGGATGGTTTGTCCTACCCTTGAGTATTATTTTCTATATATCCTTTGAATCTACAAACCTGAATGCATTCACAAGATTTAAGGCCAAGACCAGTAGAAAGCAAAGAAGGAATAGAGCAACAAATTGAATCCAGGACCCGATTCAATTAACCAAAAAAGAAGGAACAATGAAAATAGGATCAGATCGCCAGGTGGGCATTGAAAGTTGCAAACTTTCAATAGCATGACTTGTTTCTCTGCATTGATAAAATCAAATGGGTAAACACCCCTAAGTTTTAGCCTATCTTCTTAACAGATTTCAATGCAACATGATGTGTTACTGTTCTTGAGTCTTTCTTGAAGAGGCTATATAAGGGACTCTCTTGGATTTTTTTTTACAATCAAAATGAAACTCTGCCCAAATTGAAAGACACTTCTGAGACTTTGAGCTCAGTTTGTTTATCATATTTTGTTATTGGAATAAGAAAGCAAGTGGTTTTTCAGACTTTGTGCTGTAATATCTTTGTTGTTGAGGAAACTATTCTTATGTCTTTTTCCTCAATATATCTTCTATTCCTTTAATTCAACAAGCAAAATTAGTGACAACAGTCAAGAAGGTGTCCTGAAGAGTCAATTATGGAGAGACTTTGTGCCCCCATAATTGCCTTTAATGTGTTTTCTTTTAATTTCTATGTAAAGGACCTTGGGGTGACTTTGTGCCCTCATTGTCCTTCATATCTTACTCTTGAGCAATTCAGGCATAGACTTTGTGTTGCATCTTGATTTGTTGGTTATTACATCCTTTGTTACATTTTGCTATTACTACCTAGATTATTCTTGTGGCTTGCCGAATAGTAATTCTAAAAGAAGAAGAGTGTTGTTTGTTATTTCCATTGAGTATTTCCTTTGATTTACACACATCATCTCTGAAGAAAGAGAGATGGATGGTTTATCCTACCCTTGAGTATTATTTTCTATATATATATATATATAACATACCTACAGGGAACCTCCCCTTGATGAAAGGAGAGATCAGTGTCCTTCTGATGTGGTAAATCTACACAATTGGATGACTAATCTTCCTACTTTGGCTGATCAGACCTATTTTTTTAATCAGTATGTTGATCGACAAAATATTCAACCAACAACTTTTGGCAACTCTGCTAGGGATATAAAATCCATTATCCATTTATAATCTATCCATTCACCTCCACACTAACTGGGAAAGAACACATAGTTTAAAGCCTCAAGATTTAACTAAAGTAAGGTCAATTCTTTTCCATTTTTATTTCACAATTTGGCAGATTCAAGGT
Organism: Torreya grandis; assembly: GCA_037957365.1. Classification (NCBI taxonomy): domain Eukaryota; kingdom Viridiplantae; phylum Streptophyta; class Pinopsida; order Cupressales; family Taxaceae; genus Torreya; species Torreya grandis. The sequence goes on from JARHVA010000323.1 coordinate 6,019,107, forward strand.
ATACACGAAGCCAAAGGGCTAAAGGTATCATTGACCCTGTATTCAAGTTGGTACAATAAAGTGATTTTGATCTATTTCCTTCACCATCTCATCTCCAATGAACCAAGAGCTTTCCTCCTACTAAAGTTAGATCTCCATTACCAGATAAAGTATCTACTTATACTGTTGATAAAGCTTTGCCTATAATTACCCCTCTAAGATTTGTTATCCCTCCTTTTCATAATCCTATAATGGCAGTTCAAGGCCCCTGGGGTAATGCTTTTGGTCCTCTCAATCTTAATCCACCTCTACATGAGCTTCCACATATTTCAAGGAAGAACTTTTCCAAATTTTATGGTGATGGGAAAGTTCACCCTAATGAGCACATTGCAGCCTTCAGCATAGCTTGTGGAGTAATTGGAGTAGAATTTGAAGATGTAACAGTCAAGATTTTTGTAGAAACATTATAAGGTGCTGATGTAGATTGGTTTTATCATTTATAGGCACTCGATCAGTGACTGATTGAAATACTCTCAAAGCTAAGTTTGAAGCCAAATTCAAACTTGTAGAAGATGCACATACACTTCTGGCTCAACTTACACAGATGAAGAAAGAGCTTCATGAACCAATGAGGGACTTCATATCCAAATTTAACAAACTAAGGAATAGAATCCCTATAATTTCTCAACCTATAGCTAAGAATATCAAATGCTTTTTCATTAATTCTCAGCTACCTGAAATAAGTTTTCTCTTGAGACGTGCTAGTCAAATAGATCTTGCTACAGCTTAACTTTTGGCTACTGAGGTAGAAGATGATCTCATTTTAGTAGGGAAGATAAGAAAAGATCCAAATAGAAATAGAGCTTCATCATCTTCTGAATATGCATCTACAAGCACCACAGATCTAATAGTGTAGAAATTGGCAAATGAGTTGCTTGCTCTCAAAAAGCAAATGGCTCAAGGAATGTCTTCTACTCCTTCATATAGAAGGACATTCCCAAATCAATCATATCAGGGTAATGCTGCCAAAAATCAAGGGCAATAGAATCATCTTCCTCCCCCATAAGGGAAACTTGCCCTAGAAGCTCCTCCAACTAATTCAGCAATGGGATATCTTGAAGTAGAATCAGAATTCTCTTTTTAGCCTGAATTGAATCAAGAAAATGATGTTGATCTCCTTAAAGACAATCAAGAAGAATCAGCTGGTGACTCCCACATTAGTTTCCTGAACTACTAGAATGAACCCAGAAGCAAAGGAGAAGATTTTGATGGATCATATGTAGTGTTTACTAGGTTCAAAAACCAATCAGTCTAGCAGGATGATAAAGAGAAGACAAAAGAGCAACCGCAACCAATAGTCATGATTGCTAAATGTGGAACCATTCTACCTTTTCAGTCAAAAGATTTGGTAATCACTCAAAAAGAAAATACACCAATTTTGCCTTCCCTGTCTACTTCAAATTTGCAAACCATCCCACCTCCCATCCCTCCTAAAAATTAGAAAGTTAAATTACCTTTCTCTGTACCTATCTCAATTCAACCATTTGACATAATCGATCATGTCAAAAAGACAAAAATACAAATGTCTGAATTTGAATATTTACAGTCCAATCCTGATCAATTAAATAAGCTGGTCTAATATGTTAAGAACCAAACCATCCCTATAGGACAAAAGGCTAAAAAGGTAACTCTTGATTCTCCAAAGAATACGTCTATTCCAAAAAATCTAGTCATTACTCCCCCAACTACTCCTGGAAAAATAGAACCTTTCTATGTTTCCTTATTAATTACTGGCCACAAGATGAGTAACTATATTATAAACTCAGGCGCATCTGATAATGTCATGTCAGCTAAAGTGGTTGAGTCTCTTGGTCTCACACTGACCAAGACATTTGGGAGATGTTTCTCCATGGAGAACAAGCAAGTACCATTGTTGGGACAAATCAAAGATGCCCAATTTGCATTTGTAGCCTTTCTAAATAAGAGAATCAAGATGACTGTCTTGGTGGCTGACGTCCCAGCATCCGATGGCATTTTACTTGGATGAAATTTCTATAAGGATGTGGGAGGAGAACTAAGTATGGATCTGTCTGAGGCAAGGATATCTGTCCAAGTCATAATGAAGAGGTTGCTCCCTAAAAAGGAAGCAAAGTATGTGGTCACCTAGACATTAGCCCCTGAAGCTCAAATTCTTTTTGAATCCACAGGTATGAGTAACTATTTTCTATCTATAGATGAAGTGCATGAAACACCTGATATAATTCTTGAAAGTGTCAACTCAAAAATTAGTTTAACAAGAACAACAGAAAAACTAGTAGGCTATAGTACAGACCAAGAAGGATCCTCCATCTCTGATGAAGGAAAGTCTAAAGAAAAATTAGTATCATATGAGATATGGACTTTGGAATTTGATGGTAGTTGTTCCTCTATCAGTTTAGGAGCTGGGATGGTTTTGATATCTTCTCAAGGAGATATGTTCCCTTCATCTTAAAAATTACAATTTAGCGACACTAACAATACAACTGAATATGAATCTCTATTGCTTGGCATGAAGGCTGCTCAAGACAAAGGCATCAAGTTTCTTCATGCCAAAGGGGATATTGAATTAGTGGTTTGTCAAGTGAGAAACTTATACCAAACCAAGAATAAAAGATTACGCCACTACCGTAACTTGGTTTGGGAACAAATTGAAAGCTTTGATGCTTTTAACATTTCTTCTATACCCGAAGAGTCTAATGACAGAGCTGATGCACTTGTTGTTTCAAGAACTCTCTTAGTTCCTCATTCAGATTTCAATGAACACAAGTATACTATTGAGTTGGTCTATAGAACAAGTGTTCCTGATAATGCTGATTATTAGCAAGTATTCAATGATGATCATCAAATCATTGCTTTCCTAAAACAAAAAGACAATTTTGAATAACTACATTTTGAAGGTAGTGAATCTCAGAAGAATGAATCAGCTTTTGAATCTAGTTTAGATATAAATGAAGAGTTCTTACAGCTAAAAGGAAACAAATTTCCCAAAGGCATGGTTTCTCTTGAAAATTTGTTTGACAAGCATGATAGATTCATCAAACAATAGCAAACAGACTCGAGTTTTTTTTAGGGATTCGATCAAGTGAATCTGACTACTGAAGAAAATCCCAAGATGGTCAATATTGGTAAGTGTTGTACCCTTGAAGAAAGATTCAAGTTCACCTCTTTACTATGTCAATACATGGATGTCTTAGCATATTCTTATGAAGACCTGAAGTCTCTCAAACTTGATGAAATTTGCTATGATATTCCTCTCAAGGCTGACTCGATGCTCTACAAGAAAAAATCTAGATAGTATAATCTGAAAATATTAGGTACTATTCTATCTGAGATACAAAAAATGTTAAATGCTAGAATCATCTTTCCAATTCATCATTTTACATGGATTGCAAACATAGTGCCTGTAAGGAAGAAGAATGGCGAAATTCACATTTGTGTAGATTTCAAAAATCTAAATCAAGCATCTTTAAAGGATAATTATCCTTTGCCAATTATGGATCAAGTGCTTCAAATAGTGATATCAAAACTACCATTGCTCATGCCCCTACCTTGGTTTGCCTAGATTACAACAAAGATTTCATCATATATAGCTATGCGTCTGAACACACTCTTTCAACAATTCTTGTTCAACAGGATAAGGAAGGTATGAAATCTCCTATCTCTTTCATGAGTTGCCCTCTCAAAATCCATGAGGTGAAATATTTAAATATAGAGAAGCATGCTTATGCCTTGGTGAAAGCAGTCAAATATTTTTGCTTATATATTCTAAATTCACATACTACTGCCCTAGTGCCTGACACTACAGTCAAGTCTATATTAACTCAGCAAGAGTTTAACATGAAAAGAGGTAATTGGATTGAAAAGATCCAAGAGTTTGATCTAGACATCAAGCTGACAAAGCCGGTTAGGGGTAAAGGCCTATGCAAATTAATTGCTGACAATAAGCCAGAAGACACATATCATGAAGAAACTAAAGTGGAAGAGACACCAATAGTCTTTTTTGTCTCTACTACCAATGAGTGGTATTCAGGTATCACTCATTTCCTTACTTATGGTGAATGTCCTACTCATTTGTCTTACAAAGAAAGTAGGACTATCAAGTTGAAAGCTGCCAATTTTTTCCTTTGGGACAACGGCTTGTACAAGAGAAGCATAGATGGAGTATTTCTTTACTATGTAGACAAAGAGAAACAAAGCCAGATTTTGAAATCCTTCCACAATCTAGCCTATGGAGGACATTTTTCTGCTCTTGTGACTGCTCACAAGATATTGTGAGCTAATAATTACTAGCCAACTCTTTTCCAAGATGCACATAAGTGAGTGAGAAAATGTGAACTCTATTAGCAATTGATTGGAAGACCCAAGTAAGTTGCTATGCCTCTCAAGCCAGTGATCATAGAAGAACCTTTCTAGTAATGGGGACTTGATTTTATTGGGACTATAAACCCATCTTCAAGTGCTAGACATGATTATGTCCTTACAACAACTGACTATTTCACCAAGTGGGTAGAAGCAATCCCAACTAAGCATGTTATTTCAAAAGTTGTATGCAACTTCCTCAAAGAGAATATCATTTCTAGGTTTGGAGTTCTAATCAAAATTGTTACTGACAATGTAGCTTGTTTCACCTCCTAAGAGATTACACAATTCTATTTCCATTATGGAATTATACTCTCTCACTCTTCTGATTATTTTCCACAAGGGAATGGACAAGTTGAATCCAGCAATAAGAACCTGGTAACTATTATCAAGAAGCTAGCAGATGATAATCAAAGGACATGGAATAAAGCATTAGTTAATGCTCTGTGGGAAAACAAAATCACACCAAAGAGGGCAATTGGTATGTCTCCTTTTCAACTTATTTACGGTATCAATGATGAGATACCAATCACCTTAGAATTGCCAACCTTGAAATTGGCAAAGGCAATTGAAGATCAGACATGTGAAAGCTCTCTTGATAAAAGAATCATGTGCCTGATTGAGCTGGAGGAATAGAGAACTATGGTGGTGGACATAATTGCTTCTCATCAAAGTCTAGTAAAGAAACTCTTTGACTAGAAGGCCAAAAATCATGATTTCTAGATTGGGGATCAAGTCCTGTTGTGGGACAAAAGGAGAGAACCAAAGGGGATGCATGGAAAGTTTGAATCCCTTTGGAGAAGCCCATTATAATTCATCAGCACATTGGTGAAAATAGCTTTCTATTGAAATATCAAGATGGCACACTCTTTTCTCTACCTCACAATGGGCAGCATTTGAAACACTTTAACTCTTAAAGTGTCAGATCATTGCATCTGTATATATGTATATTTGTACAAGTTTTTAATTCTATTTTGTTTTGTTTGTTTTCTTTTTTATGCCTTTCATTTCTAGGTAGCATGACTCTGTAACCCAATGGTACACATGAAGACACTGGATATTCTAGATTCTACTCCTTTCAATTCTTTTTACAATTGATAGAAGTTTCCCAACTGGAGCCAGTTGTTGTCCCCCAAAAATATCGCTCATTTTTGGGACAAAATTTGAACTATTTTGGTCCTACAGACCAAAATTGTCTCTTCCCTTTTCAAAATTTGTCCTAGGCATTCAAATTCCTCATTTTTCAAGCTTCTCAAAAATCTACAGACTCTGCAGGCTTAAATCTACAGACTCTATAGGCTTAAATCTATGGACTCTACAGGCTTGAATCTATGGACTCAGTAGGAAGATAAATCTATGGACTCTATAGGCCAAGTTCAACAGGCTTCATAAGTTGATTTATATGGACTCTTTTAAGGTTAGAGAAAACTATAGACTTGTTTTCTACGAACTCTGCAGGCAGGTTCATTTCTATAGGTTTAAAGGCTTCTGCAGGTGGGTTCAATCAAAAGAGTCAGTTTTTAACACTTGGTCATTTTTGGGATTGGTTTAGTGCCTTGGTTCAAACAAAAATCTCCATTGGCAAGCATCAACAATAGGTTCAATGCATTTGGTTCAATGGTTGGTTTAATGTCAAATGGTTCTCAATTAGTTCAAGGCTTTGTTTGAACCGTTGAACCAAAACTCAGTTTAACGGTTGGTTCAACATCTTTTGGTTCAATAGTTAGTTCATTACTTTGGTTCATTCAATTGAACCATCAGCTTGAACCATTTTGGTTCAAATCTTGGTTTAACTGATTGGTTTAACGAAGTGGTTCAATAGTTAGTTCATCAGCTTGGTTCAAGGCTTTACTTCATTCACTTGGTTTAGTGACTTGGTTCAATCAAATGGTTCATCAACTTGAACCATTTTGGTTCAACCAAGTAGTTCAATGTTTAGTTCAACCAAGTAGTTTAATCAAATGGTTCAACAATTGGTTCATCACCTTAGTTTAAAGGAGCAGTTCAAAGGAGTGGTTCAAATGCAAAAATTCAAAGAGCCTCCCAAAGGACAAGTGCCCTTGCGGAGGGCACTTGGTTGACAAAAACACCCTTCGAAAGGGTCATTTTTGAAGAAGGCCGCAAAGGGAAATTCCTTCAAAAAAATTGTTTAAGGTAGATAAAGGCATAAATTCCTTCGAACTTTTTGTTTAAAGGAATTCCTTTGAACAAAAAGTCTGAAGGAATTCGGGAAAGCAACTGTGGGCAAAAAACTTGAAGAAATTTACAAAGAAACAAAGGCAAAAGTGATTGAACATTCTGCAGACTTTTTGTCTGTAGGAAATTTTCATGGACTTTTTGTCTGTGGGAATTTGTCCCCAAACATTTTGTTCATAAGAATTCGCCCGTGGAGAAAGCCCAAGGAAAATACCCACGAAAATTGTCTGCAGGAAATCTCAATGAATAGTCCACTAAAGAAAAAGCTGTGAGAGACTCTAAAGAAGCCCAAAGGCTATCTAAAGACCGCTTGAAGGGTAAATACCCTTGTGGGGGGCTCTTCCTGACCCAAAGCAGGTCATTTCTTAAGCCCCAAAAGGGCAAGTTCAATCTAATAAAGTGCCAAATAGAAAAGCTGAAGAAGGACAAAGGGGTGATGTGCCCAAAGATGTTAAATTCAAGATAGTGAACTAACCATTGAAAGCATAGTGATAGGCATGCAAACATCAATTTTAAATCTCATAAAATAGCTATTAATCCTTTGAATCTACAGACTTGAATTCATTCACAGGATTTAAGGCCAAGACTAGTAGAAAGCGAGGAAGGAATAGAGTAGCAAATTGAATCCAGGACCTAATTCAATTAACCAAAAAAGAAAGAACAATGAAAATAGGATCAGATCGCCAGGTGGACATTGAAAGTTGTAAACTTTCAATAGCGTGACTTGTTTCTCTACATTGATAAAATCAAATGGGTAAACACCCCTAAGTTCTAGCCTATCTTCTTAACAGATTTCAATGCAACATGATGTGTTACTTTTCTCGAGTCTTTCTTGAAGAGGCTATATAAGGGACTCTCTTCTATTGTAAATGGATTTTTTTACAATCAAAATGAAACTCTACCCAAATTGAAAGACACTTCTGAGACTTTGAGCTCAGTTTGTTTATCATATTTTGTTATTGGAATAAGAAAGCAAGTGGTTTTTTAGACTTTGTGATGTAATATCTTTGCTGTTGAGGAAACTATTCTTATGTATTTTTCCTCAATATATCTTCTGTTCCTTTAATTCAACAGTAGAATTAATGACAACAGTCAAGAAGGTGTCCTAAAGAGTCAAATTTGGAGAGACTTTGTGCCCCCAAAATTGCCTTTAGTGTGTTTTCTTTTCATTTCTATGTAAAGGACCTTGGGGTGACTTTGTGCCCTCATTATCCTTCATATCTTACTCTTGAGCAATTCAGGCGTAGACTTTGTGTTGCATCTTAATTTGCTAGTTATTACATCCTTTGTTAAATTTTGTTGTTACTACCTGGAGTATTCTTGTGGCTTGCTAAATAATACTTCTAAAAGAAGAGGAGTGTTGTCTATTATTTCCATTGAGTTTTTCCTTTGATTTTCATGCATCATCTCTAAAGAAAGAGAGATGGATGGTTTGTCCTACCCTTGAGTATTATTCTATATATATATATATATATATATATATATATATATATATATATATATATATAGCATACCTATAGGGAACCTCCCCTTGATGAGAGAAGAGATTAGTGTCCTTCTGATGTGGTAAACCTACACATTTGGATGACTAATCTTCCTACTTTGGCTGATTAGACCTATTTTGTTTATCAATACATTGATCGACAAAATATTCAACCAACAATATGCAAACCACTACCATGACATGGTGTTAATGAGACCTAATAAGGTTAATAAAGTCAATTTTAGATCAAAATAATTCATTTTAATGCATTTTAAATTATTTTTATTCTATTTGGTTGTTATGAAGGGTTTAGGGAAGTTTTTAGGTATCTCCAATGCTTTAGGATTGTTCATAAAGAAAGATCATATTTATTATTCATAATACCACAAGGTATAAGTTGGGGGTAATATCCACCACATAAACCTTTTAGATCCATTCAAAAATTCATGAAATTTTTAAATTAAAGTTAGTAGCTTATCAAGTGGTAGACTATGCATTTGTGAAGGTTGAGAGAGATATGAGACCTGTAGGTGGTGCTTGAAACTTAATTAAAGTTTTTAGTGATTGGTTTAGATTTGAGACACCTCATGTGAGTTTTTAAAATCACCCTAAATTATCATTTACCCTCCATAAGTTTTTTAACCTATGTTTCATACATTGAGGTATTGAAGTCAAGTATATCACAATAACCCTAGCTAATGTGTTTGCCTCCTTTCTTAGTTGTTGAAGGAGTTAAAATATTGTTAGAAATATTTTTTGAAGTCCCTATCACATTATTATGTCTCTCATGTTCTTTATTCATCTTCAATAAACCAAATTTTCAACATCTTGGTACACACAGACATGTATGGTCTTTATTGAATGTCATGACTGAGTTGTAGGTGACTAGAGGGTTTAGAGAGTCTTTTGGTCATGTTCCTATAAAATATTCTAGGTTTATTTAAATTTAAAATTACCTATTAAACTTTATACCTACCTGAGATTAACTCCAATTCTCTTCAAGTTCACTCTATCTTCAACACCAAACTTGGAACCAGCGTAAGTTATCTAGACCAACCTGTAGGTGGTCATGAAATTTGACTGCAATTTTGACGTTTTATTTCAAACACAGTTCATTAAAAAATGTAAGGTTTCTAATATTTTATTGGATTCCTATAACCTTTGACACTTCAAATATTTTCATCTTAATAACCATAAACCCTCTTTTTCATGTTTGAACATATAAAATTGTAGGTGGTCATTGAGATTATTGTAGTGTTAAGTCCATGAAATGTGACCACCTCAATTTGGTCATTTATAACTTGTAGGTGACTAATATTAATTATATGATTCTTTTTATTGCACTGCAATCTCCATTACCCTTTTATAGCATTTCAAACTGTACCTTCTTGTCTTAAAACTCAAACCTATGTATGACATTAGGGATGCAGACTCAATCATCTTAACTCTCCTTATTGACTTCTAAAAGGATTAAGTATCTACATGAGTCTTTTTTATCTCTTATCCTATATATAATGATGTTTCTAACCAAATCCTCTTGATAATACAATTTTTTTATTCCAAAATTAGGACCTATAGGTCTACCACCTATAGGTATTCATTTTGCTTACATAGGTTTGTTAAGACAATCAATGCCTTGAGTCTTGAATCTTGAAGGTGTATCAACTCTTGTATAATTCCCATGTGATATTTTTTAATGTTATTTAATCTTCAACTAAGCACCATGACATCCCAAACCTTCTTATTCACATGTACAGGCATGTAGGTCTATTGAGCTTGGTTGTAGGTAGTGATTTGATAAGAATCTTGAAAGTTGAATTATAATCTGGCCTTATCAGTTAGCTATTCAAATTTTATATACAATAAAACTCATGAGTATTTTAAAACATGTTTATTCCTCATCTCAACCCAACTCTAATGCAACTCATTCAAACTCATACTCTTAATAGGCCTAACTGTATCGTCATGGTTCACAATATGGATGTCAGTGGTGATTTGGTCTCTTTGGTATTTGTATGGATAGAGGGAGGAATAATAAATTTGAATCACATGAAAACTATATATCAATACTCTCATTAACTAAAATTAACCTTTCCTTCTTAGATAAGTATCAACTTGATACTCAAAATCTTGATTAGTATGGAAACTAAAAATGTTCTTTACCTCAAAAGTTGCTAAACAACCTTAAATAATCCAAATAGATGAATGGATTTCTAAATAGTGTTTCAAGAGTGATAATCAGTAGGAGGTAACTTCAATTTTTATAACATGAGCTCAAAATGATCTTGAATAATGCCTTAACCAACTTCAAATCCTTTCAAACAATGAATCTATCTTATTACCTTAAACTCTATTAAAATGTGTCTCAAATTCATCTTTAATGATCTTGATTTATTCCTTGGTGGCATCCTAAACATATTTATCCCTTAAATGGATCAAATAACCTTTAAAAATCCACTTAACACCTTCATAATTCACCTCCAGGTGCACACCATCCATCACAAACCTTTTCTGATCATGAAACACAAGATTAACTATGTCATTTAAGCACACAAGGCCTTAATTAGATATTTTCTCCCTTGAGTAATACTTTTCATCTTGAATATTCTTAAGATTACTATTAAACAACCTTAATATCCTTCATTAACCACTTTACCTTCATGATTCCATCTGTATGATCTTCAATAATAGGAACTCATGACTTTATAATTGAACCTTGCTAAAGAACCTCTCACTATGGCTATCTTAAGGAATCCATTCTTCAAGATGGAGGTATATGACCTTTTGAAATTATATGTGTATAATATTAAAACATTAACTTTATAAACCTTTAAAGATGAAAATACTCAGTTATTAGATCAAACATGCTTTTAGTCTATTGAATTTAATAATCAACATAGACAAATAATTTGTTGCCAAAATACCCCTTACCAAAAAAATTACATGATTTAAATAATAAAAAGGTATTATTTAAACCTAAAATCACCCCACCATAATCATTTTTATTCATTGAGTTATGAAGTGAAGAAATAGAGGTAAACTTGGACCCTGTTTGGATGACTAAGACATAGTGACCCCCTTATACTCTTAGTGATTATTCATAAAGATAGGGAGATGAATATAAAAACTAATGCCACTAAATTTCATTTCATTTGGTTCCTTATAATTTCCCAATAATTTTGGACAATACTCTCTCTCTCCTAGCTCTACTACAAAAAAATTGATGTCCTTCCTTCAACTGCTAACGAGGCTAATAAGAGAGATAAGAAATTTCTACATTTTTCCACCTAAAACTCCTTCCAAACCATGTATTTGAAATTTAAATGAATAAATTAAGTCTTGAATATGTCTATAAGTTAATATTACCTTGAAAATTTGTACGTATAGCCTCAAAAGAGCCCTTTTTAGCACTAAGACTATCATGATCACTTAAATAACTTGATGGAATAACTAAAAAATGTGTTCATTATACCTTTTCATGTCTAAATAGGTGCATCATGACTTTATTATAGTATTATACTTCCATTATCATGCAAAATCTGCTCTAAAAGCCATAAAGTGATCCAAAAATATCACCAACATGTTTGATATTTAGTTGAGCATGTCATGACCTTTAAACCTACTATGAGACATCTAAAGAAACCCTATACTCTTTTTAACACTTGAAACCCACTAAAATGGCTCAAAAAGTGGTTATACAAGCACATAGCTATTATGAACATAACCTTAAATTCATCAAATTTGCATTAAACTCTACTAAATAAGATTTATAATGAACTTTCCAAGGATATAACAAGACAATCACCATGATCCATATGGTAAACAAGCATGATGATCAAAGTTTAAAATTGTAGGGGTGATAGTTTGACCTATGAGGTCAAACTTGTCAAAAAATTTATGACTTAGCTCAAACACATGTTTGTTATACTTATGAACCAGACAATTGACATCTCTTTTGGGATCATAAAATATATTATACATTCTAAAATGAATACTAATAGACTTTGACCAATGACTACAACTCTTAATGCAAGACAAAATAGTTGTTTTCCCTCTAAAGCAAGGAAAAAAAGACACAAAAATAAGGGAAGCTAACTAACAAAACCATGTGCATTCTAAGCACTTATTTGAAATAAAACATAAAAAAATTAAAGTGCTAGGAATGCACTTAGAGGAAAATAAAACAAACCAACTATGTAAAAAATAAATTATCTCTTAGTAGCAATATTTCAGATGTATTCCATTGAATGGGATTGGAATCTCCTCACCATCCATCTTGACAAGTTGGAAAGCATTGTGGGATTTATAGCTAGAGATTATGTAAGGGCCACTCCAAAGATAGTGAAACTTGGTGTATCTTCATAGTTTAGCTCTATCCTCATCCCACTTTAGAAATAATTCTCCATATTTTAAACTCCTTGAATATGCTCCTCTATCAAAGGTTCTCTTAACTTGTGCTTGATGTATTTACATGGCCAACATAGACTGATTTCTAATTTATTTCAGATCTATAAGCTCATCATACCTCACTTCCATTGGTTCATTCTCCAATAACTCTAATTGTTGCATTAATTCCAAAGTATGAAACTCAAGTGAGATTGGAAACCTTGTTTCCTTTCCATAGACTAGCTTGTACGGTGAATTGGCTATAGAACTTTTTTAGGTGATTATGTTAGCCCATAGAGATGACTTAAGCTTCAAATTTCATGCTCTCTGATTATCTTCAATGTTCCTTCTCAAGGCCATGGCCTTGTGGGTAATAATTTGATGAAGTACTGAGGTATAAACCATGTTGAACAATTCTTGACTGATCCTAGATCCCAAAAATTCCATGGAATTATCTAAAATAATGGTGGAGGGAAATCCAAATCTTTTAAGCAAACCTTCATAGAAATTTAACACACTGGATTCATTTTTTTCCTTCAAAGCTACTGCCTTTGTCCATCTGGTAAAGTAATCCATTGCTATAAGGATCCACATATGACCCAATATTAAAGGTGTATTAATGAGGCTAATTAATTACAAACCCCATTGGAAAAAGGGTTAATCCATTGAAATTGGTTGAAGTGGTAAGGCAACAAGTTTTTTTCATATAAACATAGCACATTTTTTGTACTTCCTTACCCAAGCATGGTAATCTCTAAATATGCTTGACCAATAATACCCACTTCTCATGATCTTAAGGGTTATTTTCATTGTTGATAGGTGGCCTCCATCTTTTCCATCATGGAATTACTCAAGAAATATTTCTACTTAGGTTGTCTCTATGCACCTTAACAACATACCATTGATTTCCTTGAAAATAACTCCATCAACAAGGTGAAAAGGAATGGAATTCAATATGCAATACCTTATATTTGATGTACTTAATTTAGGACAATAAAAAACCATATTGGAGTTACCTTACCAAGTCTTGAAACTATCTTGAAGATGATATATGATCAGCTATAATTTATTCATCATTTAGCACTAAAACTATCTCCTTATTCTCTTTCAATTTTTAGGCTAGGTGTTCACACAATCCTTTGACTTTAATCAAATTAGTGACCTTTATCTCAATTTCATACTCCATAAATATTATTATCCAACCTACCCTCTTATCACTTATGTCCTTTTTCAATAAGAACTCCTTGATACTAGGATGAGAAACCATTAGATATATCATGTTGTTAAATAATAAGTGTCTAAACTTATTAAGATATTTGATTATTGAAAGGAAATGTTTATCTACATAGGTGTACCTTGTCTCATAATCCTCCAAGCCTTGACTGAAGAAAGCTATGGGTTGCTCCAAATTTTGTTGAACTTTTTGCATGAGTATACCAAAAATTGTGTCCAAATTAGCATAGGCATACAAGATGAAATCCCTTGAAAACATAGGATTAATGAGAGTAGGAGTATTATCTATTGCTTATTTTATCTCTTCAAAACTCCTCATTACCTCCTTAGTCCAACTAAAGTTTTGATTTTTCTTAAGCATGGTTGTAAGTGGCTTTTCCAAATTTTCAAAATTAGATATGTATCTCCTTATAAAATTTATTTTTCATAGAAAACTTTGTAATGAATTCTTATGTTTAGGAAAAGATAAAGTAAGTCTGGAGTCTTTCCTTTCAATATCAATGCTTAAACCATGCTTGGAAACCACTTGTATAAGAATCTTACCTTTATGTATTAAAAATACACATTTCTTGGGGTCAAGAGACACCCCAAATTGTCTACATCTCTCAAATACTTCCTTGAAATGAACCATGTGATCACTTGTATTCTTTGAAAATACAATAATGTCATCTAAGTATACATGAACAAACCTATTTATTAGACCTTGAAATTCCATATCCAAGGTTTTTTTAAAGGTTTATCCAGCATTAGACAAACCAAATGGAATTTTCCTATAGGTAAAAGTCCCCCACGTAGTAGTGAAGGATGCCTTAAACTAGTCTTCTTCCTTGAAAGGAATTTGTTTATGTCCACTATAACCATCCAATAATGAGAAACTTTCTAAACCAGCTACTATTTTTAATATTTCATCCATGGATGGAAATGGATAAGGATCTCTGAGAGAGGCCTTATTAAAGTCATGAAAATGCACACAAAGTCTGATTTCTCCATTTTTCTTCCTCACTGGAAGAAGGTTTTCCACCCAAGTAGAATGTTTGATGGGGAAAATGATGGTTGATTCAATTAGCTTATGAATTTCAATTCTTATCAAAGGCTCAAGTTTTGAATTAATTGGTCTTTACCTTTGTCTAACTAATTTTTTATCAGTCTCTAGCTCAATGGTGTGTTGAGTTAAACTCGTATCAAATCCATTAAAGTCACTATGTTGCCATGCAAATAAATCAACAAACTCCCTACATAAAATAACAAATTATTCATTTTGAGAGGGAGTGCATACTTTACCTAGTTTGAGAGTCTTTCCAAATGTTGTCTCAATTTAGTATAGCTATCTTCCTTGGTAAAAAATGAAGACTTCTCTCTCCTCACCTAAACATCTCTATTAAAGATGTCTTCAAGAGTGACCGAACCTTTGGGTAGATTATTGGACTTAAGTTGGACAATTTGATCTTTATACTATTGCAATAGTTGTAACTAATTTTTGGAAGAAAATTTAACCTCCTCTTGTAAGAATCAAACAATCTAATTATCATCTTAAAAAACTTGCCAATTCTCATGATTTTTAGGAACAAAATGCCTCACTACAATCTTGATAACTAATTTTTCTCATTTCTTGCATCAGATGTAATGCTAAACTAAGATCCTATGGCATCTAGTCTATCTACATATTTGTTTCTTTCTCTTGACACTGCTTGGATATCAAAAGAGTCAAAATAATCAAAGAGATCCCAAGATGTATGTTTATAATATCTTTTCAAGGAATTATTTCATACATTCAATCCTCTCACTTGGTGAACCACAAGTTCATTATCACCAAAAGCTTGTAAAACACTTATCCTCATCTTCCTAGCCCATTATAAACCATGGACTAGAGCTTCATACTCTATTAGATTATTGAAACAACCAAACTAGAACTTAATTAAAAAAAATAAATTTGTTTAGTATGTGATATAATAATAATTCCAGCCCTAGTACCATATTTTTTTCTTGATCCATCAAAGCAGAGATGCCAAAGGTCATCCCTCGACTCATCTTCCTTGACTATGGCTAGAATTTGTATATTATTTTCATGAACATAATAGAAACCAAGTACATACTCTTCAATAATTTTATAGGGATCATGTTAATTCAAGTTAGAATCTAATTCATAAATAAACAGATCAGGGACTCCTTCAAGAGGTGAGTTGGCTTCTACTTCACTAGCTTGTTCCATCTCATTTGAAATGACATAGTTTGTATTCAAAACACTTAGCATGTAAGGTTATAAATGAAAATGTGAAATAGTTTTAGATTAAAATAGTAAAATTGGTCCCATACATTTTTTTAAACATTAAATAAGTCTAATAATATGATAATTAACTACCAATATTTTATGTGAAATCTCTAGACAAGCACATGGTAAAATATGGCGGTAAGCCCACTAACACTACATCCTATTTAATGGTTACGTTTAGGAAAGCATGTAAAGTTAATTTTAGGTCCTTAATCATGAAAATAGTCTTTTTTTAGGATCAATAAATCTGAAATACACCTTTGGTGTTTGTTTCATACACCAAACCTAGCTTGTCTGCAATCTGCTTAGGCATAACTATACTACTAACTCCATTATCAACCATACAATTATGGACTAAGGTATTGCCAAAAATTAAAGAGAGATAAAAGGGAGGTGTTTTATTAAGTTTTACCTCATATTTACCCACTTTTACCTCCTTATGTACATGTTTTACTTGTTTTTTCTTTGGTTGATCTAAATTTTAAAAAAACTACACTCTCCTTCTCAACTAATTTTGGAGACAACTTGAGGGTTGAAAACTCTTGAATAAGCATGTCCTTTTTTCTTAGGATTGCTAAGGAATACCACATACTCATTTTGATATTATACTTATTCATATGATTAATAATATTGAAATGAGTTTCACTCACCTTTGGCTACACTCTTGGCACACCTGGATGATCTTTCACTTGAGGTACTTGATGAGTTTTGCCAACTTCCATATTCTAATTTTTTTGAGGTTTTGGGATAATAAAATAATTATTAACACCTTTATGAACAATGGGAGGAATGCTTAGAATGTGACCTATCTTTTTAGTCTCATCAATGGCCCTTTTATTTGATCTAGTGATAGCTACAACCATATTGTTTAAATTACTAGAGTCACCAACCTGATTCAAAGTTACATGGTCATAAATTTGCTAGTTCATAAATGTTGAATCCAACTACCCTTATCCATGATGAACTTTATCTTGTTGTGTCATACCATCACTATGTTGAATTTATTAAAGAGAAGCCTCTTCTTGGATCATGTGAGGCATCACCATAGATTGATTCATTACTACCTAACATATCAATTAGATTAGATGGCTACCAACCTGAATCTAACATTATATTATTTTGTGTTTTCATAGGCATAATGGATTTGGATGAATAAGGAGCATTTGGAATAATTGTAGTGTAAGGCTTGGCCTATGTGATAGCTCCTTGAGTTTTATGTGATGGTATTTATTCTCTAAAACCTTGATAAGGAAGTTTATTATCTCTGAAAGGTTGATAGGAAGGTTGATTAGGTTCTTGGTAAGGATTATTAGCTTGGTAATACTGTATTTTTAGCTAAATAATTTCATTCCCAACAAATTGAAAAATTCCCTTAAGTTCTCAAATCTTAGTTGATTAACTATAAAGGGATATAACTTGTGCTTGGGGGATGGAATAGGGGCCATTGAAGGAGCGTGAGGGGCTAGAATTGGTTATTTATAGGAAATAGGGCATAAGAGGTATAGGTGCCAACTTTCTAGCCTAAATCAAACTATTTTCTACTCTAATATCCACTTCATATGCATCTAGAAGTGTAGTGCCACCCATAGACTTAATCATGATGCTAATGTCTAAATTTAGATCTCTTAAATAATAAAAAATACATACTCTATAGATGGCATAATCATAAGAGATATCCTATTCCATGTCTTTTGAAACCTAAGGTTAAAATATGTCATGAACTCATGGGGAGCCCTCTTAATGGTTGTGAGTTACTCAACTAGGGATAAGTGACCAGATTTTTCCTCAAACTAACTACAAAATTTTGCACCTAAGTAATCATAAGAATAAATAGATTTTAGAAGAAGGTTGTTATACCACTACAATGGGTTTCCTTTAAAGGATGCAACAAGCAATTAGATAGATATGTTCTCTTGAACAACATTATGGACAAAATAAAGTTTGGCTACATATTTTATGTGCTCAATAGGTGTTTTTTGGTCTTCCTCTAAGAAAAAAGGAATGCTCTTAAGGGATGAATCTAGTATGTCATCATATTGATCAAGATTCAATGGGATTCCTCTATTGAATGAAACAAACACTTGGTTCCTATGAAGATCCATTTATATAGTGGGAATTAAATTAGCTTGTACAATGGGTTGATTAGGAGATTGAAACAATTTTATATGATATGGGTTTATCCTTATGAATCTTTTCCTTTTATATGACTAATAAGGCAACTCATCAAATTCAAAACAAATACCTTTTATTTAAGATCTTGTGGTAAGATTTGGCATTAAACTTATGCTAGCTTGTTGCTAAGAATCCTAAAACTTCAAGGAATAATATGGTTAAAAATATGATGAGTATCCTCTGCTACTTTAAAATTATTTTCTATAGCTCCAAACTTTAGCTATGACAATGAGTATGTGTCCCAAAAAAGGTGCCAAAAATTATTGTCAATCAAGAGAGATACCCTTATGAGAATGTGGGCCACTTCCCACTCCTAATAAAATAATGTAATCTCTCCTAAGTCTAGGTGACTTTGAGATGGAAATAATCTCTAGATATAGGGTTGGTTCCCTTTATGCACTCACTAAATTTGTATCTAATCCTACTAACTACTAATTTATTAACTAAGGGAAAGGGTGAAGGGATAATGTTTGCACTAGAATTGACAGGAAAAACTTGAAACAAAATTGATGAACCAATGTTTATAACCAGTTTAAATTACAATAAACACCTTAGAAAATAAATAAGCCTACATACATTCTCTTCACTTTAGGTATAAGGATTCTACAATAGTGTTTCATAGAAAATACTTGACAACACTCACACTTTACATGGAAGGAATGAAATATTATTGAATTCAGATCCAAACATAGAATGATATTCAACTTATACACTTAGTATGACCTATAAAAACTCAAATATGTTGTAAGAAGGTACAAAAAATAGACATTAACATAAGAAATCTATTGATTCACAATTTTACATCAATGAAAATAACACATACACTTCACACAACAACCTAAAAATGGAGGAAATAACTTCTTATGTCTTTAAGAGGTGTAGTAAAAAAAATGTATAGCCTTTTAGCATATATAAATTGAAAATTTATATGATAATTCTAGAAAATAAGAAAAAATACAAAAATAGTAGGTGAATGGAAACAAACCAGTATCAAAATAGGGATGACTAACTTTGTCTTCAAACCCTAAAAATCACTATGTAGTTTTTCCTATATTTTTTATTCTCTTTCTTACATAAAA
Source organism: Torreya grandis (assembly GCA_037957365.1). Lineage (NCBI taxonomy): Eukaryota > Viridiplantae > Streptophyta > Pinopsida > Cupressales > Taxaceae > Torreya > Torreya grandis. The sequence continues at coordinate 6,038,302 of JARHVA010000323.1, forward strand.
GTGTCTTGAAATTTTGAATAATTCTTTAGCATTTATTTGTCAAGCTTGACCACTTGAAATGCTTAAATCTTTGCTTGTGTACCCTATATACTAGCCTACATGTCCTCTTTGAAGAATAAGCCACGTCTTTCAAAATAGGTCTTCAAGTATTCATTAATTCCTCCATTTAAACCTTATCTTAATCCATTTATGAGGTATTTCCACCTTGAAAGGGTTGTTATAATACTCTTCAAGCATCTTTGACCTTTTGTCCTTGACTTAGCATAGGAGAGGAAAAGCTCTCATTGAGGATGTTAAAGACTATTTCAAGCATTTTAATGATGTTTGAAACTAAATTTTTACCTTTTACTTTCCTCCAAATAGTCTAGAAGGTGATAAGTAACCTTTAAAGGCTTTTTGAAGAATTGTTATGCATTGACTTGGTGAATTGATCATTTGAACTCCTTCCTTTGTAATGTGGTGTAGGAGAGATAAGACTTAGTTTTGCTTTGAATAATGTAATTTATCTTCATGGATGTCTTCTCAACCTCATATAATACCTTAAACAAGACACATAGATCCATAAAACCCTCCAAAATATGTGATTTGTCTTTATTAGCTTGTTTTTTTACCTATTCCTTGTAACCCTCAAAATAGGTAAACCTCTTTGTGTATAATAAAATACAAACTATAATGGATAAATAAGAACATATTTGAGGACTAGGTATCCCCTTACATCTCAATTCCAAGTTTTAGGACCTAAATCTAAGTTTAGTGTCCTTTTTATCTCATTTTTCTCTCCAATTAGGCTTAATTAGGCCTATAAATATATATCTTGCTCCAAAAGCCTCCCACAAATTTGAAACCTCCCAAAAGTTTTCGATTAACTTTACCTAGACTAATACCATGATAAATTTCAAATTTAAAGTTATGAGGCCTCTTGTAGGTGGAAAAACCAAGAAATGGCTATTCACAAGCCTAAGTGCTTATGCATGCTTGAGAGGTAGTTTGAGTGTTTTTTCATGAAAATTTTAGGTTATAATACTTTTAAATTACTTTTTGAGACATTTAAACCATTATAAAACTCATTCCATGATATTTACATCTCTTATTGCACTCATATCCCTTCATCTATGCTTCTTTTTTTGCAAAATTAGTTTTCTTCACTTTTTTACGAAGTGGACAACTTGCAGAACTGGTATAAAATTTTGAGAGACATTTATAAGTGTTTATATTATGTTATCACCTTTTTAAATTCTTATTTTACCTCTAAAATTTATTTATGATCCATTCCATACTCTTCACCTTCACAAACAAGCCTTCAACTGTGAATTCTACCCATTTTATATGGTATTGTACTTGCATATGCAAACCACTACCATTCCATGGTGCTAATGAGACATGACAAGGTCAATAAATTAATTTAGAGATAAATAATAAGAATTTAAATGCATTTTAAAATATTTCTCTTCTATTGGGTTGTTATGAAGGGTTTAAGGAGGGTTTTAGGTATGTCCATCTCTTAAAGATTGTTCATAAATAATAGATCCTATTTCTTCTTCCTAATACCACAAGGTGTAAGTTGGGGGACCTCTACACCACCTCCAAACACCATTTTGACCCATTAAAAACTTCATTAAAGTTATAAATTAAATTTTTTATCTTCTTGAGTGGTATACTATGCATTCATGAAGATTGAGAGAGATATGAGACCTGTAGGTGTGCTTAACACTTAAAGTTTCTAATGAGATTTTAATTTCAAGTATATCACATTGACACTAGCTATTATGTTTGCCTCCTTTATTTATTTTTTAAGGAGTTCAAATATTTTTGGATTTTTTTTTTAAGTCCCTATCACGTTCTTATGTCTCTCATGTTCTTGTGTCATCTTTAATAAACCAACTTTTCACCATCTTGATACACACAGGCCTGTATGGTCTTTATTAAATGCCATGACTGAGTTGTAAGTGATTGCAGGGTTTAGAGAGTCTTTTTTTCATCTTCTTCTAAAATATTTTATGTTTATTTAACTTTTAAAATTACCTATTAAACTATCCACCTACCTAATATGAACTCCAATTCTCTTCAAGTGCACTCTATCTTCTACACCAAATTTGAAACTATCTAGAGTTATCTAGACTAACCTGTAGGTAGTCATGGAATTTGACTACAATTTTGAATTTTTTGTTAAAACATATTAATTTAACATTAAAATGTCACTACTATTTTATTTTATTCCTATAAACTTCCTTTGACACTTTTAATACTTGCATCTTAATAACCATAAACCCTCTTTTTCATTTTTGAACATATATAATTGTAGGTGGTCATTGTGATGATTGAAGTGCTAAGTCCATGAAATGTGACATCTTTAATTAGGTAATTTACAACCTATAGGTGACTAATATTCATTGTAGGCTTATTATTATTTCACTTCAATCTCCATTACCCTTTTATAGCATTTCAAACTCTTCCTTCTTGTCTTAAAACTCAAACCTGTGTATGGCATTAGGGTTGCAAAAATAGTCATCTTAACTCTCCTTATTGGCTTTAAAATGACTCAGGTGTCTACATGATTTTGTGTCCTCTCTTATCCTATATTTAATGATTTTTTAAACCAAATTATCTTGAAAATACAAATTTTCTAGTCCAAAATTATGACTTACAAGTCTACCACATGTAGGTATTCATTTTGCTTGCATAGGCTCGTTAAGATAGTCAATGCTCCAAGTATTTAATATTGAAGGTATATCAACTCTTTTATAATTCCCATGTGATATATTTTAGTTTTATTTAATCTTCAACTAAGCACCATGACATCCCAAACCTTCTTATTTGCATGTACAGGCATGTAGGTCTGTTGAGCATAGCTGTAGGTAGTGATTTGATAAGAATCTTGAAAGTTAAATTATAAATCTAACCCTATAGATTATCTATTAGAATTTTATAAAAATTAAAAATAATTAGTATTTTCACACATGTTTCTTCCTCATCTCAACCCAACTCTAATGTAACTCATTCAACCTCATACTCTTAATAGGTCTGATTGTATCATCATAGTTCACACTATGGTTATAGGTGGTGATTTGGTTTCTTTGGTATCTATACGGATAGAGGGAGGAATAATAAATTTTAAAAACATGAAAAATTTATATCAAGACTCTAATTAACTAAAATTAACCTTGCATGATTGGAGAAGTATCAACTTGATACTCAAAGGCTTGATTAATATGGAAACCAAAAATGCTCTTTACCCTAAAAGATGCTCAACAACCTTAAATAATCCAAATAGATGAATGTAGTCCTAAATTTGTGTTTTAAGAGTGATAAGGAGTATTATGACACATCAATATTTCTTACATAACTTTACATTATCTTGAATAATGCCTTAGCTAACTTCAAATCCTTTCAAATAATGAAATTGTCTCTTTACCTTAAACTCTACTAACAAACTTTAAAATATATTTAAATGTGTCTCAAAGTCCTCTTTAATGATATTTATCTGTTCCTTGGTGGAATCCTGAACATCCTTATCCCTCAAAGGGATTATATCACCTTTAAAAATCCACTTAACACCTTCATAATTCACTTTTAGGTGCACATAATCCATCACAAACCTTTTTTGATCATAAAACACAGGCTTGATTGTGTCATTTAAGCACACAAGGCCTTAATTGGATATTTTACTCCCTTGATAAATACTTGTCACCCTAAATATTATTAATATTAAAATGAAACAACCTTAAGATCCTTTAGAAACCACTTTACCTTCATGATTCCATATGTATTAGCTTCAACAACAAGAACTCATGACTTTATAACTAAACCTTACTAAAGAACCTCTCACTATGGATATCTTAAGGAATACATTATTAAAGATGTATTTATATGAAAATTTGAAATTAAGGGGTGCATAATACTAAAAAATAAACATGAAAAACCTTTAAATATGAAATAATAAATTATTAGATCAAACATGCTTTCAATCTGTTGAATTTGACAATCAACATAGGCAAATGATTTCCTAATAAAAGACCCCTTATCAAAACAAAGTACCTAATGATTAGAAAAATAAAAATTTCATATTTAACCCTTTAATCACCCCACCATAACAATTTTTCTCCATTGAGTTTTTAATTCAATAAACAAAGGCAAACCTGGACCTTGTTTGGATGACTAGGAGATAGTGACCCCCTTATACTCTTAGCAATTGTTCAAAAAGATGGGGAGATGAATATAAAAAATAATGCCACTAATTATAATTTAATTAGTGTCCCTATCATTTTAAAATATATTTGGACCAGACTCTCTCTCTCTCTCTCTCTCTCT